>VZTA01031273.1:0-50051 GCA_013398855.1 Mohoua ochrocephala
AAAAATTATAAAAATTATAAAAACAATATAGAAAATTAATTTTTTATAAAATTTATATTTTGAGTTTTTTCTTGATATGGGAATAAAATGATTGTGATTATTTCCACTGAGAACAAAATTTCTTTTTGAAAGACACGCCTGTGTATCTTTCTCGTCTTAAGGATTAATGCATTCCTTGGTTATCTGACTCACAAACCCTAAAAGATGAGACAAGGGAAGGCATTTCTATCTTACACTGAGTGAAATTGTGGGCTACAGTTATATTTATATATAGTTATATATACAGTTATATATATATATATCAGTTTCATAAGGATATGACAGAAAGGAAAATATTGGCTGAACAACTGAAAAGGATTTTTGCATGGCCTCAGAGAGTGGGAAAGAAGTAAAGTTACATATATATGTGTGCCATGGCAAATATGTCAAGGGGAGATAGCTAACCGCGTTCTTGGAGCCAATTTACAGCAGCCCTAAGAGGGAGAGTGAATTGTAAACAGATGAGGACATTCCCACTGCCAGCTGCAGCGAGACAGGGGTGTCATTCCACATCTCTTCCAAACTGTCACTTGCTTGAACTGCAGCCTGATGCAGACAAGGAATCATTTTCTTCTGTGTTTCCTTTGAGAGTTTCTTTTTTTTCCCCCTTTGCTGATTTGTTTGCAGCAGCAGTGGAACATGGATCTGTTTTTTTACATTTTCACATCTTTGCCTAACTGAAAGAGGAGTGAAAATATTTGGCTTCTTTTTTCTCTTCTCCAAGAAGTGAGACATTAAAGTCTCTCCACACACAGTTAGAACAGTTTGGTCTTTGAAAAGGAATGGAGAATGATACAAAACATTGTTGCCTTTGGGAGTACTACACCCTATTAAAGCAAGAAAATATTAATAACCTGCTATTTATACCAGGAAAACATAAAATAGTGGAAAAAATACCAATAACAGTTATGAAGCCACCAGAAATCAGAAGTTATTTGACTGTATCTCTCCAATAAAAAGAAAAAAAGCTCTATTTTAAAGTCAACTCTGAGAATTCCTACCTTACTTTTTAAGTAGAAACTCTTTCAGGAGTATGTCAACCCTACTTGAAACTCCTAATTTAAAATTCTAGGGCCATTTTTTGAGAGGGAGTCAATAAGAACTTCAGAGTTTTACCCATGGAAATCTGAAAACGATGTCTTAGAAGTATTGAAATCCTGAGAAATTGTGTGCTATTAGATGTATCTGGAGAAAAAACACTGCAGCTATCTTTAAATCAACACCCAGTTTCATGTGGAACGTGTTGGCTTGAGTGGCTTCTGCTTTCAGGGAAAAACATCTTCTTTTTCAAAATTGTTTTCTTTGACGCTTCTAATACTAAACCAGAAGAAGTACTTCACAGAATATTTAGTACATATTCAGTACTAGAAGGCACAGTCAGCAGACTGCTGCAAGGACAGCCTTGAGAGATTAGATAAGGAGAGAAGGAAGAGGAAGGCTGAGACAGGTGTGTCTTTTTGGAGAAAGGGTTGGCAACATTGCAATCTCGTGTTAGCAGGTGTAATGCTTTTTTTAGCTTTCAGTGGAATGTCGTTTCAAAGAGGCTTCTTTGTCCCACATAAAATAGTGCTTTCCAGCAAAACTGTGTAGAACATCTTGAAACAAATCAAAGGAAAGCAAAACAAAAATTAGACAAAATTAAATAAACAAACCAACTTTTGATCAAACATAACATCAGGGTGCCATAATAATGATTAATGTTTTGGAGCCTGTACAAGCATTTATTCTGGATATGCAGAGATACTATGGTAATTGAGTTTCAAAACTGAATCTCATTTATTTTTTGTATTTTTTATCCTGATAAAGATTGCTTTAATAGCTATTTTCAAACTTAGTTGATTCTTTCACCACAAGCTATTCCACATGATTTTCCACTGTCTTACATTTTTCCTTGTATTGGGTTACATTATGCAAGGCAAATGCTTCAAAGCAAACTCCAACAAGATTTCTATGTTTGAAGGCTAGCAGGGAGTATATACACTCACATGCATACACAAATGACTCTGGAGACTCAAACATCTTGGTGTCTCCCAGAATAACACACCTGACCTGTCGCCGTGATTTTGTAGTTTGTCCAGGAATGTGTCATTAAAAAAAACCCAAACCAAAACCAACTAACCAACCAACCAAAACCAACCAACCAAAAAAAATACCACAAGAAAACCCCGTAACTGCATTAGAAATCAAGCAGGTTGTTATTATGTAGTACACTCGATTTTCAAAAGGAAGAGTTGTATTTTCACCAGGAGAGAACGTATTTAGCTGTTTTGTTGGATTCTTTTCTTGCCATGCTGTAATTTTTAGTCAAATTGACGCATTGCATTTGGTCCCAGAAATCTGGTGACAGAGACATTTTAAGCAATGCATTTTAACATAAAAGCAATTATAAGTGAGGCACAGAGGGTAAGAAAGAGCTTTTCATGTCAATAGCTCATTTGTACTAATTACGTCTTCCTACATAACAAAAGTAGGTATTATTGGCCTAACTTCTGAAGCGATTCCTGGAGAAAATGTTCTTCTGGATTGGAGTAAGGTCTTTTTAATTTCCCTCAGCACATGTTTTAAAGAGAATTCTGAGCCATGTATTCTAGTGCATTCCAGAGCCACAGCTGGCTTCAAAGACCAACATTTCTATTTATTTATATGATAGTAACTATAGTTTCAAAAGTAGACAGTCCTCAGCAGCTACTATAAGGAACAGGAAAGGTGAGACCATGAAAATGTTCATTTGAAAATCTGTTTATGAGTGGAATGACTTTTAAAAATAAGCAAGCCCTGTAAGCTTTGATTGTCTGCCACTTGTGACTGTAAGTGACTGTTGTTTACCTGAGTTGCAAAAGTTTTGTTTAGAAATATTTGGAAAGTGGTTTTGCACCTAATTATTAGATGGTAATATAAATACCGAGTATTGTCACTCTGCTGGCCAAGAAGGAGCAGAAACAAGCATGCAGGATCTCTTAGTCAAGCATGAATTTCCCCCACACTTCATTAAAAAAATCAAGCATATTTAGACATACAAAAGCAACAGAATGAATCATATCACATAACTGGAGAACAAAGAATCTATTTTGGAAACAAAATTCATAATGAAAGCATTTTCATCTACCAAAGCGAGCTGACACAAATCTTTTTTTAGATTCACTACTGAATTTGACTTGTTTGAATTCTTTAAAGAGTTTTGCACTGCACTCACAGTAGGATCCTTGCTATCAGATATAGCCTTGCTTCTCCCTCAATTTAACTTGAAATGAAATGTAAAAAAAGAAATTTAAAAAAAAAATTAAATTCAAATGCTTGCCTTATGGAAAAGGAAGAAAAATTTTAAGCATATATTTACAATCTGAGAACTATGAAACTATGACAGTTTTCAGATTTTATTCAGGTAAGTAACAGAATGAGTAAGAGAAGCATCTAAAAAAGCTTTTTTATTGAGTTACAAAATGGATTTAAACATTTACATACATAAATGAAAAACAGGTTTTAATTAGAGGGATGTATATAAATTTTATTTAAAAAAAATTTGGTACAGAATCTCTTAATATATCAAGGTGGGGTTTTTCATAACCTTAGTGTTGTAAAAAACACCTCACATAAGCATTCCATGAGCAGAGGACCTAGAAGAGGATATTATTACACCCCTGGCCAATGTGTGATTTGCCTGACATTCAACACAAATCAGGTTGATCGAGGAGCCCAGCAGAGTGACCACAGGTGCACGTGCTCACACGTGGGTTCGCAGACTGTCCTGCAAAAAGCCTTGCCTAATTTTGGCATTCTATACTATAAACAAGCAAACAGAAAAAAAAGAGGTTATTCCTTTTTAAACAAAGTTGAAAGACAAACCCCAGAGGGGTCCCAAAGAAAAAGGGAAGCCTGAGCAGTGAAATAACGTGAATTATGTGAGCTCAAAGGCGAGGAATTAATGAAAAGCCACTATTGCGATTTAAGCAGTTGCATATTGAGGCTCCAGAAGGAATCTGAGAAGTCGGAATTAGCCTGGAAAGTAACAGTCAAATCTCGGTGGTGGGTGCTGTGCAGAGGGTCTGCACCGAGATGTGTGTCAAGAAATCCCGAGACAGAAAAGCTCTGTCTGCATTCAGACCCAAGGAAATGGCAAAAGTGCCTGGGGATATGATGGCTGGAACATCTGACAGCACTCTGGTAAAAGGCCAAGGGGGGCACTAGGCCAGCTGCCATCACTGCTAAGTTCACCACCTAAGGAGACAGAAATTCTTCTCCGCCTGTCATCAGAGAGCCGCATCTGTTTCTGTAAACGATACACGAGACCTTTGTGCGTGGCAGGAACCTCTGCCTCAGAAACCGAGCGTAGCACAAGGGGCTGGGGAGAACGAGCTGTCCCTGAGGAGCACGGTCATTCACACGGGCACAGAGACAGCAGCTGTGATTGACAGGGCTGGCTCTGTCTGGAGAGAAGATTCAGCTGAGAGTGCTTTTCTGTTCTTGTCTTAGTGTTCTTTATCTCTACATCTTTTTAGGTTTGTCTTCAGTCACATCAGCACAAAGGATTTTCTCTCAATCTGATTTATGCTCTAGCCAGGGTGTGTCTCACACTAAGCAGGGTCAAGAAAATGGAAGAACAAGCATGGGTGTCTCCTTTCCTATCTCGTTTAGATGACATGCATGATGGCTTTCAAACCTGCTGCTTAGTTCAAAAAGCTTCTCAATAAAAGTTTAAAGAAAGAAACAAATATACAAATAAACAAACAAAACAACCCAAACCAACCAACCAGACAAACAAAACCCCCACGACTTTCTCATTTCTTTCCAGGACAGGAAATGAATTTAAAGTAGATGATATATCCTTCACTGGGGTGATGATCCCATCTGCGTTTCTCAAACTTCTTATGTAAGGCTGTCTTGCTTGTGTATGGAATAATGAATATGAATATTTCTCTGCTATGAAGGATGATTAATCACTAATCATTCTGCCCAGAATAAAGCTATAAAGTTGTTTCCAGTTTTCTTAGGAATATCTACAGAGAAGGTCCTCATCAGCAGTCCAGAATGATAATGATTCACTTCCTCACCACTCCCTCTTCCACTACGAAAACATTCAGTCTCACAAACTCAGTGGTTTATTTTTTATTATGTCAAATACAAATAGATTTGTCTCAGCATGGAAAGAGTGATTTTTAAATCAGGGTCTTGACTAATATATTTAATATTGACAGGACAAAGAGAAGTACATGCCTGGAACCTAGTTAACCTACAGCCACAACTTATGGTTTTTATCCTCTTCATACTGTTCTGTAATATCAGCTGGACAGCCAAACCCTTTTGTGACTCAGTAATCATTTATTTACCTGAAATGCTCTAAATGGATCATTTCAATCAATAATTTAACTTGTTTTCTATTGCTATAGGTGCATTTCACATTGGAGGGTCAGATGGGCCTTAAAAATGTCTGAAAGTAGTAATTGCACTTGAAGAGGTCTTTTACTTGAAGCCTGTGTAACCTCACCAAGGTCTGGGTGCTACAGGCTTGATTATGAGATGCCACTGATCCTCAATATGTAAGGAGGTATATTGAACCACAATAACATCTATGAAGTCCAGGAAATAAGAACACTTTTATTGCGGATTTTCCCCAATTATTTTTCTCCCTTTTCACATCTGGTTAAAAGACCTTACAGACGTTTCTCCAGCTTGCAGAAATTCAAGTTTCCCATGCATAAACATCCTACATTTAAAGCATTTTCTTGTGTAATTTGTATTTTTTCCATAATTAAACTATACAATGAAGATATATTTTTTCATAGTGAGCCTTGTCTCGGTTTTAGCCAGAACAGAGTTCATTTTTTTTGCACTAGACTTGAGAGGCAAAGGCTGGAGCCATGTGGGCATGTCTGGGCTGTTCTTCTATGCCCCTTCACTCACCACTGGGGGTGGAAGGAAAGGACTCTCACTGCCTGGGAAGGAAAATTCAGGCGATTCCAGCAGATGTTGTGTCCAACATCTCTTTCCCCAGCTCCAACAGGCACACTGTTACATTAAAATCTTTATAAAACAGAAAGCCCCAAGTGCAAGGAGATACACCTGTGCATGTCTTTAGCAGGACACTGTAATACTTTTGTTTTTATAATAACTAAAAGTAATGATCCATCTTTGAGCACAGGCTTGTATCTGCTTTACTTTTTTCCCCCTCTTTAACTCCGTAAACAGAATCCTGTGCATCCCACCATCCTTCCATTTGCCTTGACCAGATCATACCTTGAATCAATCAACAAAATCTGTCTTGGGACCAGAAAAAATATAGTGTTCATGTGCTACAGATGAAACACTGAGTGTGAGAAAACTTTGTTCTTCCTAGGCACATGTTCATACTGTCATTGCCATTTTTTATTGCAGTTAAAGAGCTACCAAACCACCTTGACACTTATTAGATCATATCCTAGTACAGGAGGTCAAATTCTTTCCCAGGTAGACCCCAAGTTGTTGGAATATGTGTTAAATTTGTGTAATATGGAGAAAAAGTAAAAAAAAAGTCAGATCATGGCTGAATTTTGGGAGCATCCTACCTGCACAGCAAAACCTTCCAACACTCAGCTGGTCCTTTGCTGGACATGGATCTGGTAAACTGCATGTGAGTGCCTATGGAAACAAGAAATGCTTTGATTGGCATCAGTGACTTAAAAAGCCCTCAAAATATCTGTGTGTAAGAGAAATACATCATTTCACCCACAAAGATGTTTACTTCTGTGCTGATGTTTTTCAGGTCCTGCGCTCTTTGACTGTTGTCTCATACCAGAACAACCAAATAATTCTGTCAATACGTAGAGATTCATGAGCTTGATAACCCTGTTATCTATCCTATCAAGGACATACCAGTTTGCAGTGGTAATGGGAACTTTCCCCCTTACAGTGATAAACACTGATCAAACTCTACCACCCCTAACTTGGATGAGTGGGGTGCCTATTTGAGTATCAGATATTTCATATGAAAGTTATCTTTGTCACTACTGAAACCAGGTGGGTTCTTAAAACCAAGTGAGTTTCAGTGAGAGACTGATAGCACAGAGAATATGACTTGCAAGGAACACAAGGATTTTTTTTTTTTCTTTTACTTTTTTTTGATGAAAAAACCTGACATTTAAACACCCAGTATTCAACTTATATAGGAATAAGGTTGACATTTGATGTCTCAAGAAATGGTTATATCCTAAAACATGGTGTATTTTATGTTCATAGAAGATACTCAGTACTCTACATCATCATGTAATACTGTGCAAAAACTCTCAATTTTACTGCAGTTTTAGTACACAAAATTCAATATTCAAGATGTTCAAAGAAAGTTGTTTCAGGTCCAATGAGTGTTTAAAGTTTGTAGTAAAAATATTTTCCGCATGTTTATAAATCATCTTAAATTAAGCCAGTTTTATTTAGCTACAGAACGTACAGATTATAACAATATCAATGTAAGGACTGGAAATGAGTTACAATTTACAACCATTGCATGGGAATAAAGAGCTTTCTTCTAGTTAATTGACATTTCAGAGATTTAAACATTTGAAAAATTTTAAAGGGATCTGTGCACTTTGTCCCTCTTCTTTGAACTACTGGCAACTGCGTTTATGTACTTTATTTCTGCTTGATAATGCTATTTCACCTCAATGTGTTAAAGGATTGTACTTAGGAAGGTAACTAATTAGCCTGCAAGCGGGTCACGGCGTGTCATTGGCTCTGAACAGCCCCGTGAATTTCACAGAAAGTTCTGCTTTAGGGAATATTGATTAGTTTTGTGACAATCAGAAAAATATATGAATGTTCAAACACACACACACACCCCCACACCCACCCCTTCTTTCTGAATCTCCTGTTTTCAGTCATTCATATTTTATTTACTATCTATGTGCTGAGAAAGAAATAAATAATATAAATGAATTATATAACAGTACTTTGGTGAAAACTGCAGAAACATAAAAGGATGCTATAAAGAAGAAAGAGATTAATTGTACTTCATCGTCAAGGAAGACAGAACAAGAAATAATTGCCTCGAGCTTCAGCGGGAAAAATGTAGGCTAAATATTAGGACAAAAGATTTACAGCTGAAAGAAGAGTTAAACACTGGAATAAGCTGTCGAGGCAAGTTTTGTAACTGCCATAATTGGGATTATTAATGGCTAGAACAGTTAACCAAATAGAAAAGATGGGTTACTGATAACAACATCCAGTTCTGCCATGATGTGGATGGATCTTGGTGTCTAACAGATAGATTGTGCAGGTGAAATATTGGCCCTCACTCAGATCTCTTCTACCCAGGAGGTTTTGGAACATATCAAATTTCACACAAAAAAAGCTCAGTCCATAAATAAATGAATGAGTCAGCCAATTAAAGGTTTGGTTGCCCAAACTTCTGAGCATTCTCTAAATATCAACACTTTCTTTATTCTGTGGCACGCATTTGTATCTGTACCATTTCTAGGCATTCTCTGCTGCAGCAGTGCTAGTACCATGCTAGTTGTGCAAATTTACAAGAGTTAAGTACATAGTTCTGCAGCCACTAAACATATCAGAAAATGTCTCAAACGAGCCCAAATTTTATATCACTGGAATATACTGCAAAAGATTACTAGTCTTTTTATTTATAGTAGAAAATATGCTGATAGCATTTGTTTAAAATGTTCTGTTTGGTTGGGTTTTTTTGCAAAATATTTGGAAACAGAACCTAGGTCAGGAATTTGGTGGTTAAAACCCCAGATATTTGTGCTTTCCAAGTTAGTTAGTATTTTATATTCTATATGTCCTGCAGAATAATATGAAGGAATAAATTAATGGTAGTGAATTTATTAGAAAATTGTTTTCAGGCACAGAACACCAATTGTAATATCAAATCACCAATTACGTGTTCAAACCATTGTCAATAATGTCACTTAATTGCATGCTGGGATGTTAAATTCAATCCAAATGGTAAAATGTGCATTTGAGATTGATTCGTTTATTACATAAATGCATTAGCTGGTTACTTAAAATTGATTAGCAAGGTTTCAGTTCAGTGCAGGAAATTGCTACGTTAATCCCAGCATTTCTCTCTTTATTCTCCAATTACATCAAATGCACTGCATGCAACAGGCAGAAAAAACTTGCACTGGCCTTCTTTGGAAATTCTACCCATAAATCACAAGAGGCCAAAGACAGGATGTTTCATGAAGAAGTTTGGCTCTTTGACTCACAGTGCATAAGCGTGCTGGGGACTCTTGATAGCACATCCTTTGCAGCCCTGCCTATCAACTAGGAGTGGCATCCAAAGAACTTAAGCGGAATGGTGAATTTTAGTTACCCACCTTAAAAAATCTGGTCTTGACAAAAAGCCCTGTTTGGGCTTTTTTTTTACATTTACTCTTGGAAAACAGTTCAATGCCACAGGCTTTGTGTTTTGAATTCCCAAGGTGTTCATTGCTGTATGTTTCAACATGTGTGGAAGCAAAGCCTCTGATTTATCGGTCTGAGCAAATCTCACTTAAATAATGACTTAGCCTGATCAAGGTAGAGAAACCAGGAATTGCTCCAGTGGAGAGTCTATAATCTGGTGGGTCAGGCTCTCCGTAAAGGAACAGTATCTGGTATTTTCCCTTAAAACAAGACAGTGCTGCTGACTGCTGGGGCTTGTGCACATACTCTAATTAACTAGTTTGAGGTGCTCGAAGAAATTCTCCAAAGTTCTGTGCTTTCCTCAGCCTGAGCGGATGCAATTTCAACATGAAGAGGAACTAATAAGGGAAATGGAGAGATTACAAGCTAGCAACCACTTATCATGATGAAGTCCTGCATATTCATGCTTCTTAGATCTTTTGGCATTGTTATTGCTCCATTTTCAGGAATCACTACAAGAAACATATGCTGCAACCAACTAACTATCTTTCTGGATCAGATTTCAAGAAACAGGCGTGAACTTTATTTCATCCTTTTAAAATGAAATGAAGCCTTTACATTTAGGGGAGAATTCTGAATCTCAGATAGGATGTTCCTTCAAACTTAAGCTTCTCACTGAAACAATGTTTCGAGTGTACCTCTGTCTTCACTCATCTCTTTTAATGACTTCTTGCTCACCATCAAGTTTTGGATGCCACTTTGATGTGCCAAGCCTTCCCATACACTTTCCAGTCAATGTGATGTTCTCTGTTCCTGTCAGGATGTCAAATACATTGTAACAACTTACATTCAAACATGAAAATCCTTTAAAATATTTAAGCAGTTTATCTAACTCAGAATTTTGAACTGATTGTAAATCTCCAAAGTAATTTTCAGTGGAGGTAAGGACAGATTCCTTTGGCAACTTCACTTATATAGACTGATACAGGAAATGGCTGAACTTAACTGTTTGTAACTGGTTTCTAAAATTCATCTTAAAAATTGTTCATGGGCTCCAAGCATCCACTAATCACATTACAAATTTGTTGTGATTACTCACTTGAAAAAAAAAAAAATTCTGACCTCCCCACTTGCTGTTTATTTCCTGATGTACACCTAGATATTCCACTAGATATATGAACATTTATAATAACAACAAAAATATTTGTAAATAACCTTGGTAAATGGCTGCTATTAATAATCCTATAAGGATTATTATGACATTTAAGGATTAATATGACATTTTTTAACCTCATCATTCTGATGGTGTACTAAGTACATAAAGATACAGAACCCTTTAGACAAAGTTTATCCCAACAACCTTCACCTTCTGTGGTGAAAAAGGGAAACCTTATTCTATTAAAGAACAGGAAATTTTATGGAAGAAAGAACAGTTCTAAGAAGATGGGCATCTCTGAAAACCTACCACGCATATATAAGCATAGTAGCCACTTCCTTTCATGCTCAGCCTCTCAAAGTCCATCAGAAGTGCCTTGAACAAAGGTCTGCAAATACAAAGGAAGGTACTGGATCAGTTGCCATCTGGTCAGTTGAGGATTTTTTAAGATTCAGGAAATTAGATGAAAGGACCAATTCAAGTGTTGATTCTTCCTTTTGGAAGAAAAACTGATTTGAAAAATACCCCTCAGATATGTATCTCTAAGCTCCTAAACAATTTTTCTAATTTCCTTTGCTTAGGAATACTCCAGAAAATGAGTCTGTTGCCTGAAATATTTTGGTAACAAGTCTTTGGAATGAATGCTGCAAAGTAATAGATGAAAACAAATTTCGATTAATTCAAATCATCAACACAAATATTTATCAGCAACCTGATCCCAATAGTTTTATTCACTTATAAAAAAGGCCAAGAGATAATACCATATATCTTACTCTGATATTATAGCAGAGTTAATATTAGATGCCTGTAACTACTCTTTCATCATTTAGTACCTTGGAAATAACAATTCATTAATCCAATCCAAGAAAAGGTGAGGTTTTTTTAATGGCAAGAAATAATTAAATCAAATCACAACCAAGCAAAAACCATCTCAACAAAAATGAGACGAAATGAGTTGGATAAATTACTACTTACAAAGCATTTATCATCATCAGGCCAGAGTTCATTAACCTCTGCAGAACCAGAGGAAACAAAGCATAGCAAACAGAATCACGTGGATTTCTTGACTATTTTTAGAGGAAAAAGATTTGAAAGCAATTGGTAAATATTCTCATGTGAGGATTTGGGAATGCTGAACTTTTGGACTTATTTTTATTTTTAAATGGATAGAAACCAGGTAGCTCTGATGGAAGATGAAAATGTTAAAAATCACCAATTTCATCTGCGTAGCTTTAAGACATATTCTTATTGATCTACTCCATCTTTGAAAAAACAGATTTCTCCTTAGGTTCCTTCTGAGCGTTTTGCTGTTTAAAGATGTGTGAAAAGGGGGTTGATTTCTATATAACTGTGTTGCTCTGCTAAATTATTTGAAACTTATGTCTAGTACCTTTTTTTTTTATATAATACTTTGCATTTGCTGTATGTTACAGCACCTTCTCTGCTCCTCAAGGTCGCTGTCTGTCCATCAGGCAGTGGAGCTATTCAGCTCTTCTGACTGAGATTCAATGGATTCCCACACTGAATCACAGAAAATAAGCACAAACAAAACTTTCTGGAACTTTAAAACATAAAATTTTATTAACACTAGGAACCTTTTAAAATGTGGAAGTATCATCATTAAAACTAATCAGTAATTAAAAAAAAAATAATACTAAAATCAAAGATTTGGCACTTCCTAATAGATGTTTGTTGCTATTTCTGTACTAGTTACCTACTTTTAATTTGTAGGAGCATAACTGGTGAACCAGCTGATTCCAACTGGCTTAGAAATCCTAGATAATCTAGAAGTGTTTGTAAATTAATGCAAACTCAAAATTTCAATTCCATGGACTTAAAAGTTGTTCATCTTGAGTTTTCATGATGAGTCCCAACTTTGCAACCTGTTCTTAGACTGCATTCATAAGCAAATTCCTGAATGCTAATAGTTGCTTATTTTGCAATGTACACAGAAGAATCCAAACTATGCTGGCTCATGAATATAAAGGAGAGGCTGAGAGCCCATCCAGACTCAGTTTTTCTTCTTTTATCTATGCACTATATACTTGTACTGCAGCTCACAATTTAGCATATTCTCTAAATTTTATTGGATCATATTTAACCAAGAAAACTATTATTTGAGGATCTTGCTTTTGGGTAGAATAGCAGCAATTAATACACATCTATGTAAATTATCATTCATTCAGAATGAACCCTTGAAGAACTTATTCATTGTGTTATTATTAATTTATACTTTGGAATTCAATTGTTTGATTAATCCAAGTGTTACCTGAATATTTGCCAGTGTGAATAATACAACCTAATGATCATGGTTAATACTGGATTGGCACCAGTATGCACAAAATTGTATGCATAAATACAAATATAAATACATATACATATTTTATATATTTATAGAAATAAATATGTACCTTAGGACGTATTTGAGGTCCTGTCTGTTTTCATGTTTTTATCCTATAGTACAGGTTATCTGTTTCTTGCTAACCAAGTATGTTTGCCAAACATGGCTCTTAGAGTCTGTAAAACATGCTGATAAAAATCTTATACTGAGTTCATGAATGTGTCATGAAATTTTTTTGTAGGCTAATGATAATGTGTAGCATGAGATTAATCCATTTTCCCCATCCTTTTCAAAATGCCATTATGAAATACTTCTGAAAACCTTCCATATAAACTGGATTCCTTTCAGTTTTATTTGATGACGATTCAATTTATTCATTCTATTTGGATTATTTTTGTGTTTCATGAGCACACGCTCACTTTATAGATCCATAGTCAATATATTACAGAAGGATGGTTAAATCAGTCCCAATGGTGCTGCAGCTATGCTGCTTTGCAGACCCAACTCAGCTGATTTAATTCAAAAACAACTAACTCCAGACATCTTTATACTGAATTATGCTCAATCACTTTGTTCATATAACCTGATGCCTCACACAGCATAAAGCAAAGTTCTAATTTTAAAATATCTTCTGGAAGAAAAAATATAAAATTTCTTTTTTGGTTTTTTGAATTCCTAGGAAGCCATTCTCATACATTGTTTTCTTCAATGTTGGGTTAAAAGGGAAGTTAACAACTCAGTCTCAGCTGTCAGATGCTGAATATATTTCTAGACAATGTATACAATTAAATATCTAAACATGCAATCTATAAATAAATAATTTCTTTCAGCAAAACACATTTAAATCCTAAGTGCCCAATAAAATTTCTTACTTTGCATGAACATCATCATTTCCTTGATATTCTATAATTAAACACACTCTCTTTGTTGAACCTTCTCTGATTTATCAGTATTTTTTTCAATAATATACACTAAAACAAGACCCATGTTATAGTTACAACTCTGCAGGACTCAAACGATACCATAAATATAAACATCCCACTTCTACTCAATAACCCATTATTTATGTCTGAGGATCACATTTGACCAAAATACAATACTGAGAACTTTCATTCTGCTTTCATTCTGTGTTATGACTGTATACAGCGTGTCCAATGCTCTGCTCTAAACCAGCTGATATTTTATTATCGATTCTTTTCTTCCTTTCTCTGTTTCAAACCATAAAACAAACAAATTCCCCACTCCTCCAAATTAAACAAGGCAGCCTCTGTGTGTTTGGATGTGTATTTTGTCACACACAAGTCTGTGGACCTTCAGGAGCTCTCCATTCTGTATTTAAAACATTTCTCACGAGACTTGTTTTGGTTTTCCTATTGCTCTTGGTTAATGAATTTAGATATTTTAAAATATGAAATGACAAACATTTCTACCTTCATTCTGGTGTCCTAAGAGATGCTGTTCATCCATCAGTACCCTTTGTCTAACTCTTGTAATTGCTATGAAGACACCAGATTAACCTTAAGAAAATTTGCCCTGAACTCGGGCTCGTTAGGAATCTAAAATTCTTTCTGAAAGGCAGGGATCAATTTTTCCTGAAAGAATCAACTGGCATATGAAAATTCTCCCTAATGACTTTTAGTAAGGCAGATTTTTAAATACTCCTCAATCACTATGACCTCTTATTTTTTTTTATTTTGCTTTTTCTTCTAAGGAGAGGGTCAGTACAGTGTTTTCACTTTTGATCCTGCATCAACAAGTGTGATTCAAAATTTTATCCAAACCTGATTTGAATGCCTTTGCTCATTAGATATTTAGATATTTAGATATTATGGAGATTTCAGTGATCACCCTTTAATGTATTTCTTGGTAGTAGAATAGACAAATTTACTTTGATTGGGTGTTTTGAAATATCCTAATGGATAGCTCATGTTAGGTCTTCGTTTTAAATATGAACACGAAGAGCAAAAGGGCAAAGAAATTCTGCCTCAGGTGGCTGACGTGAGTGTGCAAATGTTGGTATTTGTACAGTTAGATGTTTAATGTATGGTGTCTAGACAAGAACCTGTTCCTGAGGCTCTTGGGATTTGAAATTGAATAGAAGATGATTGAAAGACAATGAGGTGCATCCTCTTCAAGTCGTAAAAGTAGCACAATGTGCCTTGTGTGCCAAAAATGTAAAGAAAGAGATGTAAGGAAAGGAAAAAAGAGAAGACAGAAAAAGAAGGTCAAATGTTTTTCAGGTTGTATACACATCTGAGATGAAACATGTAAGCCTTTGAAAGAATTAATAAAGGGCAGGACATTATCAGCTAGGTCTTATCATCTAAGGGTTTGTCAGTTTGATGTTCTGAATTCAAGGCAAATAAACCTCCACCTTTCAAAATCAATATCACAAATAGCATTATGCTTCCTTTTTGGAATAGCTGATGATGCTCTCAAGGAAAGACAATTAACAATAATGATAACTTGAACTTGTTCTGTACCACCTAGATGTTGTCTGAAACACCTTGTCATTGGTTCCAAATATAAAGGGAAAACTTTTCTTTACTCTTATCTTTCTTTTATCTTTTCCACTGCATGATAATCTCAATTAGCAGCCTAGTGCCTTTCACAATTACCGTATTTTGTTTGGAAAAGGAGAGGAGCACTTCTAGGAGATGGTGAAAAGAATGACTGTAAGTCTTTAACAGGATGCAAAAATTGAAAGCTAAGCCACAGTAGTCTTATATCAGAGAAAAAGAAGTTCAGAATAAAGACCCCTATAGAGTATATCAATTTTACTGCCGTAGTTTAGGTAAATAAATGAGAGATTTCTTTCTAAATTGTGAAAGACATGTGAATATTTTAAATAAACACAAGTGTAATGCTGTTAAAGAGAAGGAGAGGCAGTTTGCCAAGAAAATGAAAACCTTGAACTACTCACTGTACAAAAGTAATGTGGGTTTTAATTCCTTCACATTTGAATTAAGACATATGTTGCCCCTTGTAACTCACACTGTACCTGTTGAAGGCATCCTTTATCTGGCTGCTTTTTAAAGTGCTATGTGGTCTTGGACAGCCTCTAATGTTACCTTTACAGTACAAGAAAGCATTATAATGGCAAAAGGAAACTAAAACCCAAGAGCTTAGTTTATTCTGTGACCAAGTTTGTTTGCTGCTACTCAAGCTGAATAGTTCCTTATGCTGAAATTAATCCCACTAGAATCCCAGGATGAAATATTGTCTACTTTGAAATCAGTGATAAAACTCTGCTGGATTTTAATGAATGCTGAATTTCATGAGCACAAACTATCTGGAGCAAAAAGAAAGAAGGCTTAAAAGCACAACGGATAATGTCGACTTCATGATAAGTGAAATTCTGATTGCTGCTTTTTAAGTCTGCCCAATCACTTCTCCTTTTAAAATGGTATTTTTAAAATTAATACCCTTGCAATTTTAAACAGATAATATCTAAAGGATTCACAGCTGTATGCTCAGAATGCTATTGGTAGAGGCAAAATCAAATACCTATTTCCACAAGTGATCTTTGCATAAGGTACTGCAACCCGTATTGACTCCAGCTTTGAACATTTATCAAGATGCCTCTTCAGTGTGACTCTAACATCTTTTCTTGCTATTTTCTGCACAAAACATGGAGGGACAAATAAGAAGAGGAATTCTAAATCTGCACTGAAGAACCTGTGCTTTCTCTAAAGCAAGCACAATGTCTGGACACTTCAGCAGCACAGTAAATTATTTTCTAAAGACTGTGTACAAAGTTGGTCAAAAAGTGAAGGAGAACATTTACTTCTTCCTTTTTTTTTTTTTTTTTATATTAGAAAAGGCTCAACACAACAGGTCTTCAGATTGAGAATTGCATCCAGATGATTTCAGCTTCTCAGCAGGAAGGGACTTTTTTTAGGGAAAACAGTGACAGTTGAACTCCAGTTTTATGCGGCTGTTCACACATGGTAAAATAACACTGCTCACCCTTGTCTCTGTTATGAAATTGAACATGGTTTACCACAACAGAGTCAGGTTTAGCCAATTAGACCAATGAACTTCTGTCTGTGTGTTTAGCAAACACTGAGGTACCATTAGAACAAAGTAGATGTGGAATGTTGTTTATACAGGGAGGTTTCCCCAAATTTGAGCTGCTCTTGGAGGAAAATAGTCTGTGCCAACAGCTTCTTCAAAACAGTGAATTTAACTGGTGTTTCAGAAACCCTGAAAACAGTGAGACACAGGAGCATGGTAAAGACAGGAGCTAAACAATTAAAAGCTTGGTTTCTAGTACTGCATGTATATTAGAACAGGTATTTGCTTAAGTATTTTAGTATGTGAGAGAAACCTATTGGATAACTTCTAAACAACACTTTATGAATTCACAGTTCAATCTAGAGAAAATAAAAAAAGAAAAATAAATAAATGTCAGTATAAAACCATCATTCCAAGCAACAATCTGAGCATAAAGCCAATTAAGATTCTGCATTCTTAGCACTAGAATGTTTTTAAATCACAGAACCATTTGTTAATTCCTAGAGAGGCAAGAAAAAGCTGACAGCATGCAATCTGAAAGATTTCTAAGTGTAACAGCACAGGCTCCTGTGTGTGCACTGCTCCCTTCATCTCAGAGCTGATTTAAGAAATAGGTTACTGGGGAGTATATCTCAGCAATCCATAGCAGAAAACCAGGTAATCAACATAAGCACACCAACACCACAGCCTGGGAACTTAGTCTTGACTAACTACAGTTCAGTTGTGACATTTCTATGACTTCAGCATGGAATTCTCCACAAGAAAACTTCGTTCACTTAAACCCACCACAACGTCACAAAAAGCTAACAGTGCAATATTTCTGCACAAGAAACATGTTTTTGCCAGAGAAGGGAAAATCTATTTACTATTTTTATTAGAAAGTCAGATGCTATCTTAACCATGTTTTCCATGCATTCACAGGAAGGGAGATTCAATTATCTGTTTCCAATTAAATAAACTGTCTTTTAAAAATATGGATGTGCTCATTTTAGCAAATGCCATAACAACAGGACTATCCATTCTACATGGATCACTACATGCTAGCTTTTACAGAAGTTTCTTTTCATCCTTCTCAATATTGTGGTATTCTAGTAATAAGACAAAAAATAGCCTCTAACTGAAGGAATTTTTGTTTCTGCTGTAGCATCACTTTTTCCATATCAGCCTCATTAAAGAGAATCAGTACCTGAGCTCAGACTGTGTTGGAAGCAGAACATTTAATGACCCGAGTAAGCCCAAAAGTATCACGTGCATTTGCACTGGGGAACCCAGTGGTGCTATGGAGCTCTGTGATGAGCTAGGGGAAATAATCATGACATATAATACTGTTTTCTAGGCCTCTGCTAAATGATTATCTTCTTGCACCCCTTAAAATATGTTTTCCTGAGGTGAAGTCAATGAACTCAGCGGAGCAGGAGGAGGCCCATTTCTCATTGTCTTTCCATCTTGCCTTATCTTCTTCCCCTAATTTTTAAAGGAAAATCCTATCCTCCTTAAAATAAAGTATGGATTAATATAATGTAATCCCATAGAAATGACTATATGCATCTATAAATTCTGAAGCCAATAAAAGATTGATGTTATTCTATAAATTTTTACATTCCCCTCTATTTTGTGACACTATAAAAGGAGCATTATTTCTGTCTGTTTAGTTGTTTAAATGATGCAAAATTATCTCCAAAGATTCTGCAAAGGAGGGCTATTGGTAAGGAGCAGGTGAGGGGAACAGGACAGGCAGTGCTGTAAAGCTTGGAAACCTTCCGCTTGATATCAGGTCTCTGTTAACAATCCAGGGATTAATGAACACGGGACAGTGAGTTACCTGTGTTCCATTCCTCTTCTGATATCACCACCAAGAACTGTTGAACAGATTTTTTTTTTTTTCCTAATGAAGCTTCTCTGGAAGAATTAAGCGGAAAACAGACTTTCTAAGAGCTAAAAGACCTTTACAAGTTCTTAAAATCAGCCTTTGAGATAGAGAGGAAAATATAAAAAATAAGAAACTCAAGCAAAAACATTTCCCAGATCATTAAGAAATGAACAGAGTTACCACATTGATAGTGTTATGGGAAAGAGCACCTAGATCATAAAGAAGACAGATGGGTTTGAAACATGGAATAAGAAACAGATGGAGATAAAGATTTGCACATGTAAGTGAAGGAAACTTTTCTCTTTTTAATGTTTGGGCAGAACAAGGGTCTCTATTAACAAGTTTTTATGGGGTGAGAGGACTGGTCGATTTGAACAAAAGACAAAAAAGACAGTGAGGAAGAGAATGTCCAGCTTTGAACCGATTGTGTCTTTTAGTGACATCAACTCCAGTGTCTTAAAGTTAATGTCTTTCTGATGTTTGTTTCCTATAATGAGTGAACTTGGAGATGGAAACTGATAGTCTTAGAGAGGGAAATACTTTATTCAGACTGAAGAAAATGTGGGCAAAGACAGTGTGAGTATCCACTGACCTTTGCTGGGGTTTTTACCATCACTGACAGGAAATGAAGTCCTAAAACAACAGGTGGAGATTTCAGTTGTCATGGTCCATACACTGCCTTGAGAAATTGTCAGACAGCTCACATTATGCAGGTAAACTTTGAGATCCAAGCACCTCTTTATGTTTGCATTCTAAATATTGGCACTGAGCTATCTGATACCAAAACTACAAACACAGCGGCCATTGGCAGTGCTGGAGACTAAAGGCTCAAACACACTTTGTAAACCTACTACAGCATTTGTACTCATTTGGCATGGAAAGATGAAGTGCCATTTAATCCAGTCTTCAACTGCAGGTTATTTTTCATACTCTTTAATGAAATGCAAGGATATACATTAAAAAAGACAGTAGAGAATTAGTATAAATATTATCTTTTCCAATAGGGGTTAACAAGCCCACTGTCCCAGAATAAGCAATAGAAAAGAATCACTGGACCTCCCCTTGAAGTGTCTGGGATGAGTTATAACTCGTGTTTCAAATTAGAAATAGAGAGCATAACATTCAATTGCTCAGAAAAGAATTATGCTACTGATGCTTTGGCATAATTAATAAAACTGGAATTTTAGCTGGATCACTGTGACTGTGACACTTTTTCTTGCAAAAATGTCAGCTATGATTAGCACAAGGCACTGAGTATGGTGGATTACCTTGAATTAGATAAATTCTTCAAAAAAGTCTGGAAATTACTCCAGAAATCTTGAGCAAGTTGTTAGGAGTGCACGAAGTTAATGACAGGAGAGGTCAGCCTAAGAGATAGAAGACAACCAAGTACATTCAAGAGGAGAAACATTGGAGTGTCTCACTGTGAAAAAGACCAAATAGGCAGAACACAAACAGGAGTATGCAAACATATCCCACCATTGCTAAAATGAGAATGATCTGAGTGCCAAAGGCTCACCAGAGCCAGAAAAGCCACTCTACTTTCAGCTGATTTCAGCTTACAATCGGGAGTTCAGTTTTCTTATTTTTCTTTCCATATTTAAGCAAAAATTTGTAGCTGAGAGCTTTTGTATTTCAGCTTTGTCTCTCCCGGCTGTCGTAACACAGTATGTGTGTCTCACTCCTCACTGGTGTGACACTGACACATCAAACAAAAGGGACAAGAGGAACTCTGCCATCTCACCTAACTGGGGCTGTGAATTTTAAGAGCTAATCTCACAAGTGAAGTTAGAATTTGATATTCTAGTATGTGTCTAATCTTTCCAACCTTCCCCAAAAACTCCAATGAAATGGCTCACATACAAATTTTTCCCAGTAAGTTCTCACTAATCACGTGCAATCAGCCAGCTGAGCTCCACGTTAATGTTTCCAGAGGAACAGCAGTGGCTGATCACAACCTTGTAATGCAAATCAAGAGAAATTCCCTCATCTGGGAATAAGAAATGATTAGTTACTCCAAATACTCACAGGCATAGAGAAGCCTCTGGAAGTCTTCTCCAGAGAGGAACGCAGAGAAAGCACTGTCATAAATAGTTTTAATCCTTCTCTGAAATGTAAAATCTTTCTTTCTATTGGCCATACAGATAGCTAAATTAGATGTGTCAACTCTCTGGCCATCTGTTATTCCCAAATACTCAGGGTATGAAACTGCAATAATGTAACTCCAGTTAATGTCATGTGCTGGATGAAGAATGTGTCCTGCTGCTGTGGAGATATTTCAGATAGGGGAGATATGGAATCTTTCCCCTCAAACGCAGTGTTTATAAATACTCAGAGCCCCTCTCGTATTCCTGCCACTAAATTTAGGTACTAACAGATTTCCTTATGCAAAAGAATGAACAGAGGACAATAGTCTACAAAAATCAGCACAGAAATCCTACGGTTTGCACTTCTGAAGGCTTCAGATTCTTGCTTACTTCCAAACAGGCTTCTGAAAAATGTAAATTGCTTTGGAACCTATTAAGCTATTATCTGCCAATTTTACATATGACCTTCTAAAAAACAGAAATTATAGTTTATGCTTATGCTAGCACAAATAAACTTACTATTCTATCTAATAAAATCTAATCTATTTATCCACTATTTACAGACACTTCTGGAGGTGTCAACATACCTCTTTTTGAGGTCACCAAAAGGGAATTTCCTAGTTTATTTTCTTCCATTCATTAGAATGGAACTTTAGAAAAGTTTTTGTTTGATTTATATTACAGCATTTAGCTTTAACATCCAAGGACTGTAAATTCTATTCCAAAAAATAAGTAACCTTTTTTTGCAAGTTTAAATTTTTAAAGTTTAAAGATTTCAGTTATGAGAAGGATATTCTAGGATATTAATATAATTGCAACTTCACCACCTCATTTCAGTAAATTCAACAGTTTGCATTAACAGGAAAAAGGGCAGAATTGTGATAATTAACACAGCTTGGCCCACAAGAAGTGTCGGACAGAATATCTTTAATGAAGAAGAGTTGATCTTTTTGAGTAGTTTCCAGACCCAGACCTGGAAGTCTACAAACAGCACACAACCTAAGTAATCTACAAACAGTGCACCGAGCAGTCAGGCCCCTGAACCCCAGCCTCTGGTGCCTGTTCAGATGCTTCCAGGAGCCAGGGCTGTCATTTCAGAATGTGCAGGATGACCATGGTGCATTCGACACCTCCAAATCTACGCCTTGGGCACACCGTGCCAAGCATAACAGACACCGACTCAAATGTTTAAGCAGCAGGATCCCTTCTTGGCATCGCAGGATGTCACTGGCCCTCGACTGGAATTTATGTTAATTCAAATTTCACAAAACATATGGAGATGCCCACTATCCTCATTTTAGCTTCCGCAGTGTACAATTTTCCAAGTCACTGTGGATAAAAATATAATCTTACCATTTGTGTGTTGAACTTTGCATACATTTAATACTGGCTTACACGACTGGACTAAGCATGGCTGTGGAAAAGTATTTTTGAATGTGGCATTTCCTTTGTAAATGATGGTAGGGGAGTGGCGAAAACCGTAACAGACATTCGTACAAAGATCAATACAATTCTTATCTAAATTACTTGAGCCCACCTTGTCAAACTGCAGATAAAATTCTTCAAAATCCAATTATGCAGAGAAAAGCATTTGTGGGGAAAAATTCCATTTTTGTATTAGTCTTGTAATAATCTGACATGCAAAAGTCTTACTTATCATTATCACTTACGAGTAGGGTTTTGTTTTCCAGCTCTGGGAGAGGATGGGTAAAGTGATCACTGCACATTGAAAAAAAATAATATCAACTTAGTAACATGTAGTGATTCAATTCCTTTCAACTATTTTCACACAGAGAAAATTAATATAATTTTAATATCACCTGCAGATAACATAACCTCATAAGCTACATTTCCCCTGTCTATAGTGCTAATTAGTAGCTGAAATTAAAGATATAATATGTGATACCAGAAAACCTGGTTCTCTAACATTTTGTGAAGCTGGTTCTTTGGGAATGAGCAGAAGAATAATGGGGCAATTGCAGTGAATTCAATTGCCTGAAGTACAGCTTAGAAACCGTCACAGAAAAGGTGTGTGACTGTCAGAGAAGGTCTTCTAGGCCTGAAATCAATCCTTTCAAGGTGTTTGCACTTAAACCATCGTCACATATTGGAATTTTATAACATTAAGGTCAAGCTAAAAATAGACACAGTCAAAATGTTTAAGAGTCAAACTGATTTCGACGTTTGGAAGCATCAATGGCAGCATTTCCTCACAGTTATTTCCTCACAAGTTAAGAGGCTGAGAATCCTTCAGAAAGCTCCATTAGCAATATAAACAAAAGAATTGTCTTCATACTTGTACAAAGAAAAAGCCTGTCAGGGAAGCCACTGACACATCCAACAATAGATGATGCGACGTTTTCGACATTTACCGTTACTATATTTATTCTGATTTCAAGAGTTGGAGAGGACTTTGCATGTTACAGAGAACATTATTAAAGGCTGAGTATTTTCTTTAGACACATAATCTGAATATAGAATAAAGAGCAAATATAATGGAAGGAACCATCTGTTACTCTGAAACGAACTCATAAGGTTTTATTGTGTGAGAAAGGACACAAAAACTGGTTTAGGGTGAAGATATGTTGTTGTTTTTTTTTTCTTTCCAAAGAATTTATTATTCTGCCAGATACAGACTTAGCCTTTAAGGAATTGCTTCATAAACTTAATTAAACACATTAATCCTTTAAAAGACAAATTAATGTTCTAAGTGATTGGTACAGCCAAGAGGGTTGAACTATAAATTCTGCTAAGCAGGTGTATTCCATCTTTCTTTTCCTTATTCTTTTTTTTCTCCCTTTTTAATTATCTTGCTTTGATTCATGTTTTCTATATCATTTAAAATACAGGAAATTTTTATAAATTGGGAAAACTGTCTTTGATCACAACTTCTGGAATTTAAAATAAAGGAATCTATTTTTGGGACAACTGTAATTATGTGACATATTTGAAATATTAGTTGCTTCATTTAGTTGCTTCATCTTTTTTATAACAAAATAAGATAGACAGTGGAAAGACCAGGATATTTTCATCTTAAGAAGATGCATTTGAAAAGTCTCAGCTGGGATTCAGTTTTATTCGAAGTTTAAAAAGCAAGAGAAAGAAAAAGAGAGAGAAGGAGAGAGAAAGAGACTAAGAGACAGGAGGAGGAAGAAGGAAGGAATGGAATGAAAAGAAATGAAAGTTAAAGAAAGCAAGCAAAATAAAGCAAGAAAAAAGGAAAGCAAACGAGCACGAAATAAAAGAAAGTTGTGTGCACAAAACACAAATAAAATAAAAGAAGTTTGTGCACAAAACTATATGACAAATGTGTGACAAACAGGCAGATCAGTTTGAAAAAGCAATGACACACAATTCTATGCTAGGATAAGAAATTAGGATTTCCAGCGAGACTGAATCTGTATTTTGTTAGGTTCTAAGCATCCTCTACAGTGATGCCTACCTTAATCAAATTGTTTTAATTTTTCAAGACTACCAAATTCCGGCAGCTAAGCACTAAAAATCTTCTATAAATTCCACAAACTGAAAAGATTTTGAAGTATTGTCTTCCTCCTTTTGGGCAGGTAAATCCAAAGTTGCTGTTGCCTGAAACCATGTACTTCATTATCTGTTTAGCCTGATGAGCCACCTGGGATTCCTGATCTTTCCACTCTTCTCTTCTGCAGCATTTAGCTTTTCATCTTTCCCTTTTCTGTATGGATTGAAACCTAAACTTTCAGCTAAGAAGGGGGAAGGTAATGCAAGTTTCCTTATCAAGTACAGTATTTCAGAAGTATTTGTAGCAGCAGGTTGTCTGATGTGTGGCTGCACTGATCAAAATTAGTACGACTGTGAAGGAACTATTTGTTGGAAGCAGGTCTGTGTTACTGCAGATCACACAGTGAAAGGAAATTATACTGCAAGGTTTTTTAAATAAAATGAAACTTCAGGTGAAATTTCAAAAATTCATCTAATGTTTTAGAAAAGTTTCAAATTATGAAGACTAAAGTAAGTGGGTTTTTTTTCATTTTAAGCTCATTTCCAACCTCAAACACTAAAAAAATCCCCCCAAAAAACATAAAGCAGGCCTTGAAAATTGTGATATTAAACAGTAGTAAAGAGATAAAAATGGTTACATTTTTTCTCTTTGAATAGATCCTTCAGGAGATCCTGAAACCATAAAGAATATAAACCAGCATGTTGTGTATATCTGGAACAAGCCTCATGTCTCATTTAGCAAATACTGGTCAAAAGAACACTTGAATATGACATCAATCAGTTTTTATATCCTGGACTAATGGTCAGAGTCTTTTGTGCTCACACTCATGTGTCCTTGGAGCAGCATAAAGGAAACTCTGTGAGAAACCTCCTCCTCATTTCCAAGGGATCACAGTAGTTAAGGTTCTTACAACCACAGTAAGAATGAGAGCAAATATAATTCTGTAACTATCCAGGGAATCTGCTCCACAGAAAAGGGCCTACCAATGAAATGTCATTGTCTTATACAGCATATTTCATGTCTGTTTATGACCATTAGCACACAGAAACACTCACGTGTATGCTCACCAACAAGTTCATACTTCTACAGCGTTTAGATGAAGAGAGGCCAATAAGGAAACTTTTCAGAAAAGCCACAGAAACTGTCTTTGAAATTGTTGCGTTGCTCATAAGATACTTCCATTTTCCATGAAAGTAGAGATTTAAAGGAAGTTTGCATTTGTCCCTCAGCCTCCATCAATAAATACAGTAGTACAAATGCTTTAACATCTTAATAATTGCCGGGCTGAATTAACAGGGTGATGGTGTTTTAATTTATGATTTGGAGGCCCTTCTCTGCGCTGGCCTTCGGGAAGATTGAGCTGTCTCCCATATTCCCTGAAAGCGAGTCGATGACTGTTTATTCATTCCCTTGATTAGAAGGCTGCCCTGAAGCCAAACACAAGGGGCTGCTGTAATAAATGCAAGACTCATATGCTTTGTTTTGCTTTCTGGATTTAGTGCTAAACATTAAAAGGAATTGGAGATTGATTTTTGTGCATGGACAAGTGCCAGATAAAACATCAAGCAAGTGAACAGCCTTCTTCACAGAAACAAGCCCTGTTAGTACGAGATGCCAGGGACACAGCTGAGGTTTAACTGCTGCTAGTGAGCTACTTGGAGGGGGTTCTTCAAATGTCTCACAACTATTGAGTTGACACTTGCTCACCTGAGCAGCCATTTTGGTGGAAAATAGTGAGTGGTAAGTTATCTTTCTGCACTAATAATTATGTTCCTTTTTTCAGACACTGAGAGAAGAGTGCTTGAACATCCAGTTATATTCGGCTGCTGCGCCTTAAGAATGTTACGGAAACTTCCCAGTCTGACCATTCACGACACGCTCTGTCTGTCACACTCCCAGCACCAGAGACTTTGAGCAGCTGGGACCAAAGCCCCTTCACCTCCTGGGCAGCTCCAGCGATCCGACAGGTCCCTGCTTGACTCCCCGCATGCCCCACTCGCACACTCAGACCAGGTTTCCTCACCGGCTCCACTCCGGGTTCCCCACAGCAGAGTCTCACACGTCTGGTTCCACAAAGCGACTGATTCACGGCGCAGTGACACAGAAACAGCCCGAGCTGGTACCTCTGAGGAGGACCCCGAACAAAGGGCCCGTGGACTTTTCTCCCCTCACAGTCCAAGCCCACACAAATCTTGATCACTCCTCCTCCCGAGTCCTCAAGTCTTCGGCTCCTGCTGTGTCTCCCAGTGTCCATTCCCCCAGTCTGTTATGCAAAGGTTGGCAGCTCATGGCCTCTTGTCTTGGGCTCAATCTGCACCTCAGTCTGCCTCAGTTTGCAAACTGAGCTCCCTGCAATGGGTTATTCCACAAAGGAACACACATGCATGTACAGGAGGTGGGAGAATGAAAGATAAATAAATTGTTACTACATGAATGATTTGATATTACTATCTTCCTGTCCCTGCCTTGTCTCATCACTTGGTGCTGTAGAGGTGCATCACAAACTGCTTTTTCAGAGCTTACCTCCTCTCTACTCCTGATGTGGGATGTTTTCCTTCTCTGGCACAGCAAGCAAGTGGTTTCAGCAGCAGCTGACAAATTGGCCAATAATGTGGGTAATAAATGCAGTCAGCAGTCATTTCTCCAGGCGGCAATTTATATGTCAAGTTTGAAAAGACTCTTCTCCCATGTTCTGGGACTTAGAAACACATCCAGTAACTTTTGCTAATGGAGTCTCTGCCTAAAACGAATCCAAAATTGATCAATCAATCGGTAAGCAAAACTATTGCCTTCTGGATGTGAGCCTGAGGAGGATGCTTAGCGTTCAAAAACTGTAAGGAATTGAAGGGAAAAGGAATTGGAAGGAAACAAAGGAACTGTTCTCTATAATAAAATACTGGACCTTCACCAAAAATCCTCTACCATGGTATATTCAGGAGACATTCTGCTGAAGTAACTAGGATACCTGGAGGCTTAGTGCCAGAGTGTCTTTGAGAATTACAGGCCCCCAGATTTCTTAAAAAATAAGGACAGATGCCAACCAGTTAAAAGGAAGATTTTTTTTTTTTTTTTAAGTGAGGAAAAACAGCCAATGAAAAGCGGTTTATGGAATGTCAGGAGGAAGAGAAAAGCAGGAGTGACTTGCACTGGGCTTTCAAACACAGGCCTATGTCATTTGCAGGTTAGCAGCATGCAGTTACAAACCAGGACTGTGTTCCCTGTACAGCTGCATTCATGCAGAGATCCCGACTGGGCCTTGGAGTTCACCTGGTCAGCAGTGAAAGCCTCAGTATAACTCATTCACATGGAACTCTTTGATCAGCCCTCTAGCAAGACAATCCATTCTGAAGTCAGGTTTCCCCAGCTGTATTTATTCTGTTACCTATCGATAGGGCACTACTTTAGAGCTGCTGACCACTTTCTTCGAGCCCTCCTCACGCAACAGAAGCTTTCTCATATTTTCCAAATCAAATGGCCTTTTTATTTTTCTTTTAATGCATAAATGCACTAATAGACTGACAGTTTTCATGGATGGAAAGGCTTGCTCTCTTACTTTTTTATTCCTTATTGGGCTGCAAGCACAACATTTTTTACAAAGTAATGGATCTAAAAGGCACTCATCACATCCATTATATCAGATGTATAAAGAAATCCAAGAAATTAGAACATCAAATTAATATTTTACAGAAATTCCTTTAACAGAAGATTTCAAGGAATATATTTCCATATCTTACTATCAAAATTCTTCTCCTTTCACAATTATAGAATTAAAGATCTTCTATGCACTTGGAAATCAACAAATAACAATTGTCCACAATGAAAGCTATAAGATTTTTTATTCAAGTTAATTCCCTACTTTATTCAGACAGAAAGATCTGTAAGTTTTGATCATGCCTCCTTTAACTTGCTGCAATGTTTCCAGCCTAACGTTACTAACACTACTCTTAGTTAAAATGTTCTGGGATCAATTGGGAGCAGTACTCTTGACTAACAAGTTTCTGGTCAATCGTTCAATCGTAGCACAGTGAGGGCCAAATGAGCAAGTATTAATTATAAAGTTTTGGTGTTTGTGCCCATCATTTTACCCAGGGTATTGTGGGCATCTTCTTTACAAAGCAGACTGGAAACGTTATATTGCAAGGGTATGTCATTGAATACTTGATGTGTTCTCACCAGTTCCTAGAAAACACTGCCTTCGATGAAGGAACGAATTCTTTGAAGCATCTGTCTCGTCTTTCAGGTTGTTTTAACTTTCCAGAGGAAAGCTGCTTAAGGGAACCTGGAACACGTGTCAAAGAGATGTTAAAGAGCTGATGCTGCACCCCGCACTGCCAGTTGTGGGCGTGCACATGGTGCAGACAAAGCAAGGATTGTGCAAGGAAATGGGATGGATAGTAAGTAAAGGGAAATAGGGAAGGGTGTGGTTATCAGAGAGTTTTAGAAGGCAAGGAGCCACCTGCGTGGTGGAACTTAGAAATCCTTCTGCGAGTGGCATCATCTAATAAAATAAAATTACCTGTCGAGTTTCCACTTTCAGACCGCAACTTCTGATAACTTTGAGATAAAAGCACCTGAACATTTTCAAGTATAAACAATAATTTGTATTAAAAAAATTTAAATTGTAGGTTCAGTGTATCCTAGGTTTGAGCTGCACTGATTTAGCTCATGTGCCTTACAGCATAAGCTTTTGTAAATTAGGTCTTTTCTTCATGAACTTAGAGCAGTTCACTAGGGTCTACGCACTGGATAGGCAGGGCCATGCCTGACATTCTGGAGTGTTTTCTTTTTGTCCTCCCTGGAAAACTATATTTCTTTAAAATTTCAATATTTCTTCAAAATCTTTTCATGTTCCAGAGAAAATATGAACCCAGTTGCAGGCAACAAGATTATCGCCATTGCTTTCAAGAAAAGCAACTTTCCAGTTCATGAGATATTGCTGATATGTCTGCCCACTGCTTCATTGAACTCTTGGCTTCTAAGTTAAAAATAGAACAAGACTAACAATTAGAAACAATTTATGATTAGTTTCAGCTCTAGTATTATTTTTCCCTGTTTTATTTCAGCAAAGCAAAAACAATTTCAATAATTTTCCACTTACACAAAATTAACACTAAAGAAAGCACTAAATGCCAAAGAACATGTCACAATCTTTTACTGGCGTTGTCAGGAAGACTTCAGGGATTCACGGTCTTTTCCTGACTCCATTGGAAATTGATGATAAAACTACGTTGCATGAATGGAGTAGTATCAGATAATTCTTTTTTTGCTGCTGTTCATTAGTACATGGAAGGGACTTGGTTCTCACAGTTGATTTAACATCCTTCATGCTCATTAAATGTAAGAACACTATATTCAGGAACTCATCATTATTTTAATCGCTATGAAGTTCAAGTCAATAAAAAAACTTGCAAAGTATTATTTTGCTACCTTTTCAAACCCATCCCAAGGAAACACCATCTCACAATGCTTCTTGTTGGTTCTTTCAAGGGAATAAATACATCTTCATATCCTTGTTTGAACAGCTGCTGATAACAAGATAAAAGTCTGGTAAATTGCTAAGAAGAGGAAAAGGAAACACGAGTCAAAGCCTTTGACCCTAGAGATGCTGCTTCAAATTCAGTCTCAAAGAGCACTGACTGAAAGTCATTATCTCCTAATGACCGTCCAGCTTATGTAAACTTGGCTGTACGCATCTCTCTCTGAGTTCCTGGTAAGTAAACACCCGCAGCAGAATTAAACCCCAATGAATCTTCTACAAAGGTCAAATGTATAACAAATCATGGAGATAAAAACCCACTGTCAACCATAAACCCACTTTTTTAGGCAATGATTTGAAACGACGTTGAAGAAAATGAGGTAAAACTGAACAGGGAGGATAAAACATGGCCTGTAGTTAAACAGGCCACAATAAAAATAACACCAGTAATTCAGTGTCTAGATCACCAGGGCACTGTCTTACATTAACATCACTAAGATGTTTTTGTGTTTGAAAGAAATAATGAGTTACTTACCTCAGATGTTTTCCCTTATATTTGCATGAGACAAATCACTCGATATATCATCACGTGGGATAAATACTATTCAAAATAATCTCCTGGATTTCTGATTTTAGCCTGCTGTATTCTTATTTAGCAAAACACAGGGTTTTTTTCATCATTCCCACTGAACTTGGAGCAACCCACTCTTAACCATAGTTTTCAAACCATGTGATGACAAACATGAAATTTCAGGTGGCTATATCTACAAAAATCGAGTTGTTCACTCAAGGTGAGAGGGATTAATTTCATAGTGCCTTTTGCCTTCATATATCAACTGATATCTGGACTTGAGAACTACAAATAACTATTTGTCTGTCTGAGAAAATTTGAAGGAAACAGTTATAGAGCCAAAAGGATGATCTGTTCTCTCCTGCAATGCTGTGTTTATTGTCCTATTTGCATCTAAAAGCTATTCTGAACAGTGGGGAAGGAATTCATAAACTCAACCCTGCTAAATCTCACAATTCTTCAGAAAACCCCAAGTGCCAATCTTATCCAGCACTTTAAAAACTTTACAAAGTTAGTAGATTTTATGGCTTTGATGATAACCAGTGAAAGTTACTGCATGATTTCCTGAGTGTTCTTTTGTTTCTTTTCTTTTATTCCTTAATGATTCTTTGCAAGTCTTGTCCAGATACATCTTTACTTAAGTACGGTTATTTTCTGGGAAGAGGGAGAAAGGAGGAATGCCCACATTTTTTTCCTTTTTTCCTTCCTTTCTTTCCCTCCCCCCTTTCTTTTTTTCTCCTCAGTAAACTGAATATGTAATGTTATATAGAGAATAACATCCTGAGAAGTAGCTCTTAGCCATAGGAAATAGGAATAAGGAAGAGGAGAAGAGCGTTAGATGACTGTTGGCATTACAGCTTGGACTGTTAAGAGTAAAATGCTCTCGAGCTCGTAACTAAAACTACTCTACAATCCTGCAGTGTCTGTCCTTCTGGAGCTTCAGTCACTCAACACATCCAGTAGCAGGGCCTCTGAAGTCCATTGCATGCAGGTAAGTGGAAAGACTTTTTTTTCAGACTGACTTATGAATCAATATGAACTCAAGAACAGCTCTGAAATCCTCAATTAACCCCTTGTTCTAATTATTAAACTGCTTTATTTCCCACCTGTAGTCAAAGATCAGGACATTGAAAAGTGCTAACTTTGTGCATCGTACAACAAATTTCTACCCTTGGGACTTAGCTCATCTATTGCACCGGCAACATTTCAATATTTTATGATGTTTCTTGTTTCTCTAAATACTCTCACATTGCTCGCTCTTGTTTCTTCCCCAGCTCCCTTCTGCATCCTTTGGAAATATCTGGGAATATGTGTGACAGACATTTTCTGTTGGGTATCATACTGTGTACTCAAGCAGCTGAGCCATGGATGATACAAAGAAAAACCACGATTTTATATCCCAGTTTCTAAGGTAGTTCAAGCTCTTAGCAATGCAGAAGGAGACAGGTGTGACCTAACTCATCATCCCTAAGTTTCCACTTGGTACTGCTACAAGTGCTGACAATTTCAGGGATTCAGGAGCTGATGACTCTGCTGAGTGCCAGGAAGGAATCCACAGGAAACAGCACAGAGAGAGGTGCTGATGATGCAGTTAGTACTTGCAAGATACAATGCTTTATGATTTGGAATCAGTGGCTCAAAGCCAGAGGGTGGTTGACCCCAAGAATAATTTCAGGGATTAATACCAGGGATATCAGGTATAAATATGAGGGTTGTTTTTGTGTCCTTGCACTACCTTTTTTCCCCTCAAAAAAAGGTCTGTTTTACAAAACAGACAAATGTTGAGAGCTCTTTCAAAAAGTTCATGGGATAAAATGCTGTTTGATGATGACCAATAAAAAATGACATCTAGCGCATTAAAGAAATGAGGCAAAAGCAAGATTTGGAAGGGTAAAAAGGTCATGCTCTTGCAGAATTCCAAGTTCCTGGTTTCCATTACATTTTTATTATTGTAGTTTTTGCATGAATGTAGCTGGACCTCTCATTTGGAAAGCTGAAGAAAAAGTTGCTAGCTGCAGTCAGACAGGAAACCCTCCTCCCCCAAGCTCAACAATGCCTCATAAAAATATCAGGTCACAGATTAAAACAGAATGACTTAAAAGTTCAAAAATAACAAGTCTTGCCTCAGTATGTCTGGTATTAAAAATAGCTTTTAACCTGCTTAAGATGGAAAGATAATATTATTTCTATTCTCAAGTTATTGCTCTTTCTCCTTTTGATCTAAAGTAGAAAATTGACTTTAAGTGTTTACTAGAGACAATCAAACCGTGTCTAATGGAACTTTTTGGCTAGCCATGCTAATTTGTAATAATTTTTTATATATGAATGATAAAAGTCCAAAGACTAAGCCACAATTCTAATTGGTGACATTTTTAACATTTCTTATTTTATCATGTGATACTAGCATGCGTCCTCACAAAGTCTAGATGCCACTTTGAATTTTCAGCCAAGCCTTCTGCTAGACTGCACTTGAATAAGGTTTACAAGAAGACTTTGAGGTCACTGGGTCTGGGCATGAACACAGACCACAACTTTACAGAAACAAGAAACATATTTTTCATGCGAAGAAACATTCCAAAACAAATCCAGCTTTAGATTTTTAACTGAAAAATTTTACCTAATAGAATAGGTGAGTCACTGACACTAGAAAATATATTTTCAATATCTACTCTCCCTTCCTATCTGCAGATTGTCCATTTTCACAAATGTGCCCATGGTTTAAGGACTGATGCATCCTGTAATCCACCTTTCATAGTGTAATAGTTATAATGCACTATCTCAGCACGGTAACTTGCCCTCAAATCCTCCTGGCCAATTTTTGGATTCCTGATTCAACACATTTTTCTTCTATTGGACGAAAACATTTCATAGAACCTTTCTTTCCTGGGCTAGACTTTTTTTGTTGTGGTGAATGCCCGAGTGCAAAGCAGACCCAGCTCCAGTGGAATCTGAACACTGACAGAGCTGCCTCTCTGCCTTCATTCTTGCGATGTCAGGAGTACAGGTGGTCCCTCTAATTCTATTATCTCAGTACCATGACAGTCACCCAAACTGCTGCTAATACTCCATCCTTAAGTATGGGACATGGCAACGTCTCGTCTTCTCTTGCTGCAAAAAGTGGCTTTTTTTTTTTGTCCTTCTACAATTATTCTCAGTGTCCTTATACCACTGCCGAAACTACTCCCTATCCCAGTCACCTCTGAAAGAGCAGAAAGAAATTAGGAATGTGCAATAAGAGTCTGAGAGCTGCCAGTGCTGCAACACGTTGGTGAGATCCTCTGGGCTCCCATCAGGCCCAGTGTGGGAGCGTGGCTTTGTTCATCTGATTGTCAACCTGGCAAGACTGAGAACACATCGGACTGGAAATTCACCACAAAATCTCCCAACAATTGCTCTAACACCCTCATGCTTTTTCCTGTTGCTGAATGCTCCTAGCTCAGGTATATATGGCTTTCCTAATCCCTCGATTCTCCTCAGGAAAAGGATATTACCGGCCATAACCATTTCAGAAGGGGCAGTAAGCTAAACCTCATTCCTTTAACTGATCTAATCTTCAAATAGGAAGACTTGGAGCAGAATTAGCAAGCAGAACCAGACCTAGGCAGTTGAGTAAGAAGGATTCTTCTTTCAAGTTTGAATCTGAGTCCCTAAACCTTGGCACTTTGGAGAGAGAAAGTGCTAAACGGGTGGGAGTGACCAGAACAGTGTGACATTTTTTTGTGTTCTCCTACACCTACCCATTTGAAGGTTATAGAAGACTGCAGAGAGCTGTGATGCTCTGACAAACTTGCAAATGTGTGGGCTTTACTGTGCTTCACCCTTTAGTAGCTATTTTAACAATCCTGAGACTTAACTCCTTGCACTAAATTTCATGCAATTTTTACTGATAATAATTATTAATTTTCACATACTGGTAAAATAAATATTTCAGATAACCAATACAAACTCCAGTTCTCTCTTAGGCGGAAGAACAAATGGTTGGGGAAGGACGACAGAGTTTAAGTTGATTTATTTTAGGTGATGTACAGTGACAAGGACACATTAAGTAGGAGACAGGTCTTTCGAATGTGTCACTCCAAAGAGATGACTCAGACACTCGGTTACGTTGCTCTTTCACTGCCATTCTAAGCCACAGCCTAAAATCACAGCATGCATGGTTACAACCTTCACACCTTAACATACTGACAAGATCCTGACAGTTTCCTTTTGGAAAAGTTTAATACCTTTCCCACCTACTAGTGAAAAAAAAGCATCAAAGGAAAGTGAAAAAAAAATAAAAATAGAAATATTAGAAACTTCACTTGTACAAGACTATGAGCTACACCAAATTCTCACAGAGGAGAAGCATATTTGGCTTTCAGAGGAAATTGAATTTCTTATTTTGTTCAATTAGCACTTGGTCTATGTGCCTTCTTCCATAAATAAATGTAATTTTTTCAAACAGGGCTGCCTTCAGTAGGGCCTGACTTATTTTCCTCTTAAAAAAGAGAAAAAATGTTTTTTACTTGAAGTTCATAGTAACACTGGCCAATTAGAACCACTTAGGCAACCAGTCAAAATTACTGAGATTGGCTCCACACCTTCAGAAATCTGGGAATCCTAGAAAATCTCGGGTTGAGAATGACCCATAAGGGTCATAAAGTCCAGCTCCCTGCTCTTTTACGTCTACCTAAAACTAAACCGTGTGACTAAGGTAGTTGATGGGATGCTCCTTGAATACTCCAGTGCTTCTCTGTGGAGACTGTTCAGTGACGGACCACTCTCTCAGTGTGGAGCCTTCTCCTGTGCCCAACCTAAACCTCCCCTGCGTAATGAACCTTGCAGATTCATTCCATCCTCTGGTCACCACAGCATCTTCCCCTCCACTGCCCCCCTCAAGGAAGCGGTCGGTGCCATGAGATCACCCCTCGGTCTCCTCCAGGCTAGACAAGCCAAATGACCTCAGACGCACCTGGTAGATCTTTCACAATTCTGGAACTGTGCTTTGAGCACACTAATAGTTGGATGTTCTCGTTATACTGAGGTGCCCAAAACTGCGCACAGAACTTGAGATGAGGCCACATGAGTGCAGTGCAGGGTGGGACAATCACCTCCCTCGACTGGCGGGCGATGCTGTTCCTGATGCACCCCGTTACATTCATGTCCAGCTTGCCATCAAGCTAAAACCACAGCTCTCTTTCTGTGGGGCTGCTTTCCAGCCTCTTTGTATGTATAAGTAAGAGTACCCTATCCCAGGTGAAGAATGCAGCACTTTCTGTTAAATTTCATACAGCTGGTAATTACCCAGCTTCCTAATCTTTCCAGGTTTCTTGAGGGACTCTTGAGACTCTCGAGGGAGTCCACAGCTTCTCCTAATTCGGTAACAACAATCATTGCAGTTCACTTCTAAATCTCCCCTACAGCCCTCTCAGTTACTTGTTATCAACAAGCTCTTTTATTTGCAGTTGTAGTCCACCTGCTTGTGAAATGTTAAAAAATAAAATTTTTTAAAAGTCTGGAATTCTCTTTGGGCTCATCTCACAGCACATTCCTCCATGTGTTAGTACACAGATGAGCTTGACGATTAATGAGGATTTAGTAAAATTGCAATTCCATTGCTGGCACTAAGCTTTCCCACCTTTTCTGGTGGAACAGAAAGTTTTCATATTTTGCCAATGTGCTGAATCACTTACTGCTTTACAGTTTGATTTCAGCGAGAGGACTCAGAACGATTGCTTGCCACTGTTTATAAGCATGAATAAACATGCTTGGAAAAGTGGCATGAGGCAGGAATAACCCTTACATTCACAAGCTACATTATTTTACACCTTAGCTTGGTCACAGCTTTCCTTTCAGTACAGTCGGAGCTGCAGCACATTTGTGCTGCCTACCATGTGACTCCATATCTTTGACCTATAAATCACAATGGGTCTCTGAACAGAACTTTGCAACCTCTGCGCTGCACAGGGTCTTCCCCAGCGCAGAGCAGTGTGCAGGGTCTGGCCCTCAGAGCTCTGTGGTTCCATTCCCTTTCATGTAAAAGAGAATCAAAATAGATGATTGCTGTGAGTCTGAATTTGTTAAATATTTCCAGCATGTTTTAAATCTGGGGAAGTTTTTACACTGTCGTTTATTTATTATCCTTGCCAGAAACCAGTGTGCTGTTTTCCAGTAGCCATGCCCCTGTGCTCTGCACAGACACATGCAGTGGAAAAAGAAACCAGCTGTGTTTTACCCACTTCCAAACACCTTGCTGGAGAAACCGGCAATAAAATCACTGTAATGAATCTTCTTACTCCATTTTCCATTTCCATGTCAGTGAGAATTTAAAGTTTACTTGGGAGAAGAATTCTATTTGCCGTATGTATCCTAGAACCTGCTTATTTATTTTTTGTAAATCAAATAACTCTCCTTTGAACCTTGAACATTCCCCAGTCCTGAATCAGACAGTCTTGCAAAACAGGCCAGTCAATCATGGTCTCTTTCTCATTGTGGGTAGGGGTAGTGGGAGAATAGAAAAACCTCCTGTCACTAAATCCTTTCCACCCACAGGCAAAAAGTCTTCACCCAATTAACTAACACCAGGTGCACCCTTGAATGCATCAGAGGTATGTGGTGTCCGTACTGGCTCTGTTTCTGGCTTGGCAGACAGACATGAAAGCTGCCCCTGATCGGCCTGTTTTACTGGACCTGCAGTGGAGGCTGTCTCCCCCCTCAAGAAAAAAATGTAGGTGTTTCTGTGCAAATAATGAATGTCTGACCATGCCAGAGCCAGCGTGCCCTGTGCATTAAAAGGATTATCCTCTTTATGACCTGATTTGATAAGATCAACCAGTGGCAGCAAAAAACCACTGCAAAACCAAAAGTAGTAGCCGTGAGAGACCAGCGTTTTGTGCAAATGCTGCATATGTAGAGAGTATCAGAGTCCATCTCCATGGTGGGGTATAGACTATCAGGTTCCCCCAGGTTTGACTTCCCTCTCATATATTTTTTCTCTGACAACTTTTGCTACCAGATAAAATACTCTTAAAAGTCTGTGGCCAAAAGAATTCCAGGCACACACATTTTGACCTCTGCCTACAGCTGATGTAGCTCTTCAGGAGCCTGAAAATCCGTCAGTTCAATTTTAATCTTAGAGGATTTTGAAGAACCAAACATTCCTGAAAATCAGATGGTAGCATTTGTAAACTTAGCCTGAGTACAAAGAAATGGAGACATTCAGGATTAACAAAAAACTGTAACTATTTTCTCCTGGATGTTCTTGTTCTTTATTAATATTTCACTAGTGAGGTGAAAGCTGACAAAATTTGTGAGTTCTTTCCCCGATCTGTGTGATAGCCAAACTCTTTCATAGAAAGGGATTGGTTTATTTTCTTGTAGCAAAGCAGCTTAACCTATAACAAGCACATGCAAGACTTTACAGTTACCACACAACGGAACCACTTAAATAACTAAAATCTTATCATTCAGGATACCATACCTAATATTGGTAACCAGAACTTTCTCACTCTTCTGAGGCACTTAGCAGCTTAGATGACCAATACATGGAGTAGAAGAGAAGTTATAGCAACTGAATATAGCCAACAAAATGAGATGTTTAAGTGATAAAATTGTAACAGCTGTGGAGTTTCCCATTCCCATTCCCAACTAAATTGCCCCATTCCATGGATATAAATTTATTAAGCTATTACTGTTACTCTTTGAACTATTTTCTCTGCTACTTTACGGTACCTGAGAACACCAAAGTCAAAAGAGAAGCGAAACTCTTTTATTCTTCCATTTAGCCACTTGAGAGGGATATGAATCTGTACTTGCCAGTAACTTGAACTTGGCCTTCCTAGAGGTCTACCACCTCCCTTAAATCAGCAGCTTCCTCTTTTTTATCTCTAACGTGAACATATTGAGGACTATGTTTTAAAATCTCAAAGACTTAAATTCACACTTCACCGTTTTTTTAAAAAATGTGTGTCTCAGATAAATGGAGTGCAATACAACCCAATCTACTGTGCTGTCTGAAATGAAAACACAAACCGCATTGCACGTATATCTGTCTTCCTGCAGGTTCTCCTAAAGAGCTGAGATTCAAATCTTTGCCTTTAGAACAGAAGAACACAGGATCATTTCAAAGGTCAGTTCAGTTTCGAGCACTGCTGTCCACTGGAACCAGACATGTGGGCCCAGGAAAAATATTAAAAGTAGGGCAAGATTAGAGTAATGCTTCCATGGCACAAAATCCCACACTGCAGAGATTTCACTATTAAAGAGTTTCTGTACAGGAAAGTTTCAACTGGGTCACTCTCTTTAGTATAGCCAAGGCTGGGTCTGTTTTTTATTACTTTATCCAAATTTTAATTTTTTTTTTTGTGATACAAGAAATCCACAATATTTTCTCAATGAGTTCCACAGTTTAGCTGTGTGTGTATGTGAAAAAAACCCACCTTCCTTTGTTTTACTTTTCATTTGCTGTCAAGTAGCATCAGTTTGTGCTCCCTGCTTTTCCCATTGCGAGAGTGAATAATTTCCCTTGCTCACAACTTTCTCTCTTTATATGTCTCTTTCATATTGTTCTTCACCTTCTTCTATTTGAGGGTGATCAATCTTAATCAGTATAATCTCTCCTTATCTGTAGTGTTGCCGTGCAATTGCTTGCTGCCATTCGCTGTGTCTGCTCATTCTTTCACAGCAATTTTGAGGTGCAGTTAAATTTGGTTTATTTTCCTTATAGATGAACAGAAAATTCTTCACAATATGAAATATTAAATGTTGTACCCAAATATGTAACATCACATGTACTAAGCTTTTTGTTTATCAACTAGAATGTTTACATGCATTAAGAGAATTCAACATATTGCCTGCCAGACACAAAGACAACATCTTGCACAAGAATAGAATAACTTCGTAATTTTTTGTCAACACAGTGTTCAGCAAGACTGAGATTTTAAAGGGATATGCTTCCTGCTAAATAGTATTTGAAAGTGTAACTGTTCATTTTATTCTCTCTATATCTTTGCTTCACTAATCCCACACTGGAACTTTTCCCAATATTAGTATGTGCTTTTAACCTACAATCAGTTTTGGAATCACCACTGGTCATTTTTAAAAATCTCCGGTAACATCGGACTTTCAAAAATGTGTCTTATTTTGTCTAGAAAGGGAATTATTCTGTTTAAGTAGTTGTAAACTGCATGCTAGAGGTTAGGGAAATCCAGAAAATAGATTTTCTCTGAGGTATAGTTGGCAGCATCATTGTCTCAATCTCAACATTCAATAGTTTTCTGGTTTTTCTCTCTGCAGTGGCAGTCTGAGAACCATTAAACAGCTAAGAACAGCAAGCAAGTGCAGAGCATGAGTGTTCCGAATCAGTTCATGTTCCAGGGCAGCATAAGCTATATCCCTAAATAATTATTTAAGATTTTTACACAAGGATTAGTTATTCAGGAGCTGGAAAAGACATCACAAAGTAATTTATTTTTGGTGAACCACCTTATAGTGATTATGGTGGTAGAAGAAGTGATAATACAGATCAGGCAAATGCCAAGAAAAAAGCAGTAATCAACTTTTGGGTCATATTCCTACTGGTAAATGCAGTATTATTTCAGTAGAGCCAGGGCTAGTTTATACCAAGAGCCATTAGGAATTCCAAAGGATACCAAACTCTTCCACCTCCCCCTACAATAACATCCATATGGCTTTCCACATATTGCTGCAAATTCAAATCGCTGAGGAATTTCATGCAGTGCTTTTATCCTCTCACCTAACAAATCTTCTATAAAGCTAAGTACCCTTCACGTGGTATTTGTATTAAGGGGTCATCTACTGTTTTCACAGACAGCTATTTGTTATCGGCATGTTTAGGTTCTGCATATAAATAGCACAGATTTATAATCAAATATTTTTTTTGCCAAGTCAAAACATTTAGAAGAACTGGATGAAAAAGTGATTGGAGGCAAGTCTTTGCCATCTACTTTCCCACTTCTCCATGGCCTCTCTTTAATGGTAGCAGGCCATCTATAGATTTCTGGGAATTAAGTACACATCCACCCTGCCCACAGGGCAGATAAATCAGAGTTTATGCAGTGTTGTTTGAAGACTTTTTTATACTCTTATTAGTAGATGTAGAGGAAACAGAGTGGGAGGGAAGGAATAAAAGCCTGCTGACTCTGCAGGTTTCATCCTGTAAGTTCAGGCAGCTCGCCTGACCCCCCCGCCCCCTCCACTACCACGTGTCAAAGGTGACATCTTTGCAATAGTTAAGAGCACTTTTTTTTCCTGCGCCTTGTGAAAAACATTAGAGCAGATGAATGAGTCAACCGGTCAGGGAAAAGATAATTCGAGATTTGCCTCTCAAAATGGACAATAGAAGATGTTTTTGTGACGCTGTGAAAACAGGAGAAGGATACACCAGTACTTCCCCCAGTGCTACACCACATGCCAGCAATCTGTGGTCAAAGGACGCTCAGAGCAAGGTGCGGTTTCATCTTTAATTCAGTTTCTCTCCTTTGACTTCTACCTTCAACCAATGAGGTTTAGAACCTCTATGAACTTTTTCCCCACGACCTCTCAAGGCGGAATGCTTCAATTTTAGCCATATGTTGCATAAAGAAAAATCTCCTTTGGCTGGTTTCTGAGCAGGATCTAGGAAACACATGTGATCAGAGCAAAGAGCAGATTTATCACCTAAAGCCCAAACCTCTCGAGTATTCAAATGTTTATCTTCTTCAGAATGTCAAAGGAAGTAAATTTTGGAAAGACCCTCAGAGCTTGTGCTACTCTTGTATGCTGTTCATTGTCATTCAATGGCAGCATTAGCAATTATTTCAGTGAAAGTTTGGTCAGATTTTAATGTCACCCCATTATTTCTAAAAGCTTTATTCTTTTTCACTGTGTAAACTCTGCATGAAAGCATCAAGACACAGATATTAAACTTGTTCAGCACCCTTCCTTGATTTCATAGCCCTGGATAAGAGGCTGACTTAAAACTCATCATTAAGGGTCATGGAAAATGAAGAGAGCTAGCAAGATTTCACATACAGGTTTGAAACCACTTCCTGTAACAACAATCTGCTTGGAAAGCTGAGCTTTTCTTCCTCAGCTTATGCAACCTACCACTTCTTTCATGAAGTCATCTGAGACAGCACAACAAAAGTGTGTTTTGTGAGGCACTTCACATGAAAAACACTGCACTATTTCTTCACATAAGTAGGGAGGAAGGTCCCGGGCCAAGAGGGAATTCAGCATTTTCTGATGAGTGCAGGAGTTGAGAATAGATGTGCTCTGGGAATCTGGAGGTCATGTTCTGCGCTGTCGGTGGTGCCAGCGTGCAGGACCGACCAGTTTCCTTTAGATATTCCCCACATGGGGCATTAATGTTTAATATAGAATTTACTTATTTTAAGTTATTTTAAGTTACGTGGGATTTTGATTTTACAGAGAGATACAGGAATGCATTTGAATCGCAGTGCAAGCACAAACTGTGCTTAGCAGACTGAAGCAATTCCAGCATTCATTTGAATCACAATAAAACAAAAATTTCCTGAGCTCGTCATCAAGGGACCAGACATTCCCAGCACTCCAAAGGATGCATAGGTTGAAACCAGATCAAGACCATTGCTCTCCACACGGGTCTTTTGTTTGTTTCTCAGTTTGAATTCTCGACGTCACATAGATTTTTTTGCATATTATGGATTAATGAAGGGATTAACAGTTACCAAGCATCTGATATAGCCATTCATAGAGAGCAAACTCTCCCCTCTGGTCTCCTTTGCTATGACCTCAACATCCTTTACAACAACCATGATCAGTCACTCTGCACATCCTTCCCAAAGTTCATAATTACATTGTCCATGATCATCTCCTCTAAGCCTTCCATTGTAAGGACTCATCCATCAGTAACAAGGGGCCATATCAGAGAAGAATAAAGAAAAAAAAACCCCACAAATCAAAACCCGCAGATGTTTACTGAGCAAAGAATGCAGAAATGAGAACAAAAATTGTTAAATTCTACCAGAAAATTGGAACTACAGGCTACTGCAACAGAATGTAATATAAATGAGGATGAGAAGAAAAGGTCAAATGAGGTGCAGCCATTATTCAGGTCTTTATGTGGGTATAGATGAATGAAATATTCAAAAGGCCCTGGATGGTTTGGCTTATCTGTCAGCTTTATGTTCCTGTGAGAAAATAACTTCCTTCTTGGTGCGATTCCCACTCCTCTGCTAAACTCCAGTAGGTTAATAAGAAATCTTTGTTATGCTCACATAGCTCAATAATTTCAAGATAATCTGGCTGTGCTTAGCTGAAAAGAAACCTTTTCTAGAGCATATTTCAGACTTACAGAAATGCGACGATATTCTTGAGAGGATAGAAGGAAATTAAGTGAAGAGGAGGGGTTTTGTTTGGTTGGTGTGTTTTCCCCCCTCCCTGCCTCTAAAAGGTTTAACTCAATATTTGGATTACACTTCACAGCAGAGTGAGCATGAGGAACTATTGTTACATGAACTGATTTGCACATTTCAACTCAACAGCATTTTTTAAACCTATGCCTTTTGCCCAGCAGCTGCATTATCTCATAAATACAAGAATTTTCACTAAGGGGTGTCGGCCTCAGCAAATCCATAACAAGCAAACAATTCAAAGGTAATGTTTGATTAGCTGCATAAAAGAAGGATCTGCACAATTTACCCATCCACCCTAACAAGCCTTCATCTTTTGTAAGCCTCAGACAATTGCTTACCCCAACTGATTGCCTGCTGTTTAACAACAAAAAAGAAGCGTAAAAATTGCCAGTTTCTTACCATGAGGTCCTTTAAGACACTTTAAGTAGCTGGACAAAAAGACAGCATAAAACTCATCAGGATATACTGCCCTTTCACACACCATCACCATCGTTTGGCCCAGGTGCATTAGAGCCTAGCCGTTGTTCGTTCTTGTTTTGTTTTTCATTTCTCACTCTTCCTTACCCCTCACCTCCATGTGGCTAAGTTTTATAATATTTGAAAAATTAATTTAGAAATGGCAGCGGGTCAGAGCAGTTCTAAATAAATAGGGTTTCAATGTAGAGTAAATGTTTAGACTGAGAGACCACATGGTTTAACAGTCAAGACATTGGTGTGGTACTTAGAACAGACTGATTCCATGTTTTGCTTTCTCATTTATCTCTTCAAAGTTCTATACCATATTTCCTTACAATGAGTTGTAAGACCAATAGGATAGAAATTGTCTGGATTTTATGCTTGCAGAGCGGCCACTGTGATGGTGTTCAGAACTCAGAGCCTTGATATGCTGTTATCATGAAAAAAGAAAGGTAAGGAATTTATGCTGCTGAAAAGCAACTTGTGGACCACTTACCTAATTAAAATGCTTGAGTTAATACAGAAAAAAACATTTAAAGTTTATCACATAGTTTGTCTTATTAGGAAGAGAATAAAACTCTCTACCGTAGAAACAGCTCTCAGAATAGTTTTTGCCACCTTTGGAACTCTGGTGACACAGAACAGTTTTCTCAGCTTAACACATTGGATCACATACCCAGCTTCCTAACAACCTTTATCTGACATTGAGCACACTCAAAACCACTCAAAACAACTCCATGTCTCTGCTAATTTCTGTCAGCTCACAATCCAGCTGAACTGCAAAGGAAAAAACAGTTCATGATCACCTTAAAGAGGAAGACAAATCCACCCAAAACTGCAGCAGTGAGAATTTTAAAAGCTTTCTAGAAGAATTACAGTTACCAGTAGTACAAGCAAGAATTTTTTTTAATCTTATTTTAGTGTAAGTATAAAAAATTTAAGTATATTACTGAAAGTACCCTAAGCATTTGAATGTTATTGTGTTGAAAAATATTTAGATGGTAAATTTACATCATTCACTGAAATATGTTGCACACTTTCATTCTTATTCCTTAGGGGTGACTTTTGATGACGTCTGATGTAAGAGGCAGACTTACAAGGTCTTTTCTAAGTAAGAAAAAAGAACAAATTTAGAAGTTATTAAAATAATCTCTAAAGTATAGGAATTCTTGTCATGGTATCTCATCTAAACCTTCTCTCTCCATTAACCCACAAAGCTCAAAACTGGCATATGAGTCATGATTAACAAAGTGAATCAGTCAGTTAAGCACTGTGTTTCCATATTTGTTTCTTCTTTAAGAATACAACCAAAGTTCTGTAAATATCTCTCTTTAATCTTAATATTCATAAATAATTTCAAATTTAAATAATTATCATCCGATGGATTAGTCCTGCACTGCAGTCTGTTCGAGTGGCAGAGAATGGATGGAGAGCCAAATCCCATGGAACTGTTTTTATTGTTGATTAGCTAAAACTTTTTTAATTGAGAAAAAAATATGGTTTAAAACACCCAGTATCTACTATCACTTTGTCAGTCACTTCTCAATATGTTTTATGAACAAAAACCAACTCAGATATTATGTCCAGAAAGATCGACTGATAAAAGGTTAACAGAGATGAGGAGAAAACACCAAACTTCCAGGAATTTCAATGAGGGCTGTTTTCACTGCCTTCAATCAACCAGATTTATGGAGTGTTCCTACATTTCCTCCTCATCATCAGCTCCTAATCTGTTGGATTCACACTTAATTTGGTGAGATTTCCAGCAGGGCTCTGCAGGCTCAATAGGGAACACTTACCAGATAGGAAGCCTGATCAAAACCTTTCAGATGTACTAAAAATGCTAAGGTATTTAAGAATAAATAAAAGAATAAATGAAAGCTGCTATCAGTCACGTAAAGGGGCCAGATGACATCTTTTAAAATAACCCATCTGTACAAAACCAAGGCCCTTCATGTTTGCAGTCATAGGATGGTAAATAAAAGAAAAGACAAAAGTGAGCAATTAGGATGTTGAGGTGGCCGTTCTAGGCCTTGCACTGTAACTCCTCTTGCCCTTTAATGAGTTAGGTAAAGGTTGTTTGCTGCCACTCTGTAGGCATGTGCTATAAATTACTTCCATTTTTAAAGTACAATGTATTTACTCACCACTCACAGAAGAAGGAACTTACATTATTCCAGAATAATAGCCTACCCTCCTCACATTAACAAAGTATTAAGATGATCCTGAAGGAACTGAAATTTACTACTCTCCTTTCCAGAATATGGTTATGCTCTCTTTTTAGCTTATTCAATTTTCTTAAGGTCTATTTCCAGGTTAGCAGGAGTGAATCAACTCCTTTAATTAGTTTTTCTCTATACTGATTTAGAGCCTAAATCTTTTCTCTGCAAATCATATCTTCCAGCTCTAACTTATTACATCCTTTTTTAAATTTCAGGAGGAATTCCTTTCAACAAGATTTTCCACATCTCCAGCAGAATTTCCAACTTTTATAACTGATAAAGCTATCACACAGTCCCTTTTAATTTTCCATACATTTCAGCTCCCTTGAAATATATGGAAGGTCATTTCCAATTCAGATAAATAACTCTGTCTAAGACTTTTGATATATCTAGGAAGGAGACTTTCAAAGACAAACAGGAGCCAGGCACCTACATTCCACTGATAGCTAATAGGCATCAGGCACCTGTGCCTTTGAAAATCTCCCCCCAGTCAATCATGTTTGACAATTATTCATCAAGTTTTCCTACTGTTGTGCTGAAAAAAAATGTGAGCTGTCACTTTCAAGACTGTTCCTGTACACAAGAGAAGCCAAATCCATATCGATCAAAGTGACATGTTTGTAGTGCAAAATAAACTGAAACATCTCTATAACTTATGGCTTGTTATGTTTGGTGATAAACAGATGCTTTAATTAAGTTTGAGATTCAGAGCCTTTTAAACCTACCGCTGAATTTTATCACCTGTAAATAAAGAGGTCTTTGGAAAGAGGAATAGATAAGCACAAGTATTGATTTTGGTTACAGATGTGGACGTAAGTCCCAGCAGTTACAGCAAATAACACACTGCTTGCACCTTTAAACTACAATTACCTGCAGAATATTCGGCTCAGTTCAAGAGAAAAGAAGGGCTGAACGCTTACAATAGCATGTTTCAGCAGGGAGAAACTTAAGCAAACACAAAATACAGGGTTTCCAAACAGCATCTGGATACAGCAGTAAATTTGTCACCATCTATGGGTGCCCCAGGCCCTGTTTGTTAGAAGTTTTGGTAATTAAATTCTGAGGTACTCATACGTCTGAAGTACAAAAATACAAAGTGCAGGTTATATCACAGGGCAGATTCTGACGCAGACAGGCACCTCAGCTCCTCTTTCACACAGAAAGGCTGAATTCATAGTGCATTTTTATATCGGCACATCCAAATATTTCTGCAGTGAATACTAAGCCTGTTTCTTCTCCATTTTGCCTCCTTTTAGGTGGATGAAAATAGAGGCACTATCTGGTTATGGACAGAATTAGTGTTGCATAAGTTTGGGTGGATAAGCTCATCCTATAGTTAAGGCAGAAAACCAGGAAACTACAGTGAGGATTTCATACTATGTATGAATAAATACATTCCAAAGAAGCTTCATGAATTGTCCTCAGGATGTGCCCATATAACTCTACTGACTATAAGGAAAGGCTACAGACTCACTTGGAGTTGAAGCTTAATTCCTAAATATTAATACTTAAAATTTGTCAAGGAAGACTGAAACCTAAATAACTTTTGTAACTTTTACAGTGATTTATTTGCATGGCTGGACAAACAATCCAAAATTCTGAACTAGATTTTTTACAATTTTGTTTTATCTTACTGTCTCTGGCTCATGCATTAATAAACTCCCTAATGATGGTACTATTTTAAAGAGCTTTGTAGATTTTCAGAGATTGAGGCATGTGCAGCATCTATTTGGCATTATTGGAGCAAAGATTAATACAAGAAGGAAAGATTAAGAAGTTAAGATAAGAAAAAGTTATAAAATAGAAGATTATTGGTCAATTAATCTGGGACAGACTTTTTCAGCTTCCTAAGAACAAACCTTGCATATATTTTAGGCAGAGGTTGTCTTTAGTTTTGGCTGTTGGAGATGTCCAGCTTTCAGATTTTTGTTCTTATCCAGGCCTGGAAGTTAACAATAAATGAAAAACTAATGAACTGTCTTCAAGCTGAAAATATATTACCACGTATCATCTTCAAAAAAACAGGCTTGAAGTCCCTCTAATTCTGTCTCCTCAGTCCCTCTCTTTAATCCTCAGACATCTTGTTTACTATAACAGATTTTACATTGTCTTTCTTTCCTTTAAGAGGTGCAGTTTATAGCACGTCCCAAGCTAACTACCTCTGCTATAAATAAGATAAAACTGGGTATTGCTGAGCAGAGAGCACAATCATTAAGAGAAACAGTCCAGTAAAGAAGGCAAAAGTAATGGCTCTATTTCGAATCTGTTTATTGGCTTCCTGCTTGCACACTTTGCCACAGGCATAATACCTCCAGCTCAGAAAGAGATTATGCTGTTATGATACAAAACCTGATGACACAGTATCGTGAAAAAAAATCCCAAATTCTTTTAGTTAAGGGAAAAGAAACAATCTTTCTCCAAGTTTCTTTAGATCAGTGTTATTAAATTTTGAACTTTCAATGTGCACTTTTAAATTTTCAGTATTTGGAAATATTAAGGTGCCAAATCTTAATTAACTCATCTCAGTTTTGGTACAGCATCTGTTTCTGAGACTGATGAACTGCACAACGATCTCAGGAGCATCAGCCAGCCTGAACATGTTTGTCAAAGCTGAGAGCAAAAAGAACTCGCGTTTATTAACTTTGGCCTGTCACACACAACGCTCCAACATTCATCATGCTTTTAGGTAATTTTATTATTGCACTCCAGGTATAGATTGAAAAAAGGTGAACATCTCTCCCTATTGTGACAATCCAGGAAAAAAACCCAGTCAGATTCAGGGTGAGAGTTCAATAAAATTCCGCTCAGCACACAACACTGAGTCGTAAGGGAAGACCAAAACCAAGGAATGTTACGGCTTAGGGAGAGAGAGTGAAAGCTTTGATTGTTGGTGGGGTTGAATTCAGTTGTAGAAGCATGTGGCAGGTCATTACACCAAATTGGCATGTATTTAATTTTTTTCACATGATAAAATGAACAGAAGAAGCAGGTAGATTTTTGATGACGTTAGGAAAATCATCTGAAACATAAATTTTCAATGATCCACACAAATGGTAAATTTTGTTTACTTGAAGGGGGATTTAATTAATGGAGAGAAAAAGTCTGTGAAGAGCTCAAAGAATATAAATAATCTTTTAATTTAATTTCACACAGATTTTCGTAAAATGAGTAAAGAACCTGTGGAATTCATTTCCATGTGACATTATACAGACTATGGAATTCATAGCATTAAATTACATCAGAATCCATAAACATCCAGTTTACAAGGAATAATTTTCCACATATCACATTTAAGGGACCTTGACAATAAAAAAATGGATTCTCAATTTGCATAAAATTCGCTTCCTAAAGTTAAGAGATGTTGTCTGAATTGAAGATTGGGAAGAAGCAAGCTCTTACCTATGCCACGGATAGAGATGGCCGTAGGATTGTGGCCGAAAATACTTTTGTGTTAAAATGGTTCATTTAGAACTCAGGTGGTAACAGATCTTCAGCAGCAGAATTCTGGGGGTCAGCTGCAAGATCCGAACAATTCAAGCATTCTCACTACAGAGGGCAAGGAAAATAAGGAAGAAGTTCGAAGTCTCTATTGTTGGCTTTATTTTTATTACTGAGTTGACATGGATCACCTCTGAAGCAGCGGGTGATTCGTGTGAGAGTAAAGCCAAAGGCTCAGCTAAGGCACATGTCACTGGGGGGCTGAACAGGCGCAGATCTATTTGTCTGGAAGAAAGCTTGTTTTGATGTCGAGAACATTTTGCCAGGAGTGCTATTTGGTCCAGGGGGTATTAACTGTTGAATTTTCATATTTGATTTTTTTTTTGTTTTAATACAGTAGGCTGAAGGCTGAAAAAAGGCAGACACACAATGTTTTTGACAAGGATGACATCTTAATTAGACTGAAGAGTAAGACTAGTTATCTCAAAGGAGTTTAGACCTCCACTGCCCAAGAGCCAGTGTTTGTGTCTATAAAAATGTGTACTTTTTTCAACACTGAAGTCCTCAAAGTGAATGTGAGAAAATGAAGGATTTCCTGCTGCCTGCATCCACTTAGTTTAACTATAAAGTACTAAATTTTCAACATTTGAGAACAGTTTTCTGTCTTGAGAAAACTGTTATGCACAAAGTCACTTGTGATAAAAGAATCGCCAAAAATGTTTTGTTGGTTGGTTTGGGTTTGGTGGAGTCTTTTGTGTTTTGGCTGAGGTTTTTTTATAGTTTGGTTTTGTTCATTTGTTTGTGTCTTTTTTTTCTTTTTTTTTAAGGACTGCCATGAAGCTAACTGGCATATAGAATGCAGGAACTGATTTCAAGATATATGCATCTTCTTTATGGTTTATTAAACAAATTAATCTCGGTAGAATAATAGGGATAGTACGGTATAAAAAATAAAAGCAGGAAGCAACCAAGCAGCAGTGCTCTATTCTGGCTTTGCAGTGCACTTCCTATCTTTGTTTGCACTTCATGTTCTTTTCAACAGCTATGTCACATATTTGAACCAGTACCATCTTACCAGTGACATATCACTAACTTCTACCTGTTGTGAGTGGAAATAGTAAACAAGGGGAAGAGCAGAAAAACACTTCTCAGGTCTAAGTCGCACAGTATATTAATGTCCTGGGTTGCAGTGTGTT
>VZTA01031411.1:0-18440 GCA_013398855.1 Mohoua ochrocephala
AGTCCAGAGCAGGGCCACCAAGACAATCAGAGAGATGAAGCACCTCTCCTATGAGGAAAAGCTGAGAGAATTAGAATTGTTCAGCCAGGAAAAGAGAAGACTTCGGGGTAACCTAATTGCGGCCTTCCAGTACCTGAAAGGAACTTACAGGAAAGATTGGACAAGACTATTTACAAGGGCACGTAGTGACAGGACGGAGGGGAATGGCTTGAAAACTGAGAGTAGGTTTAGATTAGATGTTAGGAAGAAATTATTTACCGTGAGGGTGGTGAGGCTCTGGAAGAGGTTGCCCAGAGAAATTGTGGATGCCCGCTCCTGGAGGTGTTCAAGGCCAGGTTGGACAGAGCTCTGAACTCGGAGAAAAAAACCTCATGCAGGGGTTCTTGGAGAAGGGTTTCAGCAGAAACTCTGTGCTGTAGTTTCTGGTACTCTCTGTAAAGGATCTTCCAAATTCTTTTGAGCTGGAGAATAAACTTTAGCCACTTTATGCCCTTCATACTAATAAATGGAGAATGTTCAGGCGAGGCAAAGGGAACGCTGATGCTATGTTGGGTTTGCATGGCCAGGTTTTGTAGGCAGGGACGCTACAGCAGTGGCTGCTGTGAGAAGCTGCCAGAAGCTTCCCCCATGCCTGACAGAGCCAATGCCAGCCAGCTCCAAGACAGACTGGGCCAAGCCCGAGCTGGGATAGTGTATTTAAGAAGGGGAAAAAGTGACAGCACAGTAACTAATGTACAGCTTGTCAACAGAACAGAAGCTGTGAAGATGATGGCTCCTAACCTCATGATTTGTGTACGGCTTATCAAGAGGAGTACAGAAACAAAAATACAGGAACCAAAAGCACTTTCTGCTCTAGAACAGCCAAATGAGATTTTTCAGCAACTTTCCTGGAATATCAGACTTGAAAGTACAAATTAGGCCTGTCTGACTAGAATAGTCACCCTCTATGAGTGAGGCTATTTTTCCCTATTAATCTCCAGTCAGGAACAGATACAATGTATTGTGCCCTACGCAGTACATCAGAAAACTACATTAACCAGAAGCATGTAAGCAGTGCAGAAGTCCAAATTCCTAGAATTACTTTTCTGAGAAACTACTTCTTTGAAACTGAGGCAAGTCAAAAAAAAAAAAGACCTAATTTCCAAGTTCTGAAAGGACTTGGTGACACCATCAAGGTATTGGATTAGATAGTTCATGGGAGCACAGCTCAGTATTTGAATCATTGCTCGTATGCATATACAGCGCCTAAATAGCTACTACCTATGATAGCTCAGAAGGTAAAATTTAATAGTTTTCACCCTGGGCAACACGAAAATTATAGTAAATTGACTGTGAAAATTACTGTGATAATTTGAGCCTATTTCTTACTAGTTCTTGTTTAAATTTCTAAAGTCATCTTATATTTTGAAAGCTTTAAAGTTTTGAAACCACAAGGAAAGCAGTAATGTTATCAATCAGATGACTGATACATTGGTATGGCTTTGTAAGGAAATACCTCATATAGTCACATCCTGCTAACCTCTCCTCAAGTCACCAAAAAAAATTCTACCTGAGGATGCTTGTTTCACATTGTGTAACTGTAGTTCAGGGACAGAACTGCAGAACACAAATTATATATTCAAAATTCATTATTAGGGTTCTGTAAAAACTTACTGGAAATTTATCGTTTATCTTCTAAGTTAGAAGTAGTTGCTATGCTTAAAGAAGACATAGAAGTTGATGTTATAGGATTCTTCCCATAAGTTTGCCCACGATTCTACTATCTGCTTTCCCTACGGGCAACACTAAACACACCAGTTATATGCACTACCTCAATAAACCAAGGCTAGCTCAAACACTGTTCTTGCTTCTGAAATAAGTAGCTGACGTGCAATATAGCCATCTTTGAGAAGGGCAAGACTGTAATGCAGACTACTCATTACTCGGCCTGTGCAAGCTGAGAAGTGACTTTATACAGCAGAGATGCAAGTTATAAAGCACGTTTCAACATCCTCAGCAAAACCACTACATTATTTTTAGCAGCTGGACCCTGTCTCTTTCTGCTGAAATGGAAACCACAGAAGATATGAATTAAATGCAGGTGTAATTCAGAAGTGTTTTCATTTCAGAGATTCAGCTCCCAAGAATAAAAAGCACAGTTAGATATTTACTGTTAAAGTTTAAGTTAAGCCTGTTTAATTAGGACACTGAGAACTGTGTTTCCATCTACATTTAAGCTACGGCTGGAAAGGCCAAACCTCTGAACCCAACATGCCACATATCCAAAGTTCAACAGGGCAGGAAGCCAGGAGACTTGCCAACGAAATGGAGAGCCCTTGGAAGGACTCAAGGAAGAAAAATGGCAATGATTCCCCAAGGCTATGGCAACAAAGTCCAGCAATGAGCTGGACATGTCAGTTCCAGCATCTCTCCTTGCTCACCTCCTCCCACAGCCAGGGCTCTGGGTTACACAGACCTGACACCAAAGCCTCAGCACTGCTGCAGGACAATAGCAGCCTGCAGCTCAGCATTCAAGCTGGATCTCAACTACTTGCAAGGCACAATTTAGTTTCTTTGGGCTCTGTCCTGGGCATTTTTTTTTTCCTGCCTGCACCAAGGAAAAGTTTATAATTGCCCACAAACTTTTGTCATTGAGATGCCAGACTTCAGTGACTCCAAAGGCCTGACTTTCAGAACATAATTAATTCCTACTGCACACTGGCATCTATTAAAATGTTTTATGCTGCAAATCATGCTTAAGAACCATTTGCAGAAGTTTTTTCCAGACTCTATAGACTAACTCAACTTTCTCTTATTTCCATGAATTGAAGTCAGATCCTTAATGTAAATAAAACATTCCCTGACAAAAGCATCCTCTAACTTCTAAGTTTCAAACTTGGGAGCCCAAAACCGGGAGCCTGAATACTCAGGACATGACATTCCAAACAAGTCAAGTGGACTATGCAAACTAATGAAATAGGGGAGGTGTCTCTTCTTCCTATGACTCTTGTTTTGGACAGTCCATGCCTGTGCTGCCTTCACGTTTATTCCACTTCTCTTGCTCCCTTCTTTTGTTTCTTCCTTCACTAAACCTACCAGCAATCCCTTAAGGATTTCAGAGAAAGAAAATACTATCAGTAATTTAATTCTTCATTTTAACAATAAAACTGAGCCAATAGGAGATTCTTGAGGTGCTCAGAAAGTTTTGACTGTGATACTCTCACAGCTTACAGATACTGTAGCCATGAATTCTTAAGAATTCTGCCAAAAGTAATTTTGGTTCTCAAAGTCTTTATTCAATACTCTATAGCCTTCAAACACCATTTGTGCCACAGCTTTGCCTTCAAAGCCTACCTGGTCACAAGATGATTGTGGTTGTTTTGACTGAACACAAGGGATCAAGACCTTAAATGGAAGCAGTTCTCTTGTCATGCTAAAAGTACTAAAACACTTCATTTTTGCAAACTCTGCTAAGTTAACAAGCTTTCTGGTTACTTTGACAAAGTCTTCTTTTCCAATACCAATAAAATATTTTTCCTAATAACTGGGAAATCATAATGAGAAGATTTTCTCAAGCTTTCTTTGGAATAGGAATAATAATAGCCTTTAATAACCTGAAGTCTGCTATTATAATGGTCAGTGCACATGAACAAATTATTCTGGATTTGCTAAAAAGAGCAATAGTCATGCATGTGAATTGTTTAGCTTATATAGAAAGTAGCACAAAACTGACGAGGTCTGATCTATAACAATTTTTTAGCAACATCACTTGTCTGAGTTGTATTTCAGTATTTTGAGCTACAAATGTTGCAAGAATTTGTTTCAGCAACATCCCTTGAGGGGAAGTTTTCCATATGTAGAAAAGAAAAAAATAAAAATGCAGAGACGATCCAAATAATATATTTTCCTTGGCATTGACTATTTCTGATAAGAGCTCGGGTAAGAGAGGGTCATCTCACTCTCATCCAACACTCACCATTTTTTTCCATAAATTCAGTTAGACCTTTAATTAAGCCAAATGTTAGTAATAATGTATGGCTGAATTAATGTAGAATCTGTAAGCTAAAATTTTTCTCAATTGTTGCTTTCAAAGTTATACAGCTTTGTCTGCCAGTTTATTTTCAGCAGTTTGAACATGGATTGTTTAGTAACAGGTGGACATGATTCCTGCAATAACCAAGGACAATTCATTAGCAGGAAGTTCAAACAGCAGCAAATCATCCAAAAACTTGCAGCCAACCTGTTAACAAAAACTACATCAAAACACTACTAGTAGCAAAACTCTACTTTTTGATCTCATGCATAATTAAAAGCTGTCCAAAATACTCAAAGCACAAATCAAGTGTGGAAACTCTAAAAAAGAAGCTGACAAGCAGCAAAAATGCAGTAATCTTGTATGCATACACTAGCAGATATGCATATATAGTAGGAGAACAAATCCACTCTTAAAGCGCTGTCGCCGAATTAAAGGTGACTTGCAGTAACATCAAGCAAATCTAACAAAGTCATCCTCTTCTGAATTCTAAACCACAACATTCTTCAAATACAATTTAAGACAGCATTTAAAAGTGCCAATTGAAGAATTCATAATTTTGCAATTAAACAAGATGGTATTAAGTCAGGTATTTTGAAAAAGTTTACCAGGCACAAATACTTTTAGATTTGCTTTGTAGTCTCATCTCTACACTGCAGAAAGCTGCTCTACTTGGTAAACACTGGGGTGCCTTTTAAGACTTTAAAAATTTTTAATATATAAACCCCTCCTCCCTAAGCCAATGAATGCATCCCCAACATTAATAATGTCTCAACCCATATCCTTTGGGAGGAGACATTGAAATTTTCCCACTCATTTTTGTGACTTGATGACTTTTAGTCTAATTTTTATGGCTTCACACCAGTTTTTTTTAAAAGGTGGTATAGGTTGATATATCTTCATATGATTCTTCTATCTGCTGCCACATTCCACTGGTTCATTTCCTCGTGGCACAGGCCATGATTAATCTAAAAGGCTCCCAACAGATCATACACAGGTGTTGTAACAGCTCTGTGCTCTGTTAACTGCAAGACACTCCACAGTGAATACTTCACACTGAAATAGCCGACCAGCAGTAACAGTTGATTCTCTTTCTTATGTTTCCAACATGGATGTGACTCCTACTGACACCCTAGAAGCACCATTTTGGAAGCAAAAAATTTTATGAAACCATCCTTACTTACACAGAACTTCACTTCTCTTTGCAAAAGCTGCACTGAGTTTAGGCTGCATAGGCAGGACCTAAGCATGGACAGCATCATCCCTCTCAGGCTTTGGGAGAAATATAGATACTGATTGAGTAAACAAGGATGGGTTTTGGAAAGGAAATTCAGAACAGCGAGGTACTCAATGCCTTCTTCACTTTGGTCTTTACAGGTAAGATTTGCCTTCAGGTGTCCCAGGTCACCAAGACCAGTGGAAAATTTACCCATGGTGGAGAAGGATTAATATCTAAATAAATTGGAAAAAACCACAGGCCAATCAAACCTGATTGGATGCACCTAGGAGTGCTGAGGAAACTGGCTGATGTCACTTGAGGCCAACCTCAATTGTCTTTGAAAGGTCATGGTGACTGAAAGAAGCTCCTCAGAAATGGAAGAAAGCAAATGTCCCTCCTATCTTCAAAAAAGGCAAGGATCCAGGGAACTGCAGATTAGTCAGCCTCACCTCCACCTCTGGGAAGATGATGGTATCCTCCAAACAGATTAAGGACAAGAAAGTAATTTGGAAGAGTCAGCACTGATTTATGAAGAGGTAATCATGCCTAACCAACTTGATAGCCTTCTAAAGTAAGACAACTAGGTTTGGTGAATGGGAGAAGAGCAGTACATGTTGGTTATCTTAGTAAGGTTTTTGATACTCACATAACATTCTGAGACAAGCTAAAAAGTGCAGACTAAATAAATGGACAGTGAGATGGATCGAAAACGCTCTGATCAGAGAGCTCAGATCAGCTGTACAACATCCATTAGAAGACCTGTCACTTATCAACATACACCCGGGTAAACACCAGGTGCTGGGCCAGGACCACTTAACATCTGGACAATAAGGCAGAGAGCACCCTCAGCAGTTTTCAGATATGAAATTTGGAGAAGTTGCTACACCAAGCAGTTTTACTGACATTCAGTGGGATCTCAACAGGCTGGAGAAACGGGCCACTGGGAATATCATCAAGTTCAGAGGGAAATGCAAAGTCCTACAACTATTAAGAAACAACCTCAGGTGCCAGTAGGGCAGTGGAAAAGCTACTTGACAGAAAACAACCTGGAGATGCTGGTGGACATGAGCTGAACATGAGGCAGCATGGTGCGCTTGCAGCAAAGGTGGTCAACAGCCTCCTGAGTTGCATTAGGAAGAGTATTGCCAGCAGGTCAAGGGACATGGTCCTGCCCCCCTATTTCACACTGCTGGGAACCTATCTGGAGTGCTGGATCTTGCGCTGTACTCCCTCGTACAGGAGAGACATGGAGCAAATCCAGTGCAGTGCTGTGACGATGATCAGTGGAGCACAGCATCTGTCATACCAGGAGAGGCTAATAGAGCTGAGATGTTCAGCCTGGAAATGAAAAGGCTGAGGGGAAACTTATCAATGTGTATTCATAGCTAACAGTGTTGAAGGAAGACAGAAACTCTCAGTCGTGTCCAGAAAAGGGACTAGGGACATGGGAAATTTCATGTGAACATAATGAAAATAATTTTTTTTGTATTCTGAGGGTGCTTGAGGGGAACTGGTATTGGTTGCCCAGAGAACTTGTGGAGCCTCCAACCCTGAAAACACTCCAAATCCAACTGGGCACAGTCCTGAGAAGCCAGCTGTATTTGACCCTGCTCTGAGCAGGGGGATTAGACGAGATGATCTCCAGAGGTCCCTTCCAACCTCGTCCTTTCTCTTCTACGATTCTGAGAAATTATTTAAACAGAACTCTTAAACCACCTTTTACAGAAGGAAACAGTAAGAACTGATGATTGCATTTTCTAGGTTATTGCTGGGGTGTGGATTCAATCTCCTGTAATTAATTCATAGGTTCAGCAGCTGCTGACAATGTCTACATAACTGTATATTTTAAGTTAAAAATCCCAAGATTCTTCAATAAGCAGTTTTTAAATAAGTGTAGCATAAACAGAAATAAGCAATGTGCAATTTTAACATAGATTTGGCACCTTTACATCAATGCCCCTCCTTCTCTGTACGTGATAGCAACGGAAGATATCTGCCTAGAGAAGATTGCATCACCTTTGTAGATACAGAGACTGTTCAAAGGGAAGCTTCCAGCATAAATTATTTGTAGTGCGAACATCTTGAAACATTTCAAGCCTAACGAGAAGTACCTTCAGCAAACTCCGCTGCATTCGCTACGAGTGAATGTGTACTGTTTGAAGCTCCAGTGTTCTTTTATGGCTGTATACAGCACCATTTTTCTGACAGTGCAGTCTCAGAAAAAATCAGCTTTTACTCTTTACCGACCAGAGAGTTCTTCCATTTGCCACTCTGACAGTATTTCAGACTGTATGTTTCAAAGCCATGTGCAAGCAGAGGACAATCCTTTGCCGCATGTTAGTATCCACAAGAGGTGACCAGATCTGTACTCCTGTGGCTGACCTCTAGCATTGTTTATTTCTACAGCAGGAAAGAAATATCATGTTCAACAGAAGTTAAACAGGACAGAGGGTCTTCTCCTCAGAAAACTGACCTATGAAATTGGTTTGGGGCTGGCAAATTGGCTCCAAATCACAACAACGCTATCACCAGCTATGTGATATCAGGTCACCACCATGATAGCCTTATGTCAAACACAGAGATCAGGTACTCAGAAAGGCGTAAGATGTAGTCCAAGGCTCTGCCTGCCTCCCTATATGTTTCCTGAAGGGCAGGAAGGATGGGAAGTTAGAATAGCAGCTCGGATTCTTTTGAAGGACATTTGGGGCTGAATGCAGTTAATCTTACTTAAGTTAGTTTAAGGTACTTGAATTTACTGAATTGGGGACTGAGTGTCCCTGGGTTGTCCTATAAAGAAGGGAGCAGAGACAGGACTTCCAGAGTCACTTCTGAAAAGCCAGCAAGATCTCTCTTTGATAGTGGCTATTAATATTGACTACAGAAGGAGGCTAAAGCAAATATGCTTCTAGTCTACACACTTCAGATAGGAGTATAAAGCTGCAAAAGATGATTACGCACTTTGAAACTACACATGTTATATTTAGTTGAGAGCAGGAGAGTGGTTCAAGGAGCATACAAGACAACTGTTACTAAAACAAATTAACTGTTTTAATACTTGAGCATTATCTTAGCATACAATTTGTTCCAAGCCGTGTTACAATGGAGAGACCTTGGTACCCTGTACTATGGTATTTGCAGTCTGTGAAATAGTGAGCAATATTTGAAAACTTGCTCTTTTAACATTCCTTAAGAAATAGACGAGCAATTAGGATGCTGCTTTTCACACAGCATCCCTCGTGTGCTCTGTGGTAATATCTGCTCAAATACAGAAGAATGAAAACAACCACATTTCTCACCTCTCAAATAGACCAGATAATACAGAATTCAGACTGGTCTGTGTTTTTCATTAAACTGGATATGTTTACAAGTCAGATGAAAGCAATACTCACCCAAATGACCTCCTTTCCACTGCTTGCAAGATTTATTGAAGGCAATATAGAACAGCAACAATAGTCAATCATAGGTGGCAGACTGCCCTTTTATTAGGCATACTGAAGCCAATTAATCTAAGCGAGCTTTCTCCCTTTACCTCCTGGAGGCAAGTATGCTTAGAATGCATTTAAAAATTCTGCAGCAATAAATAAAGGTGCTGAAGCTATTCATTTGAACTTTGAAAAATTATTTACAGGCACTTGAGATGCCAAGAATTAACATTCTACATACTCTGCTGGGCAATATAATTTGATTAGATCCAAGACTTAAAAAATGAAGGTCTAAAACAAAGCCTTGTGGTATTACCATCCTCAGGGGTAGCAGGGGGAGATAAAGGAATGCTTGAGAAGGGAGGTAAAAGCAGTAGGAACACTGAAACCTGCCCTAACACTGAGTAAAGTAAGCTGGGTTAATCGCAAGTCTTCAAATAAGGTTGTTAATGAAGGTGGGTTACTGAACCAGGAACACACATACAGCACAGTGGTCATCAGTTACTCGAATTTATTTCCAGATGTCAGATTATCTGTTATTTATATGAGACACCAAAGGCCATTTGAGGTGAAAAGCAAGTCCATAATAATCTTATTAATTATGAAACATCAAAACCCAAGATGTCTTAATTCATGTTCTAATTTTTGCAGTCCATGTGCTCCTAATTAGAATTGCTGTAATATATTCTCTTGGGAAGCATATAAGAAAAGTGAGTAACGTTTTAGTGGCAGCTTCCTCTTTCAGGGCACAAATTTAAATACTCCTTTATTCTTGGATTACCTCAAACATCCTCCTTGGATTATCTTCATTGTAAATTAAGTTATAATCTTACCAGTTTCACAGCTGGGCCCAGTGAAGCCTTGTGGGCAGGCACACACATTGGAAGCAATGCAGGCTCCTCCGTTCCTACACCCATCCTTGCAAAATGCTGCAAAATGCAAAATCACAATAGATGGGTAAGAGAATTACACTCGGCAATCCCGCAGGTGGACACCGTCTGCTAGCAGGCTGGCACGGAACGCCGTCCGTGCGGCACTGAGCGCAGAGACCGCCTTCTCCTAAGGATAGAGGTCACAAAGAGATGGTTTATGGCCCCCCTGCCTCACTGGCCAGATGGGCTGACAAGCTACAGAAGGAGATTAGAGTAAATCATCTGAAGACAACAGCTCCCATATGTGCTCCTTCGCATGCACTGGGAAGCAGTGAAAGACAACATCTTCCCTTGGAACAGACTCTTCCTAGGGCAGTGCTGGTCTGTTCTGCTGCCCAAATAAAGGCCTGAGCATAATGGGCACAACTGAATATTAAACTGTCTGGCTACCTCAGTCCTTTATTGAGTAATTTAATAGAAACAATAAAAATACTAATTTTGTCTCAAGGGATTCCGAAGAACATTAAAACTTTTAGCATTTACAGCCTAACCTCAGTCCTTGGGTTTGTTCTTTGGCATGCTGTGCTTACGTATTTTGGTGCAGCCTTTTTTAGGAGTGTATGCTTTAAAGAGCCTCTTCTGTGGACCCAGAAATGCAACCAGCTCTGATTGAAAACACGGTAGCTGTTAGTTGCTCTGATTGCATCTGCAATATAGAATTGGAAATGCTCTGGGCAGAAGAAACTATAGGTGAAACTAGGCAGATGGAAGTCATAACCAACACAAAGAATTGTTTCAGGGCACTGGTCTAGCCCTGCACTTGTAACCAGCCAGAGGTGCCAGGCATTGGTCTGCAGCTGCTCAGTGTAACAGCACCACTGGTGAGGTCTTATGGCTCATCTGAGAGAAAACTGTCATAGCTTTGAGCTATCCAGCTCTCAGTTTTCAGACACCAGCCTTGTGGTGAGAGACCATTGTCACTGAGACATCTAAGCTTCCTGATCCAGGAGTACGTGGTGCACAGGAGTGTAGCTGGCAGTGCAGTGCATGAAAAGCTGCCAAAGGCATGGGGGCAAGAGGCATATCCAGGTCTCTTTGAAGGACACTGGCATTCAAGCCAGGGCTGCAGAGAAGTGCATTTCTCAGATTTCAATACACAGGCTTAGAGCCTTCTCCTGCATACTGTCTTCTCAGAATTGAGGAGGCAGGGAGGGGATGTACTTTTCTTTCACAGTGGGGCCAGGTACCCTCTGAAATGTCAGATCTGCAGTCAGAGCTCTTATTCAGAAGAGCTGAACCCAGTGCTGTAGGGTTATGCACCTTCTCTTTGACCCAAAGAAACCTCAATCACCTCTTTGTAGCTGACTCACCTGCAGTAGAAGAATTTGGGACTACTCCCAAGCACAGCACAGGAGTGAGCTGTGCAGACAGTGCAGCTTCTGACAGGAGACGCTTTGGGTTTGAACCTCACCAGGATAAGACTTTCTTCTTGTTCCCCAGAGAAGAGAGCCCAACACAAAAGCACATATTTGCGGACATGCCTCCCTCTACCCATGTGTTTGACTGGAAGTGAACCAGGCTGCCATGTTTTACAGAGAGCTTGTCTTTGGAACATATAGAAAAATTGTACTGTTAATCAGGTGATGGAATAACTAGTGCTAAGACCTTATTCAGACTTAGCAACTAATGAAATTCCGTGTTGCTTAGATTTGGCAATACACAGCAGCAGAAGGCATCTACGTAACATTATCAATGTTAACTCTGGACCCTTAGATTCTGACATTTAAGAGATCAAGAGCACCGAGGTACAACTTCAAGGAACCGGGTATGAGATTGCTGCATCTGTCCCACCTCTCATGTCTGAGCTCATTCCCCTACAGCTACACTGCTTTTATTTTCAAGCACTCTCTAAATCCTGTGCTCAGAGCTTGAGAACTTCCAAGAATTTGGGCCCATCTACCAAGTATCATTTCTTCTGATGTGAAATGCAACAGAAATAAAAGCAGCATGGTACTTCTGGGAAAGCATCCTTCTAAGACTAGAAATTTAAGTTCTAATGTTTAGCAGTGAGTCAGAATGTTAGAAAACATGACACCACCTCACTTGTAGTGAAGGTTTTATGTGTCCCAGTCTACTGCTTTTCTCACAATAAAAAGACATACCAAACAATTTTTAGTTCATCCAAGTAAAATAGTAAGTCACTGACCATGGACAATGTAAATCTGACAATGTTTTCACAGACATAACTTTGTTAGCAACTGTAGGCTTCCTTGAATGGTATAGCATATATAGCAACGGCTGACACAAAAAATGAAACATAACTACTTCAGATTTTAGAGCTGACTATCTATGTATGAACCATTCTCAAATTACTGCAAACTGCCAAACGCAAAGTCAGTGTATATGTGCCTGTGCAGATCATACAGGTGCAGGACCCAAGCATCTAGCCTGGCATTTTGTCTGTCTTGTTCAAGGTGCAAGACCAGAATTGCATCAACCATGGCAGAGCATCTCATTCAGGTTTCCAGCAGCTTACCTTTGCAGATGGTACCATTTCCCGTGTAACCCGGCTTGCAGACGCAGTTGTGCCCACCCACGGTGTTGAAACAGAGTGCATTTTCATCACAGTTGTGCTGGTTTGTTACGCATTCGTCGTGCTCTGAAAAGGGAAACAAGAATGAGATGGTCCTGAATTTTTAACACCACAACAAACTAAGAGCTTTGTATAGGTTTCCATATTAAAAAGAGAGAAACACGGTAGCGTTTACTGGCAATAGGGCTGGCTATGTGAACACGTAACCGTGTAACCATGGGATAGCCGGGGTATCTATTTTTAGCACATACTAGTATGTGATAACTGCACTGCAGCATAATTCCACTTTCATTAACAGCGAGCTACCATCATTACACTTTCTATGTGGGCTACAGTGTTCCCATAAACATTTGCCAAAAAGCTGGCTAGCATACTGAAAATCCATATGCTACTTCTACTGTGTAATTTATTCATGCGGGTTTATCCTATGCGGGATTCTTAGGGTTTCCTTCAGAAAGCTGACTAATGGTGTGAGACGCACACTCCAAACTGCAAAAGACATGGTGAGCAGAAGGCAGGTCTTCAAAGACATGGTGAGCAGAAGGCAGGTCTTCAAAGTGCAGCCCGTGTTTTCCCTCCCTTCAGCCCATACAAAGCGCTTTATTTAGATTAAATAAATAACCTGAAAACAGAGGTCTGCCTGCTTTTCAAAGGACTTCTAGCATGGCATGTCCTAGCACCAGAGTGTGCTGGATGAAGCTCCTCAGTCTGGTGACTAGGACTGTAGTCACTAGGATATATTTCTATATATTTCACCAGGAAATATCCCTTTTGGGAATAAATTAACAGTCTGGAGAACGTGATTTTGTGTTGACTTGAAATGCACTACTTAATCTGAAAAAAAAAAAAGCATTGTTTAAGTGTTTAGGTTACAGAACATTTTAATGCTTTAGGTTGTGATTTTTAAGAAATGGTAAATGGAATCTTAAAATAAGGTGCTCTAAAGTGTCATTTCAAAATGATACATGAAAAGCTCTATTATTTTCAAAATGCAGTATCTCAGTCTGTAGGTGTCAAAATAAAATGCTTCCATCTTCTGGAAATATCCCTTGCATTTTTGTTAAATCAACAGTATTCATCTATCCCCATATAATTTCAGAGCCCTGAAATTTAAATTTCAGGAAAACCGGCTCTTTGGGGAACATAAAGACATCTAATTTTAATCTGCACACAAGGACTAACCTGCATGTGAGGTTTTCATAGCTATCATTCTGCCCAGGTTTTAGCGAATTTTATTAGTGCAGCTTAGACCAGTTCTGGCTATTTAGCACAAGTCTTAAATCTGGAATCAGATGCTCTTTCTTCCCCCGTTTTGAGGGGGAAGACTGCTCTGAATCTTCCTCTTTATAAATAATGACTGCACATATCCCACAGAGTTGTCAAGAAAATTAATTTCTTAACATTTGCAAATCACTATGGAAATGTTCAACTTGCTATTTCAATAGTGGCCATAAACTGCAGGAGTATAAAACTGGCAGAATGGCACATATCCAATCCATCAGTAGAGGTAAATTTTCCTCTAGTAATGGCAAGGACCTGTTGTTTAAAAGGGGGAAACATTCACCTCAATGTAACCAATAAATTTTAAATGCTACTTAAGTTTAGTTTTATTTTGGTGGGTTTGGTGGGTTTGCTGCTGTTGAGTGTTTATTTGTTTGGTTTTTAATAACATTAACCTCATATTCCTCTTCTAAACAAGGACTTATGTGCCTCTTGTATCACCAATCGTGCTCTCCTCAACCCTCGCGGGATGGAGCAGAGCACGGGCTGCAGGCCTCTGCCCTCCAGCACGAGATTTAATTACTTTGCTCTCAGCATGAATAACTAAAATTGTTATTGTTCACCAAATGAACCAGCCCGTCTAAAATCCACTTAACAATATTTGACTCTGACCTCCTAACACAGTGAAATCTCTTATGCTGGCTGAAACAGTATATTTATGTGAAACCACTCCATAACAGAAAAATAAAGTAATGGCCATGCAAATTAGGTACAAAAGTATAATCTGTATTGTAACAGTATCCTGGTTTTCTTATTTTGTGTTAATATTATGATATTATTTAAATATATTTTTATTTAAATATTAATTACATATTATTTTTTAAATAAAATTTTTAAATAACACACAAGGGGAAAATAACTATGGAAATGTATGAAACATATTCAGCAGGCCAAAATATCTAGCAAAGCCATTATCTTGGTTTCTCAGGAGGAAGGGTCCCTACAATAATACATCACCCTGGTAAACTTAGCTTAAATAACTGAATTTGACAAATTAGGTATCATCCTCAAAGAGGAAGCACAGTCATCCATCCTATGCCTTAGGAATGCAGAAGCATCCCTGGCATGTACAGCAGCTCTTAACGAGGGAAAAGAGTCTATTAGAGGACAGCAGGTGATCCCAGACTGCCACAGCAAGAGGAAGGGCTCAATGTGTGTGGCTCGAGCAGCTCTGAAAGCCCACCAAGGTTTGCAGTACCAGAGCCTTGAAGACCATTTGCACAGATGTATGTCCTTCATAGAAAGAGATGACTGCCACACTTGAGCGTGCCTTCCCGACATTTACTTTTTTGGGGGTAAGAAAAACTACTGAGTCTTTCAAGATGGATTTTTTTCTTAAAGCATACTATATCAATAAAATTAACCTTCCCTCAGCTAAATAACAGGACTTGGATGCAAAGGTAATATGCCTGGTATCCTACTCCATGTAAGCTTTGGGGTTTCTTATCCTCCTGTAAGATAGTTCATGGAGGATGCTTCTGTACAACCTGCATTGAAACAGCCATCACTTCTTCTTCTTCTTCTGTGGTTGTCTGCTGAAACTTTAGGTCTATTTTGATTGAAATCACATATTAGTGACTCATGAAAAATTCATGGTCTGATAAATTATTTCTGGATTGAAGTTTACATGTCATTTTTAGGAGGAAAATGTTTCAGAGTTAGGAGAAAATTTGTAATACAATTAAAGGAGAAGAGATTTTTAAATGATAGGAATGCAAAAAGCAGCAAGAAAAATGGATCAGTGTGTTTTACAATCCATGTAGATTTGTTTCTCTCTATCATCTGATCTTAGCTTCAATAACACACTTAAAACCATTTAAACATAGTGTTTTTTCATATTGCTTCTTAGAGTGACACCTAACAGAGCAGACGGCTTATACTTCAGGAGCGGCTCTTTCATGGACTGATTACACAGTTAAACTACACCTGAAAAAATCCTGCACAAAAACCATTACTACATTTACTCTTTCAGCACTTGGCACACTATCCACACCAATTTAAAGAGAGCATCCGAAACGGGTTTTTCACTAGTAATAACAAGATAGACCGTTCAGCTTCATTAAAACAGAACTAGTTATTATTAATAAAAAGGGCGGTGTTCTGTTCATAATTCTTCATTAATTCATGCTTATCACTTTGGTTTCTTTTTTTTAATCAAACACTTGGAAAGTCACCTTAAAAAAAAAAAAACCAGGAGAAAATTGCAGAGCCTGACTTGAGCAACCTTAAATACCAAATCAAAAACTGCAGCAGCAGATAGGACCATGCATTACAAAGCAGCAAAAAAGCAATTTATGGAAGAATCATAAAAAGAGAACCTGCAATACGGTTTTTTAAGTTAAAAAACCAGTTTAGAAACATTATTTGCCTAATTTAGAAATGTTAAAATTTTATTTCTCAAGGCCATTTATTTAAAAAATCTTTAGAAATCACGTGACACATTTAATGGAAGTTCTATACTTATTTCACTGCACACCATAATGAAAATGGGAACAGGCCAGGTACAACAGTATTACAGAAGCGAAGCAATAAAAATTATTTTTGTAGAGAAATGTGCATGATTAACCAACCTGAACTTGCATACACATCTTGTACAAAGACCAAATGCACTAGTTTCAATGATGACTTCTAAAGCTTTATTACATAATATATCTAAATTCCATTTTGCCCTGTTCAGGACTCGTGCTCAACAGCGTTAAAATTCATAAAATCTCTGTTCTGGGAACCAAATGAAGTTTTAAATATTCTATTTATATTGACTAAACGGTCTCTGGAATGAGATCTTTCTGGATAGAGAAAAAAATTTAACTCCAAAATTTGCTATTGCTCCACGGTAATAACAACAGCAACAGTAAGTGCATATAAATGTCTCATTAAATAGTTCTTACGACACAGACAACTTTAAAAGGCAAAAATTATGTGATGATGCAATTGATTTACTTTTGCATATTTGTGTGTGCAAATACATTATATATACACACAAAAAACATATACACATACATATCTATTTATATAGGCACATACAGTAAAGGTGAAGAATTTTATTTTATTTTGGTTTATTTTGAAATACTACTTCAGAATATTCCATATTGTTTGCTTGAGAAAAACTTTACTTCGGAAGGATATCTAGGGTGAAGTACTGCACCCTACAAGGTGAGACTGCTGGCATGAACTGATCAGGACCCGCTAGATGCTGTGATGTATCTCAATGCAATGACAGCTGGGGATTTGTCTTACCAAATTTGTTATCTGTGCAGAGATTCTGCTGAACTTAGTAAAATTTAACATGCGGTCCACAAGGTGTGGCAGCTGCCTCCTCATTAGCACTATGCAACATCAGCCCCTATCCTTCCTACTGCGTGTTTTATGATTACAAATAAGTGTCTGTATAGCATTTCCTACATGCATACTGCAAGCCTTCCCAGTATTTGACTTGTGTATCCAAATTCTGCAAAGGTCTAAGAAAAAAAATAAATAATCATAATCCAATCCAATAGCAGATAGGAATGATGACTGAGTTGCATCACTTACTTAGGGATAAAAAATATTATGATGGCAGTTTTCCTGAACCATCCATTACCAACATGGGAAAATAAGAGCTGAGATCATGTTTAAGGTGCAGAAATGTATTAAAGTTCCCAAAAATATAAATAAAATAAATCTCTGCAATTGTAATCTTGTAACGTGATGCAACAGATATTCATTGTGGAGTGAAGAGCTTGTGAACCAGGGTTAAATTAAAATAATTTAAATAAACAGAATATATTAAGTATTTTTCTTCTGCATTCAAGAGTTGAAATTACTTTGGCCTTCTGTCTCCTTCCCATTGATTTGGTATAGAACTACAGAACCATGGTGACCAGATGACTATCTGATGTGGCAGTGAAAACAGACACGAGTTACTTGAATTATCAATAGCCAACACATTTAAATGCCCACTTACAGTTTATCCTAATTGCAAGGGGTTTTTTTCCCCACCTATAGATCACGTACAAGAGAAAAATTAGTAGCAATTATATGTATAATATGGAAGACTCATTCCATTAAGATCATTTGAGAAATGACAGATGGTTAATTTCTTTAAGACTTCATATTAACTCATTTAAACTCTAATTGGCAGAGTTAATTTAAGTCTCAGTATATGCACACTATTTTTAAAGAGCAAATGCTGTAAATTTATTGAACTATTCGCTGGAAAGTGTCCAAAGAAGGGCATTGAAACTGGTGAAGGGACCAGAGAACAAGTCTTATGAGGATTGTCTGAGGGAACTGGGATTGTTTAGCCTGGAGGAAAGGAGGCCCAGAGGGGACCTTCTCTACAACTACCTGACAGGAGGTTGTAGACAGGTGAGGGCTCAGTCTCATCTCCAAAGTAACAGACAACAGGACAAGAGAAATTGGCCTCAAGTTGTGCCATGGGAGGCTTAGATTAGATATTGGGAAAATATTCTTCACTGTAAGGGCTGTCAAGCACCAGAACAGGCTGCCCAGAACAGTGAAGTGTTTGAGTAACCATCCCTGGAGGTATTTAACAGACATGTATATGTGGCACTTAGGGACACAGTTCAGTGGTGGACTTGGCAGTGCAGGGTTGGACTTGATGATCTTAAAGGCCTTTTCCAATCTAAAGGAGTCTATGATTTTATATTTCCCATATAATTATGTTGAAATTTTTGATTGATATTCTCCAATTCATTTTTTCTATAGATATTTCTTACTTTAAATGCAAAATAGAACCTGTTTTTTAATTACTCATAGAGTTACCATCATACAGTTTACCCTTGGTTAATGCTTAAGTCATTAACCATTAATGACCACCAGCAGCTGTCTTCAGTTCAAAGCTGGAGACACCAAAAGCCAGGTCTACAAGAGCTTGTTCCCTGCTAATCCTATTACTTGATTGATTTTTATCTTCATCCACTCCCATACATCCATGCTGTTCTCGGTCCTCATTTTCTAAATCTTTCTTCAGTGCAGCCATAAATGACAATTTTTGTAGAGCACCTGCTTGTTCCCTCCCCCAGCAGGATCAGGGAGAGAA
>VZTA01031435.1:0-13837 GCA_013398855.1 Mohoua ochrocephala
ACAAAAGGCTGAGAACACTCCCCTGCACCCCTGGATCCTGCAGCTGGGCACGAGGTATCCCAGCTGTTTATTCTCTGTGTTTTATTCCAGTTTCCAGTTTTGACAAGCTGTTGGCTCGCTGAGGAGCACAGTCCTGTGCCGCAGCTCAGCGAACGTCCCCATCAGTGTGCCTGCAGTTGTCTTTGGGCATCCCGGCCTTTTCCTCTGGGGAGGGCTGTGACTGCCCGCCAGGACACTCATCCATCCATCCATCCATCCATCCATCCATCCATCCATCCATCCACCCATCCACCCATCCACCCCTCCATCCACCCACCCATCCATCCATCCCTGCCTGCCCTGCCAGGTACAGTTTCTGACAGCCCTACACGCTGCCACGTTCCTGCTGCGCAGCTCAGCAGTGCCACAGCAGTTCAGGGGCTGTCAGGATTTCCATCATAACCACACTTTTCAAGGGGCTGATAACTTTGCTATCTGAAATTGCACAAGGCGAAAGCTCAAAAATATAAATTGTCATTCCTCCAGTCTTAAATAAAGCAAGCTCCCGACCAAAATGACAGGTTCTGTTGCAGTTTGACAGTACGTCTGTGTCTTAAATGTTTTCTAGGTACTTTCAGGCCCTGTTTTGCCCTCTGAAAAGTAGACAAAAATTTCCTTGTAGATGCCGTGTCTGCCTCGCTGACCCACACCACTCAGAACACCTGAAGGCAGTTCAAAGATTACTTCTGCAATTTAGAGGCCTACACAAACAACTTGTGATCCAGGTCAAATATACTTTAAAATCTATTTTTATGCAGCTTGACAACATATAGAAGAACTGACTTCTCTTAGATTCCCCTCAAAAAGAAAAACAAACAGTGAGTTCTGCATCATGGTATCATTTTGAAGTATTTCTTCTCCATATCTTTAGAGAACCTTTTGGATAATTTTTCCACCCCTTTTTTCAGCCATGTTTCTATACAGTGCTCTGGGCAGATGTTTCACAAATAAGTAGGGGCTAAGAGGCCTCAGCTGAGTTCCTCTAAGTGCTAAAAGGGCCACAGGTCCTTGTGCAGCTCCTTAAAGAAATCTCAGGTGTGCACAGGGGGATGCACACGCCAGGGGAGTGCAGAGAATGCATCCAACCTGCTGCAGGTATGGTTTTCCCGGGGAATAAACAAGTATTTGAAAAAACAGAATTATCAGAGCATGTCTCAAAAATGAAAGTTACAGACGTTACTGTACTCATCATTTTAAGTTTTGCAAGATAAGTCTCTCCTCTAACAGTAACCAAACACAAGAAGTGTTGATAAGTTATTGAAACTTGGACTTTTTTATTTCATTATGTAGTTCAACATCTGTTTTCAATGTGAATCTGAACAAGATAAAAGCAGGTAGGTATTGGTTAGTACTTTCTCAAAGAGTCCATGAGGGTTTAGTAAAAGAGGACCCATTTTCTTGTTTATCGCAAAATAATCATAACTTCAAAACAATGTTTAAAAATGCAATTTTAAGCAAACAATTTAAAACAATATCTTTTTTCTATTATAAATGCCAAATTCAAAAGATGTTTCTAGAAAGCTGATTTAGCAAACATGTAATTTCCTTTCAAAATAAATTTCTTTTTGTTTTCTTTTTAAAATTTTTCCTATGCAAGTGTTACTGACCTCAAAACCACCAACACAGTTGAGAGTTCACAAGCATCGGCCATGCTTGGAAGGATTTGCCTTTCTTAGGGATTTGATACTTTTCATTGAGTGACTTCTGAATAAAGTTCGGAGAAAAAATTGCATGGATACTGGTGTTTTATTGTAACTGCTCTCTAATTAGATCTGTACAGTTCTATTTGAAAAATGTCATGCAGAAAGAAAAGGAAGGGCACTGAACAAAGTTACCAGTCACACAAAAATTACTTACTATCAAAACATCAGTGACTTAATTCAATTTGCAGCATTATTACTTGACTCTGTTTGATACACTCCAGTTTGTAACACCACTCCCAGTTTTGTACATTTTATATAAAGAGGGCTCTGGGACTGATGTCAAGATGCTTACACAGTGCCTATTGCAGGCTAAATGCTTTTCCCATTCCTATTTGCATAACAAGAGAAAAGAAGAAAATTTGATTTAAGCAGGTAGAAAGCAACCCAAAACTTCTGTCTGTGCATATAATGAGAACACAGGTTATATTCACTCATCTTCACAGCTTAAAGAACAAAAAAACCCCAACAATAGAAACACCTTCATTGTGAGAAAAGGAAAAAAAAATTGAAGTCCTCATTCTCCCCATTCCTTTCTTCTATTTTGATTAATACAAACATTTACATAAAAATTAGGATTGTGTTTAGATTTTTTTTGCATCCCTATACTCCTTCTGAAGTTACAACCTTATACAATATGCTAATTTACACAGCAGCCAGCAACCACTTAAACACAAATGGGATAAATATTATGCTGAGGATTAACTGAACTACAAAGAAACAAAAGATCCCACTTTTGTGCAAATTTGAGTAGTATTAAAGCAAACCAAAAAAGTCAGAGGATAAAGAGTTCATGCTGTTACACACTGACCTATATTGGATTTTCTTAAATGTTTTTGCTTTAGAAAATGCTGACTTGTCAGACCTATGAGTGCATTGATTTCCCAAATCTAGGATAAAACTTCAGAAGTCAGAGGACTTCTTCTTCCTCTCCCTATCCCCCCACTTCCTGATTCTGTTTATCAGCAATCAAAACTCAACCATCCATGAAATTCTTCACCTCCTACACCAACAATGTCTTTACAGCCTCTTTGCTTCAAATCAGGGAAAGTCTTCCACTAACTTAGTTCTGGAAACTCTCAATCTGGTTTTCACAAAATATAAACTGGAAAAAGATGATACTTACTAAAAAAAAATATTGCTAACGACAAGTTTCAAGGATCCTAGTAACTGATAAACCAAACAAGATTTTGTGGCACTCCTTGGAAGAGGGAAAACAGCTGTAACAGCTTTGGTTCTGAGTCCAAATTCAGGATGCAACTGGAAACAAATAATACCATCTAAGGCTCTGGTTTATGTTTCTTTCGGTTTCAGTGACAGGAACTTAAACATGACAGATTCTGAGTCCTCAAGTAATTAATTCTAATCAGCCACCTGCCTCCTCTGTCTGTTGACACCCCATACACAGAAGTTATGGTTATTGAAATAGTCACTCAAGGAAACCCAGTTATCCTCAGACTGTATCCAGCCACCCACCTGGCTCACACAGAGCTCTCAGGGATGAACCTGAGAGAGAAGAAAAAAAAAATTAATTTCTATATTAGTATTATGGGAGTCCCATGCCTATCACTTGGCAGTGCACTGTTCAAAATCAAAAGTCATAAAAGCCAGCAGACTGATGGGGTTTTCCTATGGCTTTGTTACTTGAGATAGAAGGAATTTTATTATGGCTCAGAAACAGGCTTCTCCCAGGGAGATGGCATCCGCTGCACAACACTGCTCTTCAAAAACCCCGGGCCGCTCCCGTGTGAGAGGGGATTTTCCAGAATGTACAAACAGAAGCCTGCCACTCAATGCTCCCTGCAGCAGACACTGCCAGTTTCTTTATTGACTCTCCAACGCTGAGCTCTCACTGCAATCCCTCCCAGCAGGGACAGCGCCCAGGCAAGAACGTGAGGGGAGCTGGAAGACCAAAACCGGCCCTGCTGTGTTGTTAGCTGGTAAAGAGAAGCCTTCCCTAGGAGGCAGTTTTCTTTAGTTCAATGACACACACTTAAAAAAAGGACAGAACTGAGTTGATAAATCATCCCCAGGTCTGCCTTTTTCTCTTTTCTGAAAATGAAAAGAAATGCCAGGATAGGTAACTTCAAATGAAAAGGAAAGCAGACTGCAAAACATAAACTCACCCTAAACATTTTCCTGCTCCTGCTTCTCCTCTGTCAAAAATATTCAATTTTATCCACATTATACTTCTAGCATAAACATAAATCAATGCCAAGACATTTTGGCTTTGCTATCAGACATGCTATTTTAATAAGAAATACACAAATACAATTAATTTTCAGATTCCACTTTTTTTCAGGTTATCTGTTGCCATTTCTAGCCCTTCATAAGCCATTTTGCTGCAGTTTATGGAGGACAGGGAGTCTAGGCAGCTCATGGGCTAACAGAAGACAGTGAGAGACAGGGAAAAGAAAATCTAAAGTGATATGCACACAGGCAGAATTAGCTTCCTCCTCTTACAGAAGGCAGAGAAGATAGAGAGGTAACGCATTAGAAAACCTCTATGAAAAGTAGTTTGGCACTTTGCTCCTGTCTAGGAGCTAGATTGGCAATAAGTCACTTATGTTTTAACACCAGGCAGCAGCAGCTTGAGTCTGGAGATGCAGAGTTTTTAGAATCCACTCCAGCTGCTGACAACTCAGGCAGTGAAATCGGATTACTTCCAGTCACGGAGATACCCCTGCTGCTGCACACACACCTGGCCCCAGTCCTGGGGACAGGAGCTGCTGCCTGTACACGGCACCATTTGTGTGAGAGCATCCCTGAGGGACTCGCCAGAATGGAGTGAAGTGTGGGGAGTGACAAAACACCTTCAGTTTTCTCTAAGAGAGAAACATTCAAATCCTGTCATGTAGGAAATCAATAAAGAAACAAACAAAACAGCAGCACAAAGCCAAAAAAAAAAATCAGGAAAAGCAGGTCAGGTCTGTCACTGCTGTGCCATGGTTATCAACTCTGGAATGACACTCGAGGGTGGGTAACAGTTCTGCAGTTAATGAAAGAGAATGGGGTTAAAGGAGTTGAAGTCTTCATTTAGATTTTAAGCACTTTTTGACTTCACCTCCAATTCCTTCATAAAGGAACTTTGGAGAACAGGGTTCTGTTACTATACCTGTTCCTACAGTCCCTCCCAAGCTCACACCCTCCTCATCCCCAGTTTAACTAGCACATTTTCCTCTTCATTCAGTATAGGCTATTGCTGAGCCCAAACATGATTACTGATCTCTACTCTCTTACTTATATTCCCCAAATCCTTGGGCTCCCAAGATCATCACCTGCCTGACATTCCAGCCTCTGACACAAGCAATTTTCCAGACCCTTCACATCTCCACTGTAACACCACCTCTGAGAGAGTCTCTCTCTTCTTTTTTTTTATTAGCAAAATGGTTATGATACTTTCATTACATCTCTCAAATACTGCAGCATCCTCTTAGGTGGGAAACAACCTGACATATTTGCTAACGTGGGATTGGAAAAGAAAGAGGCCCTCAGAACATTATCTCTAACTGACTTGTTATCATTAACATCCTGTGCCCTGTTCTTCCCCACAGTTCTTTTATTCTCCTGTCTTCCCCTGAAACACGACCCTGCAGCACCTCAGGCTCTGGGGCTGGCTCTGTAACTGTCTGTAATGTCACACAGAATGGCCTTAAGTGCTCTTCTGGGGCCAGTCACTGCCTCTGCAACAGGGGAGGCTCAGAGGCTGCGTCATCCTTGCAGGGCTGCAGCTCTGTCCTGTACAGGCAACTTGAAAGGAACAAAGAGCAATTAAGAGAGGAAAATGTGAAGGAAAAAAAATCCAAAAGGCTGCAGACTCATGACATTTGGTTTGGATCATAAAATTAGCAAGCACCTGTGGAAGCTTTGGGCAAATGGCTATTTCCAGGTATCACAAATGATGGATAATGCTATGCTGTGTTTGCATTGGGTTCAGTGGATAATATGACAAGTTTATCGCTTTTGTGGTTTAAGAGACCAAAATATTATGGAACTTCACATCCAAGATATTTCATCATAAACCAAAGCAACTAAAACTGCAAAGCAAGGGAAGACAACATAGCTAATGCTAAGCTTCAAGATAAAAGATGAAAAGTGTTATAGTTACCAATTAACATTTAGATTGCCTGTACAAAGGGATGCCATAAATTCCCACGCCTCAGGTACAATAATTCCTTTTAATATCTCATTGTATCACTGCCAAAAGACTGTCTCTCTGCTGTGCACCATTTCAAGGAGCATTTCTGCACTTTTTGGTTTCCAGTAAGTATTGGTACACGTAAATTACATCAGTCAACACGTTTCCTTGTAATCTAACTAAGCCAGTTAGTTTCTTCCCACAGAACCTCTCCAAGAAGAAGCAGAGACAGCTAAAGTTCTACTGAGCATTACTTCAAAGGAAAGGCACCAATTTAATGGCACTGAGTAAATTCAACGTTGTTAATGGAAATAGATAATTTCCCACAATTCTATCCTAAGTCCTGCATAATGCACCCATAAATTTCAGCTGCAGCCTGCACTGAAAGCAGAATATGGCTTTGCCTAGACACTGTGTTCTGAGGTCACCAGACCTGGGAGTGAATATCTGAAAAGCTTTTCCACTGTTTTTTTTTTGTGTCTCTATCAGGTATTTGGCATTGTAACAAAAGTGCCACTCTGAGCAAGTTTTAGTTTGCAGTACAAAATAATTGGACTTTCATGTCATGGAGTTTATGTTGGAAGTTTCATCATAAAATCCTGCAGGGTGGTTTGAAAGATAACTAATTTGAAAAAGGGTTATCTTGTTAACCAAAAGCACTCCTTATTTTACCTCTCGGTTTTGCATAATTTTGTGTTTGACACACAAATATAGACAATTTCATTGTTAAATACAAAACAAAACAAAAATTAACAAAAAACTCCAACCAAACAAAAATCCAACCAAACAAAAACAACACCACAAACACAAACTTAAGGAATTTCAAAATAGTAAGCAATTAATCCCTTTGCACTCACAGTCAGAATTTCCACAACACAAATAGCTCAAGGGGTCAGGAACATCCCTCTCACTGTTTTCAACTACTTGTACATGTGATCCTCAACAAAAAAAAGGAGCTAGACAGCTCAAAGTTCAGTTTCTGGAAGAAGAATAAAAAGATGGGACCCAACCAGAAAAAAAATCCAGAAGAGAGCAATAAGATGAGCAGGCTGAAAACATGAGTCACAAGGAAAACACAGAAGAGCTGAACACAAGAGAGGAGCGGAGGAGATGAGTACTGTACTTCAAATACACAAAGGATTGCTGCAGAAAGGAAGGGAAGGTGACTGTTTTCTAAGACCACTTCTGTGAGCAGCAAATGAATCCAGTTCTGCATAAGGGAGCTGCAGGGCCAGTGGAGCAGTGAACACATGGGCTGGGAGCTTTCGGAGTTAGGAGGTTTTAGGAAGACATTAGATAAGTGCCTGTTAAAGATGACACCAGCTTATTGCTCCTGACTTCAGGCAAGATAAGTGCTTTAGGCCTCTTCCAGCCTTGTATTACATGATTTCTGGGAAATTGTGTCAGGGAACAATTCATCCCTCCGCTGAACCCAGGCTTGTAGGTGCAATTTGCACCAGATTTCTGTCTTAAGCTGCATTTCTCAGTTAATTTGCCTGTTGCCAGAGAAGCTTAGATGAGCCTACTCAGACCTGACAAAGCAGATATCTGATGCAGGAAGCTCTGATATCAAATATGATGAGAGTTTAATCAGGAAGTCTGCCTAAGATTCTGCAGCAATTAAACCCTACAAGAAATCATCCTCAGTGAAATAACCCAGTTGCTCATAGAAACTTCAGCAGGTTTTTTAAGGATGCCTGTCAGGCATCAAAAGAGAAAAAGTTAAAAACTGGAAAGCATGAAAAAACAAAACCTAAAATACCTTAAGCATCAATCCTCCATATTTCATTTTGGAATGGGTCTCTGACACTGAAGAGCCCACAAGAATAAAACAAATAAACAAAATAAGAACCTAACCTTATACCTGTACTAGCAACTCAAAGAGATCAAGCCTTGGAGATTTCTGTGGTCTTTGGAACATGTCAGGCACTTTGCACCTAAATTTCTATGTTTGTAGGCATGCAAATTGACAAAATATAATCAAGGAACCAAATTCAAAACAAGAAAATGCTGACTTTCTCCCAGATCACTGTATCTTGGGAAGACAGGAATCTAGAAAAATCATGTTACTTTTAAGTAGCTGAAAGAGTCTGATATTCTTGCACGTTAAGTTTTTCAGAGCTGTATGCTAACCTTGGTGCAAACAGAGTTTAATAGACACCATCAGCAAGGGAAGCTCACCAGGACAGGGTACAACTGAGTGGTTTTTGGATTTTTTGTTTGTTAATTTGCTCTGTTAGGGTTTTTCATTAAAGCAGTCACAGATAAGGAGGTTGATTTGCTTGTGGTCTCCTCAATTTTCTGTGAAAGAGCTACCAAGGACACTCTGATATCTGCCCCACAGCAAGAACCTTGTGTCAACCAGTGCTGAAGGCTCTATGAAGAGGAGACCCACGAAATGCAACAAAAAGCAGAGATCAGAAGACTCAGAAATGAAAATGAATACTGGCAGTTGCCAATAGTCACAGAAATAGAGACAGCAGTTGCCAACAGGTAAGGGGAACATTCAGTTACAGTTTCCAAGATCTTGGGGAAGTTGAGCACTTCCTTGCAGAGTTCTTTGAATGTTCTAATTTTTTGCTTGAGAACCATTTGCCTAAATGATAAGCAAAACTCAACTGTTTCCATATCAATGATTGACTTAAAATCAAGAATAAAATAATTTATCAGCTATGTGTGCATAACTAATTCCTGATATTAGTCAAGAATTACTGACTTTATCAACTTTGCTGCACTTGCTCTTGCTGATTTAAGCAAAATCAAAATCTGACGTGAGATATTTGGGCTAGCTTTGGTTCCAGTTCAGAGCTTTGTTTTCTGAAACATTTGTTCCATTTTTGGCAATAACTACAGTAGGCTTTACAGCAGATAGTTATTGTAACTAATTTGTACTTACATGACAAATTATGAATGAGATAAATTCTGCTTACAGTACTCTTTCACATCTGGAGAAGGCCAGGAGCACAACAGCAGCTGTCTGGGTGCTGCCATGAATTTGTTGCTATTTATTCCCTGAGTGCTGATTCTTTTCTCTCCTGACAAAAGGTCTAAGGCAGCCTCACACACCTCCCATCACCCTGCTCAGTGCTGTGGTGAGTTACTGACGAGCCACAGCCACATGACAAAGACAGCAAACAGAATAACCACTGAATGACATGAATATCTTCATAGTAATCATACTCACACATAAACTGCCTAACTACCTAGTACAGAAACCTCGCTTTTAGGTTTTTTTCATTCCTCCGTAAGTTCACATGGAATCAATTCTCTCATCTCACCTGCCTGAAAGAACTTTGGGGCAAAGTCGTGGGGACAAAACAATTGTTTTAGCTGTCCTAAACAATAAAACCCAACAAAAAAACCCCCAGCACATTGTCACTGCTGAGGGGATGTTTGATAGTTCCAATTCAAAAACCAAAGATGTCTGGGCTGCAACAATTAAGCCCCTTTCTGAAGTTTTTTTCCCAGTGTTTTTTTTTTTTTTCTCTTGGACATTTTAATTTAATTTCTCTTGGTAGAAGGATAGGAAGAATTGGGTAAATACTTTCTCAAATCCTTGATTTATAATAAATATAAACTAAAAATTTACTATCCAAAGTGTTTTACCACATGCACAACTACTCTTAAAAAGGAATATGTTAGCATTGGGTTTGTTTCCATGTTCAAAGGTAATCAACACCACCCCCACAAACCCCATACCACATTTTGAACTTTAGTCAGAGAAAACAAAAAATAGCTTTGAACCACACAAGTTTACAACAATTAAGCTGTATGAACAATATGGAATGTTTTTCTAAAGCACTTCAGAAAATGACTGTTATTGAGCCTGCAGTCTTTGAGGCTGTAATTCAAGTACTACAATTCCAGCCACACAGCTCAGGTCAAAAAGGAACAAGTCAAGCTGACAGAAAGCAAGTTGATGAATTCTTACACAATTTTTCAACACAGGCACAGATGGACAAGAATAGAAGCCACTGTACAATGTAATACTTCTGTGCTGCTGTTTCTGACGCAAACATCAACTGTTCTTGCTGTTACCGTCCTTCACAGGTTACAGTATTCTCACATATTTTAATTTATCAGGTTTTCTAATGCCCAATCTCTTTCCTGCATCCAGTATATTAGGCAATAGCATCAATTTACTGCCTGTGAGAAGTGTGCAAGAAAAAAACCCAAAATGTCCATTAAAAAAAAAATCCCTAAATTACCCTATAGAGTGAATTGCATTGTGCAAAATCAGAAAGAGCAGGCTGAGGCTTTAAAAGTTGACTCCAGTGAAAGGCACATCGGAGAAACTTTCACTCTGTACCAACACAGCAAATTTTTTACTCAGATTTTAGAGTTCCACATTGCAGGGAACTTAAAAGAAACAAGATTACCCAACCAAACAAAAGATTGGGTTGAAAACTGAGGAATTGTTGTATTTCAGGGGGGTTTTTTTCAAGTGTACTACGACTGCAGTATTATCTAAAGACTGAGGCCAAGTAATGAGCTTCGACTGAAATCTCAGATATCAATCATTAAAAGCTTTGCATCTTTTTCTTATTTCCACAGGAACTCAAAGCTCCAGCCAGTTGAACAAGGGCTCTCTGGTGATTTTTCCCACCTGTACCTTCTTTCCCATGGAACACCCAGGCAGAAGGACATCAGTGGCCCCTGCTGTGGTCCCCACCCTGCCACCACCAGCTCTGCACCCTCCATGCCCATCAGCCCCGGCAGCCCTTTCCCAGCCCCTCACAGTTGTCACCCATCTGTTTGGAATGTGGGTGCCCAGAAGGCAGAGACCAGGTCTGCTGCACCCCTGACACAACCTCCCAGACAGGCCAGGGCCCCACTCCATCTCCAGGAGTATTTCCCAGCACACCAAAGTTAAGCCAACGTTATCTCCCCCGTCTAAAGCAGGGGGGCAGAATCCCTTCTCTGGGCAATCTCAAAGGGCAAACTGAGGGGACACAACTGTGACTGTCAACGTTTCTTTGCCAATTATTTTTCCAGGCTTGTGGAAATTTTTGTGGCTGTCCCCTGAATTCTGTCCATTTGGACTCCAGATTGCTTGTGCTGTCACATCATGCTTCCTGAGAGACTCCAAACAGCACACTTTGCATCATCATGTTTCTACAAGTTTCTATTATTCCAGCATTTCAATTTCCTCCTAATTCATGGCATGCAAATGAGACCTCAAGTTTCTCAAGAAACAAACTGAACAAACACAGACTTAGCACCAAGACAAGTATTCAGACCTTTTTTATCTTTTTCATCCCGAGATAAACTGTCGGACAACCAGAATTTCCAGTGTGATATAAGGAAACCACAGGAGAAACTGAAGCACTAACATACAAAAACCACAGGATTTCTCAACTCCAGCTTGTATGAAACAGCATCACATTCTGGGCCCAGAAAGATGACATATCCCCAGCACATATTAAAGAAGTCAACAAAACTAAAGCCTTGTAAAACTAGAATGAATAGACACTTAACCTTGTAATTTCTTCTACATTTAAGTATTTGCAAAAATTGCTTCACCATAACACAGGATTAAGGCTTAGTATTCACTGAGCACAATATAAACTGTTTTTACCTCTGTTTTACAGTCACTGTCCAGGCAGCCAGGTAGTGCTGTAAAAAAGTTTCTCTGGAATGTCTGAGGCTAATAGGATGGCACTGCTCGCTGCTGTGTTTAGAGAAACATTAGAAAAAGAATATGTACTGATTATTTAAAAACAGCTCCAACCTGTATCATCTTTTCTGCATGATGGAATCCTTTAGAAATGAACCTTTCTGTGCAGAAACTCTGGAATGACACTGAACTCCCTTTCTCTCCTCCACATTAAGGCATTATGTGTATTCCAGTCCTCCAGGACTGTCCTCTGCTCATCAGCATGTCACAGCAATTTCAGAAGCAAAATTCTTGTCTCAGCATGCAAAGGCAGAAGAATCTGTGTAAGATTATTTTGAGTAACAATGGCCCGACGTGCTGAAGCAAAGTGAGCCCCCAGAACAGAGCAGCCTTTGATGCTCCTATGGCCAGATCCTGGAGAGCCACTGCACAGAGCAGCATCTTCCTCCCCAGCCAGCCACAGCACAGAGCTGATCCATCATAGCTTTTAATCTCATTACTGCCCCAGGGCTTTCTTCTCCCTGAAACAAGTTTTCCTGCTCTTTGGTAGCTTAGGAAACCACGAAAGTGACTAGCATTAAATGACATCATTTGTCTGCTCTATATTCATTTACACACAAACTCTGAGGTAGTTCAGATTAAAGATGATGCTTAATCTGTCGTGGGGTTTCACACGTGTGTCTGCTGCTAGCACTCATCAAACCCCAAGTGACTCCATATCCATTGCATTCCATTAAAGAATGGATACAACAGAAAATACTCAGTTCTTAGAGCTGCACTTGCAAAGGACATGAGTGCAGTGTGGTGTCTAGGTTTAGGCTAACGGTGCTGTTAGAATGAATATACAGAGCGCACATCCAGTCACTGCAAATAAAGTATTCCAGCACACTGCGTTGGAAATAAGTCTCAGGATAATACAACAGTCTGACAGATGAACATTGAAAAAGATTCAAATCTCAGGGCCCCAAATCAGTTCAGCTATTTTAAATCATTGTTGTAAATACTGAATATTAAATGAATAAAACTAATTTGACAACAAAAACGTTACTTATTTCCTTAGAGCTGTTTTATATTTAATTCTTCCCAATAAAATATCTTTTGTGAGGTTGATGACAGCTCTCTGAAAGGATCTTAAATTTCACAGCAAGTCGTAAGGTAACCCATCACATCTTCCCACACACAGTCTCTTTCAAAAGCAGAAAACAGGCACAGAAATTAAGGTGTCAACTGTTTGCACAGCCAGCTGGAGTTGCTGCTGAATTTCAACCTCCAAGAAGGGTACCTGCACCAGTTTCCACTCCTCTCTTGGTCCAGGTGCCAATTCAATACTTTGAAAAGGTTTCAACTGTTTTATCATTCAAGCAAAACCACATATCTACAGTAGAAAGAAACCCAGTCTCTGGGGAGCAGACAAGAGGTTTTGGATTTTCACTATTTTTTAAATAAAGTTAGTGCATTAGAATAAATATCTGCCATTCAGAGACCTTGCAATAAACAAAAGCACCCCAAATGAAGGGGAGAACTGTTGTGAAATATTACATGGATGGCAAAAATGACATCTTCATCTATACATTTTAAAGAGCTTTTTATTGTACGTTATGACAACTCTCTACAGATGAGATTTGAAATTTGAATCCAAGTTGCCACATTTAATTACTAAATAAATCTTGGACTAAATCTTCTGAGCCAATTTTAATAACTGAAGAATTTCCTCCTACAAATCCTTCCAAAAGAGAAAGCTCCTATCGTTTAATATAACTGTATGGCTTTCTGAGCCCTGTAACAGGGAAATACAAACTATAACTGTAAAACATTAGTGTAACTCTGGAACATCTTAGGTTTATTTAGCATTCATATTCTTTTGCTGCCTGTCTTGCTGCAGAGTTGTCTTACTGTGGTCACACACCTCTGAAGAGACTCAAGAGTTTTCAGTTGGGTTAGGCTTGAATAAATCCCCAGATTTTACCACTTCCATCTTCACAGATCAGTGTTTGACTTTCAATACAGAGCTGAACTTGGGTTTAAGCCTCATTAAACAGCATCTGGGGCTTTGAAGAAGCTGAAATTCTAAACAAGGGAATGATTTTGTAGGTAAAGATGCAGCCCAGCTTTTCAGCACAGACAAGCCAAGATGAATGTAACAGAGAATATTGTACTACAACATGACCAAAATATTGTTGCTAGGTTGGTCAAATCCTTTGTAAATAAACCTTAATTTTGGATTAGATTATGAACATAAACTACATAATTGGGCTGTATGTTAACAGCTCAATTATGCTAAGCTAAGACAATTGCTTCCATTTTCTGAAAAATGGATTTCCCTAGAATATGCTTACACACACA
>VZTA01031484.1:0-13426 GCA_013398855.1 Mohoua ochrocephala
CGCTCCCAGCTCATTGCAACACTTTGGAAGCATTAATTTCAAGAATGGACATATTTGTGCAAATTCTTTAGTGCCAGGCTCACATATAGGCCCCTTGTCCGCAGGCTGGCTGTGACTGAACAGGGATTTCCAAACCTTGTCAGTGTTATGTTAACCAAAGTGCCAACTCTGAACGCCAGCAGAGCTGTCTGATGTCTGTCGGTAAAACTGACTTTACAGAATGGATATCCCTAGTATGGTGTATCTTATTTGCCTAAGGAGCCTGAAAGAACCATCTGGTCGGTTTTGATCCTCATAGTTATTGTGATGAGAAACTCATTCAGGCAATTCTTCCACAGCTGCAAAAAAAGTGGTGAGACAGGCTGTATTTGTGAGAGAAAAAAAAGATCTCAAATGCTGCTAAATATGTTTCAGGATAATGGCATCAATAGCACATCTGATGAGTATTTAGAATAAGTGAATGCTGAATGCCTTATCAGTGATAACACAGACAAAGGTTATTGCCATGTGCCACACATCAAACATTGATCCCACTGCAATTAATTTAAGTGAAAAATTGTCTCCATCAGCAAATGCTTTTGCACAACATCAAAGCCTGTTTCTTTGTTGTTCCTCTTCTTTTTAGTTGGAAACTTCGACCTGTCCGACTAAGTTAGAAATCTCTGTTTCTTTTAATTTATTAGTTTCCCATGCTTTGTAATTAACCTCCCAACCTTGCATCCTGAATGGTGAAGAAATTTTTACTGATGTTTTGATTAATGAAGTTCTTTTTTCACCTTCTGGGTTTATTTTTATGGGAATGTAAGTATTGTAATATAAATATGATCCAAATCACCTTCAGCCAGTTTTGAACATATTAAGAGACCTTCTACTGATTCTACTTTTTACTATTAAAAAATCACTCAAAGCCCATTTTAGGGAATGTTCATACTCACTGGAATTTTGACTATATGTTGTTATTGTTATTCGAAGGTACTAGTAACAAGGTTAGCTTCAAACAAACAAGAACCTTTTGAAAGATGACGGCAGCTTAGATACCACACACTGGTAGTCAGCACGTCTTTGCAAAGACACTAAAGGAAATAAACTCCTGTAATGGGAGAGAGGTAAAATTCTGTCAGCAGTTTCTCGAGCACAAATAGAAACAATGGGCCACCTTAGATTTTTGTTGAAAATATGAAGTACAAAATGTGCAAAACAGAAACAGTAATTAGAGCATAGCGTAACTGCATTGTGTTCAAAAGAGACTTGGGGCAAACTGAGCAACAATTATGGGCATAATATAAATCAGTTCTAGAGGTCACTAGAGGCACTGAACAGTGTGGACACAAAGCCACACTTTTCATTTCACTCTGCCCAAGTCACATCGTGGAGCTGATTAATTGGCTGCGGTCAATGCCACAGGATTGAATAAAGAAGGACTAAGGCAAAAAGTAGAGTAAGCAGCTTTGCTGAGCAGAGCACAACCAGATAGTCCAGTTTGTTTCCAGTTTACTGTGTTATTATCTTTATCTTCTTTTTAAATTATGGCAAAAGAATTATTATTATAAATGATAGTCTGGCAGACTTTTCGAAAGAACACCACCAAAAATATGAATAGAGGATCAACAGTGGAATTATATATGATACCTATAATTTGTGAATGCCCTATAATAAAAACACAGCATTTCTGTAATTATTCTGATTAATATTTAATTTGCAAAAAAAGGTTGCTCTCCTTGAAGAAAAAAAGATTGAATCGATTTTTCAGTATCTAGCTGTTCAATACCTATATACGCATTCTATTTTTAATACGTGAAATTTCTTCATGCACTTTGCATGAAGATTGATTATATTATCGTGTTGTGAACTAATATTCTATTTTCATAACATTCACTGGAATAAGGAATGTTTCATTTAGGTTTACTTGAATTTGCCGTAATTTGTAAGAAAACATGCAGAACCAGTGAGGTATGCAGAGTAATAAATACTCTTAACTGCAATTTGTGAAGTTGACACACCATCATCCAAAGCTATAAAATTACAGTTTGGCACATAAATGGATCCAAAAGAAATTTTAGCAAGATGATGATTTGATTGCTGGCTGACAAGGACCCACATAAGTGGCTGAAATAAGTATCCTGCTGAAAAGCAGCTCAGCTTGCTTCTGGAGGTACATGTCAAAGCCTTTGGACAACCAGAGCACCCACAGTGAGAGCAGTACAGTTCTCACGGGAGAATTTCTGACTGATTATTTGAAGAATTATCATTTCATTGAGAAAAAATGCTTCTTATGGTGTGCAATACTGTAGTTCTCTTGCATTCACAGCAGATACAGGGAGAGGAGCGGGCTATATAGAGACCAAGGAAAGAGGTGAAAAAGGCAAATGGGAGGAGTGACTTAGAAACAGGCAGATACCCTAGTCCCCTAGTTACCTGACAAGAAGAAAAATAACTGGTGTTTTCTCTGTACTTCCATAGCTCTGTAAACTTAGAAAGCAATATCGCTGTGTCCCTTTTGTCCCCTTGCCTAATTTTTCTCTATAACAAGTTTCAGAAGTCCTGCATAAGGAACAGACATTATATATACTTGCCTGGTGACTTTATACCTTTCACTACTGCTCTGCCTGACACAGAAATATTACCAGATCATTCACGACCTCTATGGCACTTAGAACAAAAGTTACACATTTCTAGTGTTGCTTGCTAGTATAGCCCATAGGAACTTGTGAGACAGTGTCTGCCGCGTCGTTAAACCACCTCTTCCAAATTTATAAATCACAAATAAAAGCCAGTTTTGAAAGATTTACAGTAAGATTTACAAGGCAAACCTAAATAACAGAGCAATAGTTATCCAGATTTATATCCGAGCCTACAAATTGTAGAGCTACTAAAATCCTTCCAGTTCCTGACATCTAAGTTATATGCTTTGCATAAAATTAAAGCATCTAACTCATTTTCATAATGGCCCACAGCTTTTCTCTACCTCAAGCTTATATATCTTTAGAAGGCAAAATAGTTGTACACCTCTACCAAAGCAGTAAAACATTTATTTACTACCAGATGTGAGAGGAAGGTCTTCTGCCTTTAAAAGCAGCTGCACTGAATTAATAATAGAAACATACTGTAATCTTAATATGATACAAAACACCTAAGTAAATCACCTGATGTTGCATTTGCAGATGTACATTTCCATGGAGATGCAGAAACTGGATTTATTTGGAGCAATATATGACATTAATTCACCTAGAAGCAGAGCTAGGAGGAAATATGTATTTTAAATATTAGATATGAAAAAGGAAAACCATTTAAGGGTCTAGTATTCTCATGGAGCAGTTTCTTTTGTTAAAGGAAAATATTTTCCAGTCATACCATCAATGGGCAATGTCAATAGAGCTGAGTATTAGCATCCTTAAATTATTTTCCTGGGTTTAGATATGCTGCAACGTTACATACAACTAGCTTGAAAGTCCAGTATAGCATAATGTTGGCTGACAGTATGCAAAAGAAGAGAAATATTTAAAGTGGACTGAATCTAAGCCCATGGGCACCAGTGGCTGGTGGCTCTTTCTGGTCTTTCTGGTCTACAAAAATAAAAAATATTTAACATTTCCAATTATGAAAGAATTGACAAATATAGAATATGTCTGTAATATTCTCGGGTACCATGTAAAATGTAACATGGCCACCCAACTTAGACTTCATTCTCAACACATTATCTTTAAACTATTTTTTAACCGATTGGGAAAAGATTTTTGTCCTTTTCAGTGTGACGGTATCGTGCCATCCAGAGGCCAACGGAGCTCATTACAATGTTTGGTTCCTAAGGTTATACAAAAGACAGCCATCTTCTGGTCAACATGAGGTGTGGTTCCTACTTCATCATTACAAAATATACTTTTTACTATGAGAAGACCTGACTTTGCCCTGAAATAGCATTTGTGTCTTACATGACTCTGAACATCTTCAGAGTTGTCTATATGACAGCACTGTTTAGTTGGTGTCAAATAGGAAGCTTGGGAGGAAGGACTAATGTGAAGAGCACGTTAGCAGAATAAAAGTTAAGCATTAGATAATTAATAAATTAAAGCATTTAGCTTCCTAAAATTCCCAGTTCGCTCACCTCCTTTCGGTCCTGCAAATCACAGTCACTGAATGTCATAAAGTGGGAGCACAATGTCCTCTCAGTTTTCAGTGCCAATAGCAGAAAGTTTATGTATAGATTTGAAAATCCTTAAGAGCTCATTCTCAAACGGAATTCTGCACACTTACTGAATATTTAACAGTAAAACCAGAACAAAACAAACACACAAAACCTTTAATGTTTTTGTCCCACACTATTTATCTTTGGATGTAATATCAAGACGAAGTAAAGCATAAAATTCTAGTAAGTTATTTTCCAGCCTATAGTATATATTCATTATAATTAGACCAGAATATTTTCCTTTTCTATCTACAAAAAACCCCAAACAAATAAAACAAAACAAAAAAAACCTTTCTTCTATGTACACAAGAGATTAATTACGCTTTAAAAATTTTGTTTAGAACAATATTTTTCCATTTCTCCTCCAAAAAGATATGTTAACAAGATTTATGTTGCTTTACGCTGTGACAAAATCATTGCTTGTGCATTGTATAATTATTTTTCATATGAAAAAATAAAATGCTTTAAGACAAGAGCACATTAAAATAATAAATTCTCATTTCAAAGATTAGAGAAAGGAGCTCAGGAACTGAAAATAATCAATAATTAAATGGGAAAAAGAAAATAAAATTAATTCAACATTTTACTTCTCAGAGTGACAATATTATACTTGGTTCACTGTGTTGATAAACCCTAAGCAAAGATGAAAATCTTGACCTCTGCAATTAATCAGTTATGTTCCCAAAATTGGAAAAGTTATCCCCAAAGATTTTTTAAGATATGAGAGAAATTGACAGGAAAAGTTGTGACCATGCACAAGACAACTCCTACTCACAGATTTGCTGGGAATCATCAGGTTGATTCTTTAACTATGGATTATGAAGTAGGTAATGAGTAGCAGTAAAAGCATAGACTAAACTGGCAGGGAGAGACTCAGCTGGCAGCAGCGAGCACCACTGTAGGGGGGTGCATTCAAGGGGAGGAACTCTCCCACTTAGTGACAGAGTTATGGCAGGGGGTGAGTACGATGAGGACTATCAAGGAGTGAGAGAAAGAGACAGTCTGAACCCACGCCCTGCTTTCCCTGGGACGGGTCCCAGAGGCAGACAGGATGCATGATATAGAGGATTCCCTGTTTTCCTGCTGCCTGACTGAACGCAGTGAGTGCCTGAAGGGAGAGAGGGCAATGGTGACAAGTTCCTTCCCATCACAGGGGCAGTGGTGACAAGTTCCTCCCCGTCGCAGTACACGTGGTTCCTCAGTGACAGCTCAGGTGCCCTCACGTTGTAGGCGTGTGGCTCTGCAAGTGGAACCAAACAATTGATGGTTCATCTAGCATGGAGGTGTCACTGAGGTAAAGTTGGCCTATGCACTATGTCAAAACCTAAAGAAAATTAAATGAGTCACTCTCATAAGAAACTTCCTTCTGAAGAGAACAGAAAGCCCAATATGCAGCCTGAACCCACTTAGGGAAGTCTGCCTCCTCCCTGAGCCCCACATTAAAGTGCACCCTCGGTCAGTTTGCAGATGACACGAAGTTGAGCGGGGGTCTTGATTCACTGGAGGGCAGGAAGGGTCTGCAGAGGGATCTGGACAGGCTGGATTGATGGGCCGAGGCCAATTGTATGAGGGTCAACAAGAAATGATGGGTTGTGCACGTGGGTCACAACAACCCCATGTAACACCACAGACTGGGGGCAGAATGGCTGGGAAATGACCTGGCAGAGAAGGACCTGGGGGTGCTGGTTGACAGCCAACTGAACACGAGCCAGCAGCATGTCCAGGTAGCCAAGAAGGCCAATGGCAACCTGGCTTGTATCAGAAATAGGGTGGTCAGCAGGTCTGGAGAAATGATCAACCTCTGTACTCGTCACTGGTGAAGCCATGCCTTGAGTACTGCATTCAGTTTGGGACCTCTGACTACAAGAAAGACATTGAGGTGCTGAATTGTGTCCAGAGAAGGGAAACAAAGGTGGTGAAAGGTCTGGAGAACAAATTTTACGAGAAGTGGCTGAGGATGTTGTTAAGCCTGGAGAAAAGGAGGATTGGGGGAGACCCTCTGGCTCTCTACGATTACCTGAAAGGAGGGTGTAGAGAGGTGGGAATCTGTCTCTTCTTCCAGGTAACAAGTGACAGGAAAAGAGAGAATGGCCTCAGGCTGCACCAGGAGAGGTTTAGATTGGATATTAGTAAAAACATCAGAAAGAGAGGGTTGTCAAGCACTGGAACCAGCTGTCCAGTGAGGCAGTAGAGTCAGTATTCCTGGAGGTATTTAAAAAATTCATAGTCCTGGTGCTTAGGGATGTGATTTAGTGGTGGACTTGGCAGTGCTGGGTTAATGGTTGGAATCAATGATATTGGAGGTTTTTTCCCACTTAATTCCATGATCATCACAGACTCCAGAAATGTGTACAGAGTATTGATGGTCTGAAGAAAATCATGTCAAAATCAGAGATGTGGCTAGTTCATGGCCATTAACTTGCTTAAGCCCTCCTGTTTTTTACTTCAGAGATTCGGTGGGGAAAGGTGTTTGTTTCCTCAAGGGCTCATAAGAAACAACATGTTTTGGAAACACACTTTGAAGTCTTCTTCATATTTGCTCTTTGGATTCGTTTGTTGGAAGTATCAGGGCAAAGTCTCAAGCGACGTCACTTCGCTATCCCGGCTCTCTTCAGACACTCCATTCCTCTTCTCCAGAAACTTGTCATGAAAAGGTAGCTTTGAGATGAATATGGTTGTTTCTGGTGGAATAATATAAAGATTAAATGTTTACTAACAGTTGCACATAGCACATGGTTTCCTTATGCTACAAGGAGCAAGGGCCTATATTATTTATTCCTCCTTGAACAAGTTGTGAACACCTTCGTAATCATAAGCAATTAAAGAATTTACAAGCTATTTTCTCTACAACATTAGAAGTTCTCCACTCTCTGGTATAGCAAGTTTTAAGCAGTGAGGTCAAAGGAGTTTAGATCTCTGCCTTACTTATATTGAAATTTTCAAATTAGAAATTTTTTTAAATGTTAATTTGAAGAGAGAAAATATTTTATGTGGTAGTCTTTATAGATGCACTATGCACTAATCTTTATAGAAAATCTATGGAGACTGTTACATGATTTGTTATGCTGTAACAAATTCATGATCAAACAGAAGAAGAAAATTTGAAATTAATAGATTATCATTATTGCCAACTATGTTCAGTCATTGCATTTGTTTCCCGTGTTATTCTATGAACTGAAAGACTGTAATATGAAAATACCGCTAAATTAAGCATAAATTATAACTTCATTAAACTGGTCTTCTGTAACTAAGACAAAATTAAAATTCAAAATCTGTTATGACAGATTTATAATGCCAGCGATGATTAATCTCAATCAATGATGGTACACTGTAATTTAAGTACTAGGTAAATACTGGAGCTGTTTTTGTAAAAGTACAGAAAACCTTTACCCCAGTCATCAAACAGCAAAACTCATATTATAAAAATTCAATGTTGTCCTCTTCTCTTTGAATACAGTCAGTGGTTTTATTATAGTTCATTAGCATTCTTGCTGTCCCTTGCTGTATTCTTGTCAACTTACCTGTGTTGAAAAAAGAAAGCTAATACTTTAAAAAAAAAAAAGTTCATTTTCTAAAGGAAGTTCATCCTCTCTAAAGTGTCCATGTGAAAAACAAATCCAAAGAAATATTGTTCTGATATAATTTCAATTAAAAAGTGTGATTTACATTTGCAAATACTTTGGAAGGGCAGAGCTGCGGTCCTCCGTTTAGCAATCTCTGGGTTATTGCGGTTATTAAATTCAAACCATGTTTACTTCAGCACTCCTTCTGTCATCTTGCTTCTGCAGAGGTTTATTCACCCGCTTAATTGCATCCAATACAAGTAATCATCAATACAAGTAATCAATATGAAAGTAGATTTTGATGGAATTATACATTGCTTGTAAGGGTATGGTTCTGGAAGGCTACTTGAAAGTTAGAATATAAATGTATCAATGAGCAGGAGAACAAAAGCACTCTGGATTTCAAATGACCATATCTATAAATTTACTATTTACAGTTTCATCTGGAATTTTAATTCTCAGGGTGGTCAAATGGCCAAATTCAGAACCTTCTGTATCTGAACAAGAAGAAGGCATGGGAAACTTGGGGGCTGAGAAGAAAACATGAACAGGATCACTTTTTCAGCAGAGTCTACAGCCATCCCCAAAAATTGTTACGGATGTGGTATGCAACATGCACTACAAAAATTGAATTTGGATACATTCTATGTCAGCTTGTACTTCTTATACAGTGCAAATGATGTATCGGTCTTCATTTTTTTAATGGCCAGTGTTTGGGGTGGGGGCTTGTTCTGTATTCCTAGTTGTACTGCTGATTACTTTAAGCAATATTAAGCAAATTGGAAGTTTCTCTCAATGTGAGAGCGGAGCTACTTCCAATTATGCAGAGAATGTCAGTTTTCCTTAGAAGGGTAATCTATCTATAATGTTGCATTGAAATGTTGACTTCACTGGCAGTAAGATGCAGTTAATTAACTTGAAGCAGGATGAAGTTCATGTTAAAGAGTCATTTGAACCGAGTGAAACAGTAAACTCAATTGAAAATCAAAAGGTAAAATTATCTTTTTATCCTATGTTTTGAGTTGCTCCAAAGTCTTAGAAAATAACTTCTGAATGCTTTATTACCTTCTTTTAATACTTTTTCTGCCCCTCTTCAGTCTTTTGCTTTCTCTAATTTTTGATAAGGTTAACTTTGTTTAAGACATTTTATTTGCTAATTTGAATCTGCTAGAGTTGATCAAATGGAAATCTGTCAGTGAATCCCTGAATGCCGCAGCACCCCACCTTCTGTCTCACGTTTCCAGACTCTCCTCTGAGCCAATATTTGCATTTGAAATGTATTTTCTGTGACAGATCAGTCTCCCCTTTGGTTGATCTAAATGTTAATTTGTGGCATTTTCATCAGGTAGCCTCATCGCCTGAGGAAAAAAAAAATATGTAAAATGAAATCTCTGAATTTATCTTACCATTGGTAGAAAAAGTTCAGTGCATTAAGTAAAGGCAACCATATTTTTTTAATCCTAGAAATTAAAGAAAATATATATCTGGCTTTGTATGCTTATGTGAAAATGGACATCTCAATAGTTGATGCTTATATTTTTGGAATTCTGTGGACAATGACAAAATTCAATACTATTTAGGACAAAAATAAATGTTGAAGAGTTTTAATTTATTTCAGTGCAGAAATCCAAATTTTTAATCAGATTAATTCATAAGAGATGGTCCAGATTTCCCTTTTTTTCACAGAATAATATCTGTCTTCTAAGTATGAACTGAAAAGGCCAGCCCTAATTTATTCCAACAAATCATTTCTATGGGACAAAATTATTTCTTGTCTCATTAGCTTTCACTATTCAGTGAACTTGAACATATTTCAAGATTAATTTGAAGGATGCAATTTGTTTGGAGAAACTTGCAGCCTGGAAATTAGTTCTGTTTCTCCATGTTCCTTCTTCTCAAACTGGAACATCATTAGAAATGGTGATTTGCTCTAACAAATCATTTCGATTTCTCAAAGTTCAATTTAAAAGTTTTACAGTCCGAAGGGAAGTTCAGCCACATGTATCATCAGATTATGAACTTTGAAGTGGGGTTTTTTTCCACAGTATTTCTTATTCTCTCAGAAGAAAATGGAGCATAAAGGACGTATTTTTATAATTTTTGCGTTTAGCTGTGATTCTGATCTGCTTAGATGAAAGTTAATATTGACTCAGGTTTTAAAGCAGGAGCAAAGCTACTGCTAGACCATAGTATCAAAAAGGTAGGCATGGCAGAGCCTATGGAGTGGTTGATGTTGGAATGGGCCTCTGGAGGCCCTGTGGTTCAAACCTGCTGTTCAAGAAGTGTCATCAATACAGAGAATCTCCCGTGTTTCAGTATTGCCTCTCCTGTCACTGGGCACCATCGAAAAGAACCTGGCTCTGTCTTCTTTGCACCCTCCCTTCAGCTGCTTATATACCTTATAAACAGCACTGCAGGTGTGGTTTCACCAGTCCTGAGTAGGGGAAGGATCACTTACCTCGACCTGCTGGCAACACACTTCTTAATGCATCCCAGAATACCATTAGCCCTTTTTCACCAGAAGCACACATTGCAGGCTCAAGCTCCTGCTGAGCACGAAGAACTCCAGTATCCTTTTCTGGAAAGATGCTTTCCAGCCAGTCTTCAGCATGTACTTGTGCCTGGGGTAGTTCTTCCCCAGCTGCAGGACTTTGTACTCCCCCTTGTTTAACTGCACGAGGTTCCAGCCAGCCCATTTCTTCAGCCTGTTGATGACCCTCTGGACGGCAGCACAACTCTCTGGTGCATCAGGGGCTCCCCCCAGTTTGGGGTCACCAGAAAATTTTCTGAGGGTGCCCTCTGATCCATCATTCAGGTCATTAATGAAGTAGCTGAACAGGATTGGACCCAAAATTGACCCCTGGGACACACCACTGGCCTCCAAGTAGACCTCATGCCACCGATCACCCCTGTCTCAGAACATCTGTTCAGCCAGTTTTCAGCCCACTTCACTGGCCTGTTCCTCCAGCCCATGCTTCACCAGCTTTTCTGTGGCAATCTGATGTGTGGCCGTGTCTAAAGCCTCCCTGAAGTCAAGGTAGACAATATCCACTGCTCTCCCCTCATCCACCAAGCCAGTCGTAGTACACAATGGACCAGAGAACATCGAATTTGGTAGCCCCTAATAGATATGATGAAAGAATAGTAGGTTCCTGGTGTTTTTAATTAATGAATAAATAATTATTTCAGTAATAAGTTCACAACACTGGCAGCAGTAGAGAGGAATAAAGATACCATAAATGCAAAATCAGTATCATGATAAGTAGGCAGCTTTTAAAAATTACCAATTATGCCCTTCAGAAAGATCACTTCACAACAAATAGTTCCAAAGTAATGATAACTGAAAGACCACAACTAGTTAAAGGCAAAGCAGACCATGTGGGCTTTTTTCTGTAGGGCAATAATAAATGGATGCATTAGTCAATACTTTTACTATCTGTGGAATTTGGAGAAGTTCATCATCACCATCATCGGTCCTACATAATATTTGATTATGTCATAACTTTTAAAATTAATTTAATTAAATTTTTCAGTTAATAAAAATTAAAACAAAGAGATGCAATGCTAATCTCCCTAAAATCTTATTAAATTCTCAAAAGCTCTTATTTGGAGTATTAAATTCTAGCCCAAGACCTATACATATAGGTCACCACTGTGTGTAATATACACATATATTTATCTCACAGCTAAGTGTAATGTGGTGTTTGCTGAAGGCTGTTACTGAAGCTGAAATGCATTAATAATTGCATCTCTGAAACAAAGCCTATATGTCATATTTGTTAGTGTACATACACCAGTGGAATTGATAAATATATTGAATTGTCAAGTATGATTTTGTGAAACATATTAAATGAGTTAATAGTGCAGTTAATATTACTGTAGAAGTCAAAGACAATAAATCAGTAGCCGTTATGCAAATACAGCATCTGAAATAATACCAGCACTTAAAAGTAAACCTGTGCTTTAAACCTGGAATATTAATGCTAATATTCAGAATACAATGTAAATCTCTTTTTATTTTATTTATTTTAGTTTAGTTCTTAAAATTTCATATTATTAAAATTCCTCTAAAGGAGATAGTTCATAAAATCCAGGAGTCTCCAGGGTAATTAATTCTCTGGTGGGTAACTAGTTTCACCATACAAGTTTATTCTCTAAATATAGCAAGATAAAGTAAAAAAATAGATTAAATATTAGTATCAATATGTCTCATGCTGAAATACCAATAAATTCTCATGTTACAGTGAGCGGCATCATGCAATGTCCTCATTTAAGCCCACATTTGCTGACATTCCGGAGGAGGCATTGGATTACATGTTCTTTTGTGACCTGCTTTAGTGAATGATTTCTGCAGATAATTTAAAATAAAAATGTAATTTTAAAATTCCTTTTTTAAAGCAAAGCCTCTGGCACCTATTTTTCTGTGTTTATAGAAAAGTAAGTTTGTGACTGCTTTCATCTAGTTGGAGGGACAGTGTTTGTGTGAAAGGTACTGTGAAGTTTCTACTTCATTTATAAAAGAGATAAGATTTCACAAAACTAAAACTGTCCAAATATTGATAAAATCCTCCCAAAGGAGAGAAATCTAAAAGAGTATCTGCAACCATCTTAGAGAAATTATGAAGAGAACTGAGGAAGAAGTTGAAATGAGTCAAATGCCTGAGGAGTGGCTTGTAGACAGATTGCAGAGCCACAGAGCTGGACTTAAAATATTTTTGTTCACCCAGAAAAGCTGCAAAGCATCTGACAGATCCTGAAATTCAGTTCTGTGTACACATCAGATTGAAGAACCATCAGCAATTTCACTGTCATAGATATGGGAGAGACAGAAAAAAAAAATTAAATTAGTAGAAAGCTTTGGCCATTGAAGAATGTCTTGCTTAGAGTGAGCTGAGTAAGAATGCAGGAAAAAAACTGTCAGGAAGGAGAAACGACTGTGGAAATTATCTGTCTGAATAAAAAGTGAGGGAAGCCAGAGAATTTAAGACAAGAGACGTCTAAAGCTTCCATTTTTCAGGTCAGATGAAGAAAATAAGACTAAATCAATGGAAAAATTTGCTTTTAATGGAAAGCAAAACTCATCAGCTATTCTTTAAACTCAATATCATATTTCTACTGAATAATTTGAGAAATTAATAGGAGCAAATATTTCTAGCAGGAGCTCTGAGGAGTGCAATAAACAGTATTATGCGTATAAAGAAAAATCTTAGTTAAACAGATCTGGCACAAACGTTCAGTATGTGGCTTGGATCCATAAAACATCTTCTGTAACTCTGGTTCTTCTAATAGAAATGAACAGGTGTCTGGGGAAAGAAATCTTTCTTGAACTGCTAAAAGATGTGAGAAAACCACAGAATCACAGAATTGTTAATGTTGGAAGGGACCTCTGGAGATCATCCAGCCAACCTCCCTGCCAAGGCAGGGTCACTCGGAGCACCTTACACAGGAAAGTGTCCAGGTGAGATTTAAATGTCTCCAGAGAGGGAGACTCCACGATGTCCCTGGGCAGCCCCGACCAGCCCAGCTCTGTCACCCTCAATGTAAAGAAGTTCTTCCTGTGTTTTAGTTTATGGCCATTTGCTCCTCGTCCTGTGGCTGGGCACCACTGAAAAGGGTCTGGCACCCTCCTCTTGACACCCAGCTCTGAGAGGTTCAGATGTATTGGTGAGATCCCCTCTCA
>VZTA01031485.1:0-13433 GCA_013398855.1 Mohoua ochrocephala
TGAACTCACAGCACAAGGGTCTATAAATGTAGACAACAAACACCCATCCAGAAACTAAAAATATTGGAGCACCTGTGCTAAATTTCTCCAGATAACTGAGATCTCTAAGAAAGTTGGAAAGTTGTCCTAATCTCTCTCTGTCTGCTGGAGGTGAGGGACCAAGTGAAGTGAACGATTTGCCCCAGCAAAGCAGGGTCTCAGCTGACCTTAGGCTGTGTTTTTCCTACATCACCTGTGGAGAAGGCTCAAAAACCTGCTCCCCTACCCAAGGCACGATGCCTGGGGTCTTTTAGGAAAAGGCTTCTTCCAGAAGGCACATAGGATATTGACATTTTTGTTGTTTTTCTTAAACTTTGATTAGAGCTTGATGAGCTGATAAGAATGCACAGGTTCTTAGTCCTTGAACTGCTTAAGGGAGTGTGTCTCATCCTGCTTTGGGTCTCTTTGCAAAAAAATTTCCCAAATGCCAGCTTTTTCTGGCATGTGTTGTCCCATCATGGTACAAAGCAGTCCCAGGTGTCTGCCATTCCAAGTTCAACACTGGGAGCTTAGACTTTAATAAATACTGTCCTTTCTTTCTTTTCTTTTGTTTCTCTTTTTCTCTTTTCATTATACTCCTTGGGTTTGCTGCTGTGTTTCTTGTGTTTAGGCAGCTGTATTTAAAAGTGAGAAATTATTGCATTTTAAGGTGGCACCTTACACAGTCCAATAAACCTGAAGGAAATACTCGATTGTTGCCCAGTTCATCAATCACAACATCACTGAGGAGAAAAACAGAGGGAACACCGATGTCCAAGGCTGTGGCAAACCTGAATTTCCACTGTAACAGAGTTCAGGCTGTTTCTATAAACCTGCTGGAGTGCAGTCGACTGCTTAATTACATAATTTATCTTTTCTGCTTTGATTTTTATTTTATCTAAATAATCTCAGTGGTCTCTTGGCTCCAGATTTTCACTTTGATTCATATCTTTTAATTTATCTATATAAATATTTCATGCTGGATTTGATTAATCAAATGGATGAGAACTAATTTTTCCCTTAGTTTGAAATTGTTATTCATTTAAGACCAAACTTTCCACTTGCAAAGGCATTACAGGAACAACATTTAGGCCTCAAAAAGGGCAGGGAAGGTGAATTAAATATAAGTATCAATTAATTGTTCAGAGACATTTTATTCATATTTTTGAGTGTGCTAACTGGTCTCTTGCCCAAAAATATTTCAGTTCTTTCAAGAACTGAAGAGAAAACTGGGGCTTTAATTGCAGAATATGGGAAGAGGGCTTTGGAAGAACATGAGGCCCAAAAAGATAATTTAAAAATCACAGAGGTGTTATTTAAACTTACTAAAAGATGAAAGAGCACATGATGAAAAGGAATTATGTACAACACCAAGCCTCTGCATTGCATTCTGCCACTGACTTGAACAGATGTAAAATTTTCTTTTGTTCCGTGCAAACTCCGTGAAAGTTTTCACTTTTGGCATCTTTAGGGTAAAGGTTCTTTCACACTAGGCAATCTGAAGGGGGGACATGGTGGAGGAAGGGAAGAGGACAGATGGTTTCATGGTTTGATTTTGCATTTCTTCTCTCATCTCTTCGTTGGTGCTGATCCCTCCTTGTCACCAGAACCCACATGGGGCAGGCCCAGGCCTAATCCAGCACTGTAATTTAAATGTAGGATCTTCTCTCTCACACCTTAGTGACACCCCCTTCTGCCCAGTAAAAAGGAGGATTGAGAAACAGCAGTTTCAGCCTGGTTTGCCTTGTGAGGCCTTGACAAATCCCACCCTCACAGGCAGGAATACCACAAGAGGTGTTGGCTGGGTCCTTATGGAAGACCTTCAAGTGCTCAGCACGCGCAGGTGTAGGAGCTGGAGACCTGGAGGAGTGACCTGCCCGAAGAGAGAAAAGGTCACCTCCGTAAAAACAAAAAATTACTCGATTCTTAGCTGTGCCAATAGCTACAGATGTTGGAAGTGCCAAACCCAGCCTAGATCTTCATACCTGTGTGTCTGTCCTGGTTACACCTGCCCAGCCTGGCTCGCAGTGCTCGGTCTCCCTTGCTGAGGGAGATCAGCTCCCAGCCCCACTGACCAGCTTGTTGTAAAGAAGCCAGTTTAGCTGACAAGAGGTTTCTCAAATGCCAACAGAAATTCTGCATCTGGCTGACGTATCCAGCACTTTGCAAAGCACAGCTCAGCGGCGTTGTCTCTCCTGAAAATCAGGAGAAATTTCCTTGGCTATAATGCTTTGTCAGTTCCCCTCATCGCTTCAAGTAGTTGAGAGTAAGGAATGTTGATAGAACTTGCAAAAAATTTATTCACCTCCCTTCTCCCTCCTCCTCCTCTCCCCTCTGTTTTTCCTCTCTCCACTCCCTCTCTTCTCATTCTGGTATGAGTGAGATCCTGGGATCTGTTGAGCCTGAGACTCCAGAAGTGCTTCTTGTCCTTTGATCTGACAAACTGTGGATGTGCTCCTTTAACCACTCAGCCGAGGACACAAATCTCTGCCTTCCTGCCCCGAAGTACCTGCAGGTGCAGATTGTTTGTCACCTTCTCATTCCAGCTGGGGCACCTGAGTGCTGCTGAGGTGCAGCCTTCCTCTTGTTTCCCTCAAGAATTATTGGTTTAGTAATAAATAACCCTTATTCAGGAGGAATCTTTGCCTTTTCTTTCCTTTCACTGTGGACTGATGTCATCTCTGTCCAGGCCAAGTGCAGTCACTCAGCTCCAAGTGTTTTCAGTTCGGCCTTGGATATTATTTTCTCTTCTATGATTGCCTTTATTATTTTTTCATTCTTCAAATATTTCTCTTTGCTGTTTTATTTCCATAACTCTCATCTGTTTCCCCTGCCACTCTCCCTTGCAAATGTTAGTCTGAGCTGCTTCTGTGTTCTCAAAAATACCGTGTTTAGTTGGATCATATTCTATCATTAAGTAACATATAATTAATTCCACATCTTCTTTGACTTGTCTCAGTTTCAATTAGGTTTCAATAAATCACTTGTTCTGCCATTCAGCTAATCCCTTTCTTCCTATGGAATGTTGAAAAGAAATACATTTTTAGTAAGAGCTTCTGAAATCCCATTTTTGCCATTGGATGTCTCCAAGTAGTTTACACAGTGAATTCCACCACAAAAAGCATCTGGGCTGTCAGCACTGTGTATAAGTGTGTGCATTACAGCACTGTGATTATTTTCCAGGGATCTTGGTGTGTTTGTGGCTGCCATTAAGATGAATGCGTAGCAGATGCTGGTTTAAAATGAAGCACTATTGTACAGGCTGATGGATGGAAAGTTTGTCAAAAGTAGTGAAAGCTTCTACAGGGGATACAAAGCAGCTGGAAAAATTCATTGTTATGTGCTGCTAGTACGAGTCTCCAGTTCAGCTGTGCTGCATTTGATTGGGAAGTTAGATTCTATGGAAGTGTCAAACAGAGATCCTGATATTCTCTATTTTTATTGCATTTGTAATTTGGTATTTACCTCTTTGTTCTTGGCCAGGAAATCTACTGCTTTTGCTTGAATATGTGCTAAGAAGCAGCACAGCATAATAAAAGCTGGCAAATGTGAGCTGTGTTTATTACTTCTACGTGAATGTCTTGTTGGCCAATGGAAATTTAAATGCCCTGTTGATTGTTTCATTTGTATTGTACAGAAAAGCTTGTACAGCAGATGAACAATGCCAAATTATTTTTTTTTTCCAGTTCTCTATTATGTTACCAACAATACTGTTCTCTGCTTCAAAGTACAGCTATAATTAGAAATGTGATTATGTAAAAGTGGCATCATCTTATTCAGTCCTTCTGAATGAGGATTCAGCTTCTTCCTGTGCTTAGTCCTATTGTGCCTATTTTTGCTTTCCAGATGCCCGAGTTCCTCTTGGGATTGCACCAACTAGGTGGAACTTCTCTTGCAAGGGACTTCATTCTGTGCTGGCACCTGCCTCATCTAAATGCAGGAGCTCAGCTCCAGTGTTGAAATTTCCCCTTTCTGAGTCTCCCAGTGCCTTTCGACCTTCTCTGTGTCGCTCATTTATCTGTCTCCTGCATGCCACATATCTTTTTCAATTGAGAAGGGCCTCTCTTTTTTAATTTCCAGGGATATCCAGAGCCATTTTTGCTCTCTTTTTTTTCACTCCTGATGATATTTAGAATGAACATCTTCACGCTCTGTATCTTTGCATTATACCAAAAGAGCGAAGCAAAAAAAATAGTCTATTTTGTGCTCCAAACTACCATAAGATGCAGTGGCAGAGGTAGAGGAGGCACTTCATGGTTTAGCATTGGGATTCCAAGTTCTTTCTGCAGGATAATAGAGCCCACCTTGTGCAAATGGAGGCTACCCTGACATCTGTCTCATCCCTGCTCACTGGGATCTCTCTCCACCTTTTCAAAAACTGCCCCCTTACCAGCCTTGCTTTAGAAAATCCTGTCAGAATCTACTGCATTCAAGATATAATGAAAGATCCAAGTCTCTGTTTTTGTGTCAAGCACAAAAGGGAAGTTTTTTTTGCAAGTGAGCACTATATGCAAATATAAAGCAGATTGGTGGTATTGGAATATATCCTACCATTTATTGGAAAACAAAAATCATGTGTTGGGCTTGCCAGCTCTGCAACAGAGCAGGTTAGGAAGGTACTTAAGAGGAAATGTTGGGGAACCTTTAAACCACCTGGAGCCTTCAATCCCTCCAGTGAGAGCTCAATAGCCCATGGCAGAAGTGGTTAATCTGGTGCTCTGATTAATATTGACTCTTTCCAGTGATACAGAATCTTCAGTTTAAGGCTGGGAATGGGACTGTACTCACATGGATGGCAGAGCCAAGATTTTCATAGGCACCTAGTCTTATAGATCTTTGCTAGAAAGACCTGACCAAATGATAAAAAGCATTTATTAAGCTGTATCTGTATTAAGTATAGATATGTATTACCATTAAGGAGTTATGGGGAATTTTTTCACTGTTTGCTCAGTTCTTTTTATTACTTTATCAATCATTTTTGCCATGGAAAGACTGTAAAAATAAATTTAGGGATGCTAACAGAAGCTGCCTGTGTTCCAGGCAGAAATTTAGTCGCTGGAAATTTCATAAAGGCAGATTACTGATAGGTTTTTGCAGGCTGCACAAAGAGTGCTGCCTCAGCAAGCGCAGGAGTGAGCGGGTCTGTATCAGTTTACACCGAAAGGGGTTTCTCATTTTACTTTTGGGTGCAAACCACTTGCTGTGTTTAACCCGGTGATGTTTTCTTTGCAAACGAGAAGCACTTTATTAGAGCTGACATTAGCATCCAGGTGCTTTGATTACCTTCCCCGGGCGTCGCGTTCGATTTGGCGGCGGTGTCGAATCGTTTTGCGCGCGGCCGAAATTTCTCAGGTTTTTCAAGGTCTGTTTCTTTTTTTTCTTTTTTGTCTTGCAGTTTTCAGTGAAGAGCTACACGCCAGTCTCTATTTTGTCAATGCATCTCTGCAAGAGGTAGTGTTTGCTAGCACCACAGGGACACTGGTACCCTGTCCAGCAGCGGGGATCCCCCCGGTGACGCTCAGATGGTACCTAGCGACGGGCGAGGAGATCTACGATGTCCCAGGGATCCGCCACGTCCACCCCAATGGCACTCTCCAAATTTTCCCCTTCCCTCCTTCAAGCTTTAATAACTTAATCCATGATAACACTTACTATTGCACAGCTGAAAATCCTTCAGGGAAAATCAGGAGTCAGGATGTTCACATTAAGGCTGGTGAGTAGAGTCTTTTATTGGGTCCGGACGGGGTTGAGGAGGGAGGGAATTTGGGTGTTTCAAAGAGTAGCAGCAGGTATCAGTCAAGGGAGGCTGGCCAGAAGCGTAACCTCTGAACTCTTAACAATATTAAGTAATATTGTGAATTCTTTCCCCTCCTCTCCTCCCCAGTTTGAATTATTTTGGCGCTGAAAAGTTAGTTTTCCAAAGATCAGTTGAGCACAAATGTAAGGAGAAACGAACTGATAGTGAAACCAATAATCAGACCGTGCTTGCCCATTAAAGAGCTGTGTGAGAAAAAGATGGATTTTGTGCATGGGCTGGAAGAGAAGAGGAATTCTTGGCTTAAATCACACCTCTCCTCATTTGTTTGTGGTCACTTGTGCTTTGTTTCGAGAGAGAAATTTGTGTCCCCCGCAATGATTCAGCAGCTGATGTGGGTCCACAGGCAGTGCTTTCTCTTTAAACTAAAGTATGCAAATGAGCAGAATGGTTTTGCATCTGTTTTCTGCACTGGCTGGGTCAGCCAGTGGGGAATTGCAGAGAGATCAAAATCAGGCCTTTTGTTACAGCACACAAACACATGATTGCACAGTTTTTGAAGATTTTGGTCTACCCGCTTCAGTTAATTAAAATATTCAAACAAACAAACAGAAAGTAGTCTGGGAGCTGATCCTTAGCAAATGCAAATCCTTGGAAGCTCTTTATTGTTGGTGGAGCTATGCTTGGCTTTTCTCAGAAGAGAACAACCCTTCCTCTGGAGATTTCTCTTCACAGGAGTTTCACGGGGAAAACTGTGAACGGTTAACGAGTAGATTTGCCTGTGACTTTCCTTTTAAATAATAAAATGTAGTCTCTTCTTCTCAACAGTAAGTTAACATTCAGACGTCTGTAGCTTGCAGGCAGCTGAGAAGCAAGAATAAAAACCAGGTTTCCATGAAATTCACGTCCCATTAAAATTTTAGTCTAGAAAAGTGGGTTTCCTTGCACAAGAGGCATCCAGTAGAAGCAAGTGATCATGTTACAGATATGGGGAGTTCTATGATGGTCCATGCTCCTTATGAAAATATTTAGTTGTCCATAAAAAATATGCTTGAAAATCAAAGATTCATATGAGCACATTGTAACCAACTTTGTTTGAAACTCGGTTCTGTTTTTTGAGATTTTGGTTTTACTTTCATGGATTTGTGGGCAAGTTGTCTGGCAGAATTCTATTTCGAGAGAACATAATATTTATTTTTGCTTTTTTTCTGGATTTTTTAATGTGTTTCCATTTCGAACACCTTTTAGGCAGTATTCTTTCCCAGTATCACTTTCCATTTTTTTACATTTCTTAGATAAAGTAATATAGTGATACAAAGGAGGCTAAAACTTGCAGTGTTGCTGGCTAAGGCTCTGAGCTGATGTTCGTTTAGGTGTAAAACATTCATCCATGGAACTCCAAAACAAGACTTCTCTCTCTGCTTGAGAAATGAACCTTGCAAATAAAAAAAGGACCTTAAGAAAGGGCTTTGCAGTTGGTAGTGTAGCTGCTTGGCTCATGAGTGAACAACTCCTTTTTTTGCCAAGTCAGAAATGCCCTCTTTACCTCTTTCCTTTCCTTTTTAAACTTTTTACCCCATTTCCGCTCATTTCTCCATTTAACTCAATTTCTCAGTTAATCTGAGGTTTGGATAAGGAGTTAAAGGAATCCCTTTCCTTCACAGGAACTGATGCAGTGTGTCAGAGCTGTCACTGTGCCTGATGGCAGACCACAGCTACTAGTGAGCATCTTTTCCAAGGCCTTGTGTAACCCCTCAATCACAGGAAAACACAATTTGGAGAGTCTTCTGTGCATGGCAGTGAAGTGTATTTTATGCTCAGGTGATAAACCCTGGGTTGCTCAAATTTGAATTTCTTTATGTGATGCTTGCAAATTATCTCCGTTCCTGTGAAATCTGAAAAATATTTCAGACTGGCGCTAATTAACATGATTTTGAGGGGTCTTTTCTAATTTCCCCCTTCCAGTGCACTCCAACAGCAATTGGTTTCCTAAGAATCCAGAAGAAACCAGTGGATCATCTGTTCATAGCACAAATGCTGATATGGTTCTGCCCATTCTCAAAGTCAGCTTGAGAAAGACTGGAGCTCATTCACCCCTTTTCCTGGGAATATGGGCATCAGATACAAAAATTCCGGCTCACAGATAACTGTAAATGTGGTTTTGCATGTAATTTTGCCTGTAGTGCAACAAACATCCCCAAAGTCTCCCCAAAACATCATAACCCCCACACCTGGTCACCCAAACCTAATCCTCTTCCATGCCAATCCCACATGGTAGCAAAGGTACAGAACTCCATTTTATCCTCAAGCTCTCCTGTGCTGTCATGGCAATGAAGAGCATGGGGGGTTTTTTTGTAGCAAATGCTGACATTCTCTTATAAATTAATGACCTGGGGACTTGGGATTTAAAAAAAACCTGAAAAAATAGGAAAAGTGAAAATCAGCAATTTATTAATGGAAACTGTCAAAACTATAATCTGGAAATAGCTGAGGGGCCTCGTAAATCACAATAATGTAAATATTTTTAAGCAAGGAAATTAATAAAACTCTTTCAAATTTTTATGCCCCGCATGGTTTCTGTGTTGGATTTTATTGGCATGATCAGTTGAGTAGATTTTCAAAGCGGCCAAGTGTTCTGAAAAGTACAAATACCTTCATCAGTGAGTTGGGATGTTGCTGCTAAAGAGGCCTTTCCAGGGAATGACGACTGGAGCGGGAGCATTGGACACAATCAGCCTCATTAAGATGATCAATGTGCCATTCTCTGGGTGTTGAACTAGGTTAGGGGGCTGCTTCATCACAGCCAATGCTGTAAAGTCACTGCATTAAAGGTGCTTTTAATATCAGTTTAGAACTCATGACGGGGTTAAGAATCCTAACCTTTGATTAGAAATAAATTATTGACTTTTTAAAAAGTAGCAGTGTGTATCTTGTAATAGAAAATGGATATTTTTTTCCTTTTAAAAAAGATATTTAATTTTTAAATTTGTTTGTTTGTTTGTTTAGGGCTTCTAAAAGTTATAATGTTATAGCAATATTTGGGATGGAGAACTTTAGTCTTCCTTTTTGCGGTGGTAACAATGGACCTGAAAACTTGATGCTGTTTGCATTTTGAAGACTGTGGTTACATTTCATTACTCTGCCTTTTATTTCTTGACATACACCCTAAGCGGGGCAGACATTTAGAAATTCCAGCGCTCCTGGCGTATAGAAACACTGTTGTAAACTCCGAAAAGGATTTACTGAATTTTCAGTCTAGAATCAATGGGGTTAAATGTATTTGTATATGAGCTTGGTCTGTGTTTGTGGACAGGAAATGTGGGCAAGAAATATCCCTCTGATGTGGCAGCTCAGCATTGCTGCTGCACTGGGGTCTCTCTTCCCAATAACTTTTACCCTCAGACAGGGCACGTCTCAGCCACACTGAAATTCCCAACGCATCCATCCCTGTTCTCATTGAAATGGTTTGTTTTGGCTGTGGTGATTCCTTTTTTTTGCACCTTGACCCTGTGGTCCCGTGGAGAGTCTGTGTTGTGCTCGTCTGTCGTGTCTCACCCATTCACCTGCTGTAGAAGACAACATCTCTTTCTTCTCTGCTCTGCCACCTTCTCCACGAACTCTTGCTCACAGAAATGCTCATCCCTCACTCCTCATGCAATTATTTCAGGATTTTCCTTCTTTCCATTCTCCTACCCAGTGCAACTTCATCTCATCTCAGCAATATTAATTTGGTGAGAAGGAGTTCTCCAGTTGTGCTTTTATCCTCCTTGTCCATCCAGTTGTTCTTTTTTCTCTTTGTTCTTCAAATTAATTCTTTCAGACTCAAGACAAATAATATTCTGATTCTAAACGTTTTTGGAATCATGTTGGGTTTTATTACAATGTGGTTTTGTTTAATGCAATTGTGGCTTTGTTTCTGTTTTTTTTTTTTTACCATTAACTGATTTCTTTCAGGGCTGGTCAATCAAATGTAGCTCTCCTCTCACTTGCTCTCATTTCCCTGTGTCCCTGACACACATTTCTTTTTCTCTCTCTGTCACCTCCATCGATTTTCTCCTTCGGTTCTCACTTCTTCAAAATCCTAAATGACACTGACCTTCTCTTCTCCCCTCTGGATGTCTAATTCACACACAGCACCTGCACGTACCTCTGTGCTCTTTGACAGAGCAGGAAACCCTTTGTGAAGGGAAATGTGGCTTGGGAAACGAGACAAGTACCATAAAACATATCACCATTTACCCACATAAACACGCAGTTCTTATCCCAGCCTCCCAGAATCAGGTGAGGAAAGAACACAGAAGAAGAGATGCAGATTTTGAGGAAACAAAAAGTTCTGGGAATGCTTTTATATCAACTGGCAATCAGCCTTGTAAATGTGTGTTAGTCAGTGAGATAAGAGTTCCCAGCCTGATTCTGGGGGGCACTTTGCCAGGCTAACCGAGGCAGCGGGGGAGATGTGGGGCTGCAATTTATTTACCAAACCTTCCTCTTGTCCCTGCAGTTTTACGGGAACCCTATACAGTCCGTGTGGAGGACCAGAAAGCCATGAGAGGCAATGTAGCAGTGTTCAAGTGCATTATCCCCTCCTCTGTGGAGGCATACATCACTGTTGTCTCATGGGAGAAAGACACAGTCTCGCTTGTCTCAGGTAGGCTCTTATGGCTTTTTTTTTCTTCCCAGCTGGCAATGGCAGAGATGTTTCCTGGTTTTTTTTTTTCCCCCTAAAATGCCCGATGTTTACTTTGGTTCAATTCTAGCTGAGTGAGATGTCATCCTCCCAGTAATGTATTTCACTTCAGCATTGCTGCATCCCTGTGACTCAGTGTGTGTGACATGAAGACTTCAGACAGCCCTGCTTTTCTAGCCTGCTTGAGGGGAAAATAACATGTTTTTTGTTTTATACCAGACATAAAACCAGCTTTTGGGTGCTGTGGCAGTGGGTTTGCATTTTAACTTTGATAAAGAGCTCCTGCACGCCAAAGAAATTTGAGTGTCATGAACATGTGCTGGGTTGTAATTGTTTTTAGTAGTGATGTTACTCACGGATTAGAAGAAATCCTGAGTCTAAATTTGTTTGGTTATGTTTAAATGAGGTATGTAATCAATATTTATACTTCCATAGCATTTTAATCCCAAATATCTTCACAGATAACGGTGGAGGCTTAAGCACTGCCATAAAGTGAACATATTGAAGTGAAACAATCTGTACTAGAGCAGTTATGTGCATTAATCTATTTACTGACAGAGGGAGAAAACGTGAGGCATTTTTCGGGAATTTGGGCAAAGAAAATCTAACATTTTAAAGCATAAACATTGTAAGAAATTAATGGGGGAACGAACGGGTAGGAGAAATATTTTCAGCCTAGTACATATCTGAATTATATATAATGCAGGGTGCAGCTGTTGTTGCACATACAAATGATTTATGTGTGCAGAAATTGGAAATGTATTGTTCCAGGGCTGTGCAGAATGGAAAAAAATAGTTTGAGTTAAATGTTGCTGCAGAGTCTGCCTAGGAACCCGTTTGTGTTTATGATGCTCAAGTGTGTGGAAATGTTTTTGTACACCTCCTCAGTACATTAATAATCTTTATTTTCTGACAAATTGTGGCATTGATGGAAATATCTGTGTCTCCATGTGACTCGTATTATAGATTTAATTTCTCTCCGTGTTTTATTGACTCCTGACATCACCTTGCAATATTTTTTTTTCAAAAATTACAATTCAAAGAACTTCCTAAGCATTTGGTAAATATTTAACCGCCATGTAATTGATGATCAATTGCTCTATGCTGCTAGTGCACTGTTTAAGCTTGGTAAATTCACTTCCTTATTATGCTCTTGGATTTTGGTGATATAATCATAATTTTTTGTCATTGAGCAACTGCAACTGGGTGTGTTTGAGCAGAGAGATCTGTGATACCTGAATTGTTGGACTCACCAGCACTTCAGCCAACGCAGGTCAGAGTTGTATTTAAATGCACAAACAAGCTTTCCCTTATTCTGTATAAAATGATACAGAATTATGCTTAAGATTATCTAAGCCATGATTCCAAGTATTTAACACAACAGTGGATGGATGTGGTTATTTTGCTTCATCTTAAAATAATCTGCTACGTGGTGCATGCACATCTGTATGTGTGAGTACTGGCTGGAGGAAAAGGACATGAATGTCTTCATGGTTAACTACCTGAATTTATTTTTAAGTTTATTCATTCTGTGTTATAAGGAAACATGGGTATTTTCTCTGAAAGCACAGATGGAGAGGACACAATGTGGTTTTTTTTTTTTTACTTGAGCATTAGTTCCTTGTACCCCTGTGATATCTCAGAGTGGCTCAATCCTGCCCTTCACCCTGGAATCAGGAGCAGGGGACACCCAGGTCTCTGTAATCTCTTCTTTAGGGAAAAAATATGGCAGTTCTTCAAAACATGATGGCTGCCACTCACAAATAATTTATTTTTTACAAGCCTATATTGGTTTTAACCTCAAACTTTGGGGGGGACACAAGTGTGTAATAACATTTAACTATATGGATCTAAATCCAGTAATTTTTTTTCCTTAATGTTCCCTCTGACAGTGGTCGACAAGGCTACAATCATTAAAAATCTGTTAAAAACTTTAAAAAATTTCTTTTTATCTCACAATCCTTCAATTCTGCAGCTGGGAATTTAAATGAAAATAAAGCATGGTTCATTGGAACAGATCCTATAAAAACCCCCATTTATTGTATTTTTTTTAGTGTGCAAGACCAGATTCTTTGGTCTTGCACACAGAAAAATATTGGAAGCTATTAAATATTGGAAAATACCAAGTTCTGATTTATTTTCTTCTTTTTTTTTTTCTGAATAACTCTTTTATTGATTATTCATTAGCATCAGCAAAAATGAGAACCATTGTGATGGGAAACCTCTACCGTGAAAGGAAAGAATATAAAGAGAGTAGTAAATATATTTGGAGAGTGATGCTTATCATGGTTTGAAGAGGACAAGGTTTTTGTGGGGGAGAAAAAGGTGGTATTTACTTGAAAAGTAAGAAAAGCAAAGAGAAAAAGGAAGTGTGTGAGTGGAGAGGATAAAGATGAGAACATTTTCTGAAGGGAGTTGACAAGAAAGATGGGGAGAGCCAATTTCCAAAGGATGGAGGGACAGGACAAGGGGAAATGGCTTCAAATGGAAAGACAGCAGGTTCAGGTGGGATCTTGGGCAGGAATTGTTCCCTGGGAGGGTGGGGAGGCCCTGGCACAGGGTGCCCAGAGCAGCTGTGGCTGCCCCTGGATCCCTGGCAGTGTCCAAGGCCAGGTTGGACATTGGGGCTTGGAGCAGCCTGGGACAGTGGAAGGTGTCCCTGCCCATGGCAGGAGGGTGGCACTGGATGATCTTTCAGATCCCCTCCAACCCAAACCATTCTGTGATTCTTTCATTTCCCCTGAGATGATACAACCATTTCAAACAGAAGCCAGAGAAGCTTTTTCTTTTTCTTTTCTGAAGGACTTAAACCCCATTGCAATTCTTCCAACAACAACCTGGAGTAAATATTTCATATACCTGTCCATCTGTAGTCCCATTCTGACTACGAGGATGGAGAGATCTGGAGATGAACCAGAATCCTTTATTTCAGCAATTACTGTTGTAGATGTCAGTTGTTTTTTTTTTTTTTAA
>VZTA01031509.1:0-19891 GCA_013398855.1 Mohoua ochrocephala
ATGGAAGGCAATGTAACAACTGGGAAGACAAACATTCCCCAAATGTTCCTCCATCACTCAAAACATTCCTTCTTCCCCCCAAGTTTTATATACTGAGCATGAAGCTATACGGTCTGGAACATCCCTTTGCTTATTTTGGGTCACCTGTTCCTGCTGTGTCTTCCAACTTTCCATGAACCCCCAGCCTCCCCTCTGAAGTGTCAGAATGAGAAGCAGAAAAGGTCTTGGCTCTGTGTAAGCCCTGCTCAGCAATAACAGAAGTATCTCTATATTATCAGACTGTTTTCAGCAAAAAACCAAAACACAGCTCCATACCAGCCCCTGTGACAAAAATGAACTCTGCCTCAGCCAAACCCAGCACACAGTTCAGAAAGAATTTCGAATAGCCATTTTACTTATTTCATGTAAATGGATTTCAACCCTCTATTATGAGTGTTACAGTACAATGAGACGGACATGGAAAGGGGGAATTAATGAGACATCAGATGAAACTGTGAGGGAACAATCTCACAGCAAGGAAAGGGAGTATTTTTTCCCATTAGACAATTAAAAGAGTGACACTTCCAGCCAAAGGACACTTTTGATGCTGAGGGTTTACAAGGGCTCTGAGGATCTATGAAGATTGAAGACTGATAGATGCCAACAGAGACTCTTATTAGTAGCTAAAGTCATAATAATCTACCTCAGCAAACCTAAAAACTGCAAATGTTGGGAGGGCAGTAGGCTGAGGTCTTTAAACAAAGATTATCTATGATACAGTCTATGCATTTGCCTGATCATATTCAGAATACAGATAATAGGAAAGGTGATTAGATCTGACACCACCTGGCTACAGTCATAAAAACCAGCAAAACTTCTATCTCCTCTATAAAGCAAGTTTATAGGGAGTTTAACCCAAGAGAATGGATTTAGTGAAAAATGACAGGAAATAATTTTAAAACTCATAAAACAGAACTGTGGAGGGATGGAATGCAACAATATTTCCTGGGTGAGACGTTATTTCACCTCAATAGGATTTATACCAGATTCATGAACATTTTGTGGTAGAATACTTGTAGTGTAGGTAACTAACCCTATATACTCAGTTTCCTACTTAAATTTTATTTTGTTTTCTTTAAGGGAAAAATTTTCTATTATTTCCCACTCTTATAGTTTATAAGTTCTGAAGAAGAGCAGGATTTGATTGTCACTATTTCTTGAAATAGCTGGTCATCCTCTTATTTAATATCTCATTTTTCAGTTTTTTAAATAACAGACATCTAATCACTGTCATAATAGAATCTCATTCTTGCAGGATCTGTGTTTCTGCTTTGAGAAGACAGTAGGTCAAGAATTAGACTTAAACTTCAATTCAGGGAGTAAACTTTAGGAAGCACCAGAAAGTTAGCAGAATACACCTTTCATACACATCAGACATCCAGATCTTCAGTTTATTCAACTAAATACTGAGTGTTACATTTTAACCTCAGTTGAAGTACGATTTATTAAGAGATGGATAAACACAGTAGAAAATAAAACTAAAGATGTAAACTTGAAACAACCATTATGTTGCAGTGAAATATCTTGACAGGTGCTATTAATCATTTATAGAGGATAGCATAATAATATTCATTCAGTATTAAAGTCAGTATAAAATCCTTCATCAGTGGTAAAAGAACAAGAAAAATATTATTCTACCTACGCAGTACAAAAAAGCTCTAGGGAACTTCAATATTTCATTAACAAATTTTTAAAACAATTTTTAAATGTGGAGTTGACTAGATCTTGGCATCTTATGGGAAAAGAGAACTCACAAGGTATGAAAACTGTGGAAAAAGTCGTGCACACTCTAGAACATAAGCTTGGAAGAGATAATATTTATGATCTCAAATAACACAAATCCCGTTTTTGATCTAAGGTCCTTTACATAGTCAAGAAAGTGAAAAACATGTTTTGGGTTTTCAAACAAATACCTCTGGGTTTTCAGATAAAACTCAGTATAGTTCTTATTCACCATATGATGAAGTAACACTATGCTCAGTACATCCACCATGGATTACAGAAAGCTGCAAAAATAAGGACTTAGGGAAGTATCAGTCAAAGCCCTACTGGATGTCCTGGACAATTCATAGAGGCACTGATTATTATTTTCACTTTCTCATAGCTACAAACATGAATAACATAATGGTAGAGCAGTGTTTGGAAACACAATTTCTAAGTGAAATAACTATCACAGTTCATGCATGTGCACTCCTATCATCCGTTCACGTGACGAAAAGAACAACAGAGCTATAAAATATTTTCAGAACAATTCACAAATTAATGATGTTGCAGTATCATCTAGTTTATATATGTCTTTCCTGGCTTCAAAGCACATATATTTTTGTGTCCACATTTAAAAAGAAGATGTACTCTATTTGTGGACCAAATTTGTTTTGGAAACAAGTAAAACACCTTCAAAAGCAACACTATATGAGTATTTTATAGAGAAAGCAGGATGCTAAAATGAAAATCAGAATAAGAAAGACCTGATTATCTAATTGTGGTGAAAAACATGAGGAAAGTTAAGCAGATAAAAATTTCTACAGCTGTCTTGACTTCAAAGTACTTGTGTGAGACAAAAATCTAGTCTACTTGTGTATTTTTTGCAAATGCAATGTAAACTCCATCTTCCAAATATGTATCCAGGTTATTCCCTTTCCTGGAAAGCATCTTTTCCAGCATCATCAGTGGAATATTTCTTGTGACTTAGACTCAGAATTTGGACATTAAAAATCAAACAATATAGAAATCATAATGAATGTGAACCAAATAAGCTCATGTGCAGTGAGGGTGGGGTTTTTTTAATACATTTGTTAAGTACTTGTTGACCCAAGTAATTACTCCATTTTCATATTCAACAATGAGGAATGTACAAGAAAAGGAAGGAAAAAAGATGCATTTATGATTTTTTTTTTTCATGGAGGTTAAATCTCTGTGTGAAGATTAAAAACACAGAAAAGAAACATGGTAGTCAAAAATAGCATAAGATAGGAGGAAAATAAGGAAAAATATTAATCAGGTGATTAACAGTATTTTATACATGTAAATAGATATAATGTAAGTTAAGAATAGGAGAATAGTTGAAGACATGTTTGAAGGCTATATTTTTATCATTTTCCTTTCCAGCAAACCTTGAAAAATTTTTTACATTTAATAACGTGGTAGGACATCCTAGAGAAGGGCAAAGCGAATAGACACATTTCCCTATTTCCATATCAGTGGACTACAGCAAAGAGAATTCATTCGAAATGCAAGTAGGCTAAAACTGGATTTTTTTCCCCCTTTGTGACACAACGTTCCTGGCCGAAAATGAGAGGAAATATTTTGGTTTTGCTTGATACAGTTACTGTGGAGGTAAAACGATGAAGGACTTAATAGCACTAATAGCAGTGAATCTATACTGAGGCTTTTTGATCTGCAACCTACAGAGGCTAAAATAGAAGTCTAATATTCCGAGAGTAGTGGAGAATGTTGTTTACTCTCTTTCCTAGTCAAAAGTCCAGAGTGCCAAATTCAGAACAAATAAAAGGAAATACTCAGCTATTGAACTGTTTGCCAGAGGACATTTTGAGTGCTCTAAGTTTATGTGTGTTCAAAAGAAGATTTGGACAGATTTTTGAAGAAAAATCCTTTGAGGTCTATTAAGAAGAAAGAAATCACACATGAGTCAGGAAGACCTTGAACCACAAATCATTGTACTCTGGGAGAATGCAAGCATTTGGGAAAACACCACTATACATGTCCTGTTCTTATACTCTTTCCTAAGAATCTGCATTGTTCCAGTCAGAAACTGCACATGGAACAATAAGAATTTCAGTACTGAATTTCTATGTTATTTTTTGTTATATTCTCAAAGATGCCATTTACAGATAGGAACCTAATATGTGTGTGTAGTCTTCAAAAATAATTAAATGAAGAGCTCTATAAAGAAATAATACAGAAAACAGTACAATAGCAAATAATGCATTATTTTAACATTAATTCAAGTCACATCATCAGTAAAGCTCTCTCTGAATCATCTCGTAACTGCTGCAAACATACTTTGAGTTCAAGGCTCCCAGTAATTCCAAGAGTTTCTTTCCAGCCTCCTAAAGAGGAAAATTTTTCTGTTTTGAAGTCAGTTGAAGGTTGCAAAATTGTTTAAATATATAATCATATATTTATGTATTTGAAATATAAATGTTGAAACTGAAATATCAGCACAAGTATTGTTGACAGCTTCAACTTAACTTCCCTTTTTTTTTTTCTTTTATAATTCTAAGGCAAAATGAAAAGATACACTGCCATAATCAATTTCATGACGTTGCTGCTACTCATGGTCAATTTAGTTTATGATAATGTGATGAGGAAGACATAATTTTGTATATTTAGTTGCTGAGCTTGGAAATGTTACAATGGCAATTTGTAATCTTATGAGAAAACTAATTTTTGTTATTGTTATCATATCTTTGTTTTCCAGCTCGGCTGAGAAAAAAAATAGTTCTCCATAGGCTAGTAAATTTCATATGCCAGGGTTTTAATAACAAACGTGTCTGAGTTCAGAATAGAAATGACTCATTAGTATGAAAGAGTTTAACAATTGTAAAAATACAGTTGCTGAAGTCTTTTTATGGATCCTTGAACTCATGATCACATATGGATCATTGACAGGGATAATTTTAAACTTGCCCTGAGATCTCAGAGCATGCATGCTTTTGCTTGGTTGTGACTATGCTGTTATTTCCAGTGACAATAGAAATAAGGGGTTGTTAAGCCATGATCTTATTGTAGGATTCACAGCTAGTGTTAAATTCCAACCCTGTATTCTGTAGCTATGACAATACCTTAGAAGCACGAAAATGCTGCAGTGCTGAAAAGCCGGATGTTGAACTTTTATGGGGCTTACTACACAGGAAAAATGAATTAAAACAATTTAATAGAAATACCTACCTTTTTTTTGAAACTATACTTTAATTATAACGTATACTTTATTAAACTAATAATAAAACCATATACTTAAGTTTGTGAGGAATAAAACCACATAAAGTCAGTAAAAACAATTTTAAATTCACTCTGTGTATTTCAAACAAAAAGTACTGCAGCTTCACTTTTTCCACGTGGTTACTCGTCTAATATTTTGTACTCCTGAATACCTTTCTTTAGACCAATTGGGCCAATATTTGTTTCCAGATCCAAAGAGACCATCAGCACAACTCTTTTTTTTTTTTTTTATGAATATGCAAAAGTCACAGCTTTGGATTCTAGATCCCAAATTCATTCGTTTAAACTACAATTCATTGTCAGCCAATCTGCTAGCAAAGATTGTCCTGCTTCTGCTAGACAGGTAGATCCCATCTCTCCCCAGAAGACTGTATTGGTCAAAGAATTTATGATTGTGGAAAAAAAAAAAAGCCGTGGTGACATTACCAGCTAAAAAGTCAGGTATAGATCTGCATGATGCACTGACTTCTGCCTACTCCCTTATCTCTGACTAACCAGAAAGAAGATTCAAAAACGTTTGAAGGAATTTTTACATCTTCAGTTAATTTTTTTTGAACTTTCATGAAACTACGTTTCGCAATCTCCAAATTGACCTTTTTTTAGCTTTATTCAATAAAAGATAAATGCAATAAAATAGTAATGCAGTTGTGGAGCCATGGTCAAGACTAATTTGACCCAGCAGCTATTTAATGTGCTTAGCATCAGAATCTTGTGTGAGGGAAATCAGTAAGTGTTCATGAATACAGATACAGGTATAATTTACAAGCATGAATATACACCCACAGGCCTCCTCTTTGAGAAAAAAAGGTAGCCCTGCAGCCATTTCACTAATGAGCCTAATTCTTCACACACAATTATTTCATTTTACTAAAGTTCAATGAAAATAACCGTTGGGCCAGTATAGTTACTGTAGTTTTTCCTTAATGAATAGAGCCTAAAGTGCTATAGTTAAGACCTTAGTTAATTAAACATTAATCTCTTCGTTTACTGTATGTGTAACTTAATTACAGAACTAGTTTTAGAGTAATTTATCATTTATGGATTATGAAACAAAAATAAATCTGTTTAATCATAATTTAATCAAACAAGCAATTCATCAATTAATTCAGCATATCACACCTACTCCACAGCTCTCTAATTAAGACTTTTAAATTTTCAGTTCAGAGTAAAATAATGCTTTCACTGATACCTTGGAGTCAAACTTCAATATCTATCTTTATGTTTTGACAAACTGATTGTGTTTCACAGTTAAGATGAAAAAGCTTTTCAGATATCATTAGGATGCTATTTTCTTCCTAAAGAAATTAGCCAGAGGTGCAAAATTAATTTTATGTTTGTGTTTTTTTTATTTTTATTTCTCATTAGCACTTTCAACCAAACAATCATCTCTTTCTGTAGCTAATGTTTGAGCTGATTTCTTCCTCATGAAATAAACCAGATCCCAAGAAGTCCAAAAATAAAGGTTCTAAAGTTCCAACTGACAGTAGTTATACATATTCTACAAAACTATAAACTCACTTTTTTTTTTATTCCAACTTAACATTTTTATATCTCTCAGAAGGAATGTTTTGTCGCATTTTACAACCTCCTGATTTACATTCTGCTGGTTGAAGTGATATGCTACAAATGAACAAAAATTTTTAAAAAGCAAATTAAAAACTATTTAGAAAATGGTCCGAAGAAAAATTTTCTGATGTATGAATTAAGTTCTTCCCGGAACACAAGTTATTCTAATAAAGCCCCACTATCAATTTTAGTATGCACATCAATATGTACTATCAAGATTTATAAAGGGTTTCTTATTTTCATCATTAAGTTATGAGAACAAAGTATGACCCCATTTGCATTTAGTTGTATTATTACTAAACACTTCCTATTAACACATTTATCAATAAATAATTTAATTCCTAAAGCAAAATAATTTTACTTGCTTTCTTTTGTTCCATTCAGTCATCCTAGTATGCATTTTGCAAATATGTTATTTACAGGTGCAGTAACAAAGGCTGAGGCAATAACAAAACTTGAAGTAATAAAGTTTAATTGATATACTGCTTTGCTGATGGGAGTTGAAAAACCATTTTTTCAAAGTGCATTTGCCTTAAATCTTTCAGATTCACTAAGCTGAAAGAATTTGTTTATCTTTTTCTGGATAAAGGAAATGAGTGGTAGATCATTTTTTGCGTGTGTGTAAATAAAGAGAAGGGGCAAATTAACAGGCAACACTAATACAAGTTCAAATAGATTAGAAATGCCCTCAGCTGGCATTTTCTGTTAAAAATTTGGTGAGATACGGAAGACTCAACAGCTAACTAGCCCTCTCTTTCTACAGAACTGTTCTTTTCAGACCTTAATTGGAAGTACTGACTAAATAAGGAAATCATTAATCTGCATTTCATAGGGAAAATAAACTGCTCTATATAAAAACTTCCTGGGAGAAAAGAAATTAAGACGATATGGATAAACATTTTCCTTCATGAATTATTCAAAGAAGGCCAAATTCAGACCTTAAGTAAATATTGATTTAAGTAGAGTTGCACTTCTTTAACATCAGCCTGAAAGTATGTCCCATCTGCCCCTTGCAAAGACTACAATTAACATAAAAATAGCAATAAATTTAAAAGGAGGCATAAGTCTACATTATTTGTCACTAAAAGATGAATAGATGCTATACCCTACTTAACAACATTTGGGATTCTACTGAGCTTTAATGATCTAATCTTTTCCATGCTACAGATCCATCATTGAAAAGCCATGGATCTCAGCTCTGCAGCCAGCCAGCCTGTTCAACAGAAAGGTCAAACTTGTACGAGCTATTGTTTAATAGCTTGGGTTTAACCCAGATGGCAACCAAGCACCAAAAGTCATCTTTCCTTTGCAAGATAGGTCAGGGGTGCAAAAATACATTGAAGAATATTTTTGGTAATGAGCCTTCCATAAAGTCTGCTGCTGTGACTCTGACTCTGTTCTTTCCTTTTGGTGCAGAGGTTGATTGGATATTTTTCCTTCCTAGAATGCTTACTGATTCCAAATCAGCACCTAGGTAGGCATTTCTACATCTATCTTATAAAATTTAAAGCAAGGGATAAAACACACAAGTTCAAGTTGTTTTCTATCATATCAACAACAAACCCACACAATTCAAAATTCAAGAAACAACGTGCTCAAAAGACAAGTATTAAAAATCTTGCTTGGGATTGAGAAACAGCCTCATATTTAACATTTCTACCTGTCTGTCTTTCCAGTTTCTAGGTCCTCTGCAGCCTAATAGTTGACTCTTCTAAAATACGGCAATCATTTAGTTTCGGAATCCATCTGGTACAGCTCACAATTACTGAGGAATATGTAATGCTGTAGTTTTATTAGTAGAGTCTGTATTACTAACAGAAACTGCATCATCATTTATACACATTAGCCCCTTCTTGTTTCTAGACTTACCTGCACACACTCTGTCAACAGGCAAGAGTCAATGGGCTCCATCATCACAAAAACTCCTAGCCAGGTTTGGAGAGGAGTGCTTTCCCTTACGGGTGGCCTCTCCTTCCCCACGGCTTTTAGATAGCTGTCATCTTGTTTGCCTCAGCATCTGATCAACCACATAAAAACAGTGATATGAAAACACTGATGTGCTCCGTGCGGTTTCCATTTCCCCTATTCCATTACAGTGAAGTGTTGCATTTGTTCCTTAATTATGTTGTAAGCACTCTTCGGCAGAGATGACGTTGTACTTTGTCAAATGTGCCGGCTCTAACCTCGCTTAGTACCTTATATGGTGACACAACTACTGTTATAATAAGACAGAGTGATGTGGTCTGCGATGCTTCTTGACACTGGCAGATACTCTTTTTGATGTGGTAATTTTCCAGTGCATTTTCACAACAGTTTCTCGTGATAGCTAGACACATCCAAGATGGTAACATTCGGAGATAATATTTTAACTAAAACATAAGGAAGCCATCTTAATATCAGTGGAAACTGTAGCTACATTTCAACAGAAACATAAAGGATGAATTCTTGGTACATTTTCAGATTGGTAGAATAAATATCACATATCCAATATGTTCAAAACTCTTCATAATTTGCATAATTTTTTATTGCTAGAGACTGGTTGTGTTTCTGAAGTACTTACTTCTTCAGCTTCTTATAAATACTAAAGTCTCACTTAGATTCCAGTGCTCTGGAAATTCATCCCTGGAGAACATTGAGTACAGGTTTTAAAATGCCACCGTGTATTTTTCAACATTTTTTTTTAAAGATGCCCGGAGAACACCTACCAGAATCCATGGCTCCCGGCAGAGTACCCAAGTCAACACAGCGTTATGTAGGTAGAAGTCCTTCTTCTGTGACTTACAGGAAGATGTTTGTCTTCAAGAGAAACAAACCTCTGTGCTCTGGATCCCAAAACAAGGTCATGCACAGTTATTCAAACATATGTATTGAATATAGAGACATATTTTTGCTGCCAGTCTAGTAATGATACACCATTGCTCTGACCATAAGTTACAAGGAGATATATCACCCTTCCATGGATCTGGAAACCATACTTTGCTATAATGTGGCTGAAGCCAAGTACTGAATGTTCAGCCAAATGCTTTGGATCTCATTCAGATTTTAATTGCAGGCAACGAATGAAATACCACTTGTAATTAATTATGCTTGTTTCCTTTTTGGATGTACACCTCAAGCCTATATGATTCAGGAAATGTTTATATCTCTAATTGCATCAAAGTCTGCTTAAAATCTTTCCAATTTGTTATGTTTTACTTATAATTCTATTGCATAGAAGAGGCAATTTTTGCCAATGAAGTCAGCAGCTAGATGTACACTTCAGAATTTAAAAAAAAATAACAGATCACGTATAAACTATAATTTCTGTGGCTTGAGAATGAATTTATAAAATGAGAGAAATTTAAAAAATCATTGGTTATCTTGAAGAAATTTATTTTCTCTGAATTATAAAAATCTTCCCACGGCAGAAAACATATTCCGAAAAGTCTATCATTCCTTTTTCTGCACATTTAAAAAATTAGATGTGCCATTGGATTACATTTTGTTAGGTGTAAAAATAGGGACAATGTAAGTGAAATGAATTTTAGCCATGTAAAAAATATAGATAAAAGTATTTTTTCAAAATTATTTAAGTGAAGTTTCTAATAGATAATGATTTTACAGCATTCAGTGTCAAATGCTTTGGAAGCTACAAAAGATTCTGAATTTCAAATAACTTCCAACTTAAAACCCTACGGAGAAACTGGACAACCATGTAGCCCAAGCATTAGAACAAGACTGAAGCCTCTTTTCTCCCTGAAATCAAACAGAAGTTTGGATGCTGATTTTATTGGATGCATCACTTCGTGTATCATAGGTTAAACCTTCAGAGATCCAAGCAAATCTTGAGAAACAGGTTGTGACTTTGCTCTCTGATGATAAACTTTTAAGGTAAGAAGTTCATATGGACTGTGTTTTCTGTCTCTTAATGAGAGACAATTAATCAGCTGAAGTTCACACTTCATTAAAAGACTTATCAACTGCATCTTGCAGTTCAAGTCTTAAATGGGAATTACTGGGTAATTTTGCAGTATTTGCAAGAAAGTGATTCAGGGAAGTTCTCCTTGTGGGTCTTTCCTCCTATATTCCTCTGTAATAGCAGCCCAAGACTAAAAAGAATTACAGAAATTGAAATAATGTTGCTTTAATGTTGCTGAAAATAATTCAGAAAATTTGCATACAAACATCATTCTGTTGTTCTTCCTGCCCTACAAAATACCTTCCTTCTGTCTGCAAAGTCTGCAAAGACAAGTATTACCTTTCAAAATGTAATTTACTCCTGTGTCTGTAGCTGCAGAGGCACGGAGGGCCTGAGAGTTTCAGAAAAGGTTATAGTTGTGCCCCTTGGGGTTAGCATGATTTCAATGACAATTTCCAGTATAATTAATTTCTTTTTGCTGAGAAGGAGTTGAGGATGCTGGTGGATGTAAGGCTCGACATGATCCAGCTCTGTGTATTTGCAACCCAGAAAGCCAAACGCGTCCTGGGCTGCAGCCAGAGGGCCGGGGCCAGGGAGGGGGGGTTCTGAGCTCCACCTGTGGTGCTGCACCCAGCTCTGGGGTCCTCAGCACAAGAACACAGACCTGTTGGAGCAAGTCCAGAGGATGTCACCAAGTTGATCACAGGCCTGGAGCACCTCTCCTACGAGAAAAGTCTAAGAAAGTAGGAGTTGGGGTTTTTCAGTCTGGAGAAGAGAAGGCTCTGGGGTGACTTTATTGCAGCATTCCAGCATCTGAAAGGGGTCTATAATAAGGCTGGAGTGAGACTTTTTACAAGGGTATGTAATGATATGACAAGGGGGGATGACTTTAAACTGAGAATACGTTTAGATTAGATGTTAGGAAGAAATTCTTTACTGTGAGGTAGGTGAGGTAGTGGAAAAACGAAGTTGTGGGTGCCCCATTTCTGAAGTGTTCAAGGCCAGATTGGATGGAGCCGTGAACAGCCTGGTCTAGTGGAAAATCTCCCTGCCCATGGTGGGGGTATTTAAAACTGGATGATAATCATTCTTTGATTCTATGATTCTATTTGTTAAAGTTTATTGTCAAAAAGTTACAACTGTTTTGAAAGAACAAGTCATAGCTGCACACGATTCCTTGCTCTCCTACATCCCAGTATTTTATACCCTTTCAATAAGAAATACATGGGTTTTTTTATACCAGTGATAAGCAGCCATTTGATGTACATGTGTAGCACAGAGATGAAATTTACTTTTTTTTCCTCTATCCATTAATTCCATAACCTTTAGTGTGTGATCATTATCCAGGCACCCTGGGCAGAACAGGACTGCTTCATTTACTTGGAATGCAGATGAATGTCTAATTTAGCATTGCATAGCTAAGAGCAAGCTCTAACCAGCATTAAAATTGCCTGTTTCTCTGTTGCTTTCTTTTTAAAGCCACAGGTAAAAACTATGAATAATATATGGGGAAAAGTAAACCATCTACATGGAAATTTGTGTAAGAGTCATGTTTCAGATATACATTTCAATAATACTGGGTTCCCTTTTCTATTGTGCATTTTTAATAGTTTCTTGGGGACAATGATTAAACAGCCACGACACTGCTGCAATTCGTCATTCTTTGAGTTGCTAATTGTTTAAAAACAAGTTGATCTTATACATTTCTAAGAACTAACTCTGGAGCAGAATGTTCTTCCATTTGAAGAAAAAACCCACTTTTTTTCCCCCTAATTAATTTGTCACTTGAAGCAATTAGTCCACGTTGGTACCAACTGGCATTGGTTTTGGTTACATTTATTCCTTTTATTGGAATATGCTCTAACAGAGATCTGTTATTTCAGGCATTTATTGTACCTCTTTTAACATTTCTCTATGATTCTCTATTTTGATCCAGATTAGGGCCCAGTGGGGTAGAGTAGAATCCTGGAGAGGTAATGTACAATTAGATTGACAAAGGGAGCCCTATAATTGTCTTGTATGAAAAGGGCAGGAAAGGGCATTGTGTCCCATTGAACCTTTGTCACTTGGTGTAAGTCATTAAATACTAATTAGGATGAGGACACTAGGAGTGATACACTGTGACTGTTGTAATTCAGAGAGTAAGAGACTTCTTGCTTTAAATTAAGAAATCCAGAGCACATTCCAGTTCTGCTTTGCAGCAGTATATTCCAGTTGGTGGCAAGCCTAATTATTTTAGAAAATCATATCTCAGCAGAAAATTCTGCAGTAGACTTTTACACATGTGTACACATATAACACAAAAGTACTGTACAAAGCAAGAACAGCACAGGTTATTTATATAGGGGTAATTCCGGAGAAGACAAGACTATTAATTGTGATACACTGGAAAACAGAAAAAGTAGATCACACATTTAAATAACTAATTATTCACAGTAGACTACTTTTTAGAGATAAAATTTTTCATATCAGCATCTGACAGTGTTTTGTAAAATAAGAGATGCCCATGACTACTTCTTTCAAGAAGCATAGAGGCTTTGTGCTGGTTTGGGATAGACCTCAGTAGTTTGTTCTCTACTAATGGTCCTGATGAAGAAATGAGTATTTTCGTATCTGCTGTGTTACTGGAATACAGTTCCACACTTTTCAGTGTACAGCGTAAGATTTCTTATTCTGATATTGCTATGGAATTTCAGGGAGTTTTGTCATTTAACTGAAAAATGTCATTGCATTGTTTTGACTCAAAGCAAACAGCTGTGATGCAGTAGAAATTAAATCACCTGAGACCTGCATGTCTTTACAAAATACTTACTGGTTTTGGTTTATTTTTTCCTAAAATCAGATAAAATTTGTTGAATTATTTAGTTCATCCAGGAGGTTGGTACACAGATTCTGCAACAGTCTCTCTCTCTGCCATGTGGATAACTACTCTATCACAGGTTGTCTCCATAACTCAGATGAGGTCAGCTTTGTATCTTCTCTTGCCTTGTCAAAAGTGGGCATGACTTTTTTTTTTTAAAGACCTGTCAATTTGTAGACTTGTTCCAGATTAGCTGAAATAGCATTTTTAAAATTTCTATGCTAAGCACCCAGTTACGACCATATTTTTCATCTCTAGTGTTCTGCATGGTATATCCACCTTACTTAACTTGAGGGAAAAAAGCAAAAGCCAAAAAAATTATCTATTATTCAAAGGACTGTGTAGCCCATGAGAGTCATTAATGGTTGAAAAATTCCTTTTTCTGAAATTTATCCATATACCTTCTTAACTTCATACACACTACTAATCTATTAATTACTTGACATTTCCATCAACAATATTTACAGTTGTTTCTCTGAAATCTGTCTTTGTTACCTTAAGTCTCAGCACACCCTCCAACATTTTTTTTTCCTAGAAGAACTGTAGATATCAGAGCAAACAAGGGAAATACAGAACAATACACAAAAATCTCTCAATTTGCGTATGCTGTGAAATACAGTGGTTGCCCAATGACATTGTGAGAGAGAATAAGGAAATGGAACATCAAAAATTATTTTATTACTGACTGCACTTCAATCAATCTGCCCCTTACCAGAGCTTTGCTATTTTACATTTGGGGAATTTGTGTTCATGCACTTGTGTGAGCTTAGTAAATGGTGGTGGGGTAATTCACAATTTACATTAGGATTACTTGAGAGAAAAGGGGGAGGCAAACTGCTGCTGAAATGACTGAACTATTGGGTTTTTTTATTTTTTATTATGTATGTTAAGCTCTGAAAGCTCTGGAAGGAGCACAGGGAGGCAGCTGAGCACCTCATTATGCAGATGTACAAATTCGTATCCCATAATACAAATAACAGATGCATCTCAAGCATGAAGAAAAACAGCAGAAAGGAACAATTGCTGAAAGACTTAAACAAGATGAAAACAATGTACCGTATTGTGTAAATATTCAAAGTTGAGATTATGGCTGGTAGGCCAACAGAGTGAGAGAAGAAATGTAAGTATATTTCTCTGTTCAATATGTCAGATTTCTTCTAGAAGTATAGCTTAAGTCCTAGGAAGTGCAGCCATGGATAAGTAGCTACACATTATCTGAAAAAGTAATTCAATTTTTTTTTTGCTCAGCAGAAAAGTACATCGGCTTTACTCATGTCTCTTTAAAAATTTCCAAACACTAGCACAATATGGAGGTTTTGTAAAAATATTTTACCTATAAACCTAAGAAAACAGAACTGAAAATCTCATAATTTATTTGCTAAAGTCACAAAAGACCAGCAGTAGTATTAATATAAAATGATGTGTATATATTATTGACTTTCAATTCTCAGTGTGTTTTCAAAGCTCACGGAGATTCCATACCTCACAATATGATTCTTGCAAACTGTTTTCATCACAAGGATATGGAAAGGAAACATTCATATTTAAGCTGATTAATGACAATTAAACTATATTAAATTGGTGAAAAACCTAAACCCCCTTCCCTCCCCAACAACTTTTTTCCTATGCTCAACATTAATCCTTCTTTCTCAACTCCTTTGCCCTCATCTCCCTGTCTGAGCAGTGCAGGGGAATGAAGAAAGAGAGCCTGTGGTCATTCTGTAGCTGGTGTGAAACCAGATGTGGCTGTTTTTCCTATAATATATGCAGTATTTTGTCAAGGTGCCACAAAACTGGGAAAAAAAAATTGTGAGTAAATCCACATTCTTTGGGTATATTGAGTGAAGGGTTTTAAGTGGAAGATTTTGGCAGTTCTTATTCCTCACCTTTGAATCATTGTTCACCAGATTATTCATTATGCAATGAGATTTTGATGTTTGAAAGACAGCACTGAGTACTGAAGTATTTGTGTTTGCTACACTATATACACATTCTTATGGACAGGAGCATACAAAATAATCTTGAGGGAAAATAGCAGGTCACACATATTACTTGACATCAGAAACACGTTTGAGACTAGCTGTGGGATACTGCTGCTGATCATCTTATAGCAGAGCCAGGGACACTTCATAAGTACAAGGCTCTGAGGTTAGACTCCCTGCATAATGTGACAGTGATCAGAAACACATTCTCATCAGTGACTTTTTGACATCACAATATGCAAATTATGTGAGATGCATTAACAGACTGAATTCAATCTGACCGCCAGCATATTAAAAAATAGTAATACGTATACTAGAGATTATTATAAATTTTGGTGGAATGAAGTTTGCACTGAATGCCAGTTCCTAAAGTTACCTTGAATCTAGAAGTAACCTTGGAAATTCTTTAGGAGATAAAGTACAAGTACAGATAGATTACCCAATTGTTATCAAGTTTCTTTAACACTTTTATTTAACACTTACCAGAATAGGCCGTTAGTAGACTTGAACTCTCTCTACTATACCAAAGTTCCTAAAACTGCAATGTCAATTTGATATTAAAATTCCTAGACATTATTGTTCGACTAATCTATTTGCTGTTCATTATCTTTGTTATTAATATTATATGTTGCTGTTATTATCAGTGAAATACCTTAAACTCTCATTCTTTAGCCCCATTATTACAATGTCTCCTGTCTGAGAGTAGAGGAAAATTTTGTTATGTCTATGAAACCAGGAAGTCTGCTAAGAAAAATAAGTGCTGCAAATAAAGTAAATACATATTTAAAAACCAATAAAAATGCCTGGACATCTCATCCCAAGGCTTAAATTATCCTCACATTGCTAATGCCCAATAAAGTAAATAAGTAAATTCTTATTTCCATCCTCCATCAGTTGTGGTTTTGATTGCCCAGAGAATAAATTTCCATTTGCTCACTACATCAGATTCAGATTCAGATAACCTGCTATTCTCTAAAACTGGGCAAAAAATCAATATAATCACAAGAAAAATATATATTAACTGCTAAGGATATTTGCTACAAAGATACTTTTTTCTTGGAAGCTAGTGTGGTATATTGGAAAGATGTTATACTCTATTATTTATCTTGAGAAAGACAAAAAAGTAAAACCTTTGCCTTTAAATTCGCCATTGCCTTTCAATGTTTATTATAAGCTCTGATAATGGCTGCAAAATTCTAGCATATATTGCTTCCAAATATATATATACACATATCACTATCCTGGAAAATGCTTGTCTTGAGATATAAGGGAAGATTCTAATTAACATGGTTTTCTCTTCATGAAAATATCTTAGGCAATTTCCTAATTCAAAAATGCCTTCGTAAGTTTCTGCCTGCCCACAAGTGCAAAAGCTGATATTTGTTTTCTGGTAGCAGGCAGGGGAATCATGGCTTTTTGCAGAGCAGAGAAGAATCATTAAAATTGCAACAGAAAAGCCACACAAAAAAATCTCAAATGGGACATATGTTTATAAATCCAGTGTTCATTCAAGTTTTGCATCTCTGATGCAGGGTCCTTAAGAGACTATTTCTACAGTGAAGAGTTCTTCCTAGAGCTTAATTCTTATCAGCTGTGATGACTATTTACTATTTGTTTCTGAGTATTCCCTCATGAAAGGCACAGATGGGAATAAAGCTATTGTAAGCCTGTAGCTCAAGAAACGTTATTACCATCATTGAAATTGTCAATACCAGGGAATTGTGGAGAAAAAGTCTTAGCAACTGAGACGCCGGCAAAAACCTGGATCTTCAAATAAGCATGTATTTGTTGCATTCAATTAATATGTAATCTGTCTTTAACAACTGAGAATCAAATGTTAAGAACATATACTAGTGAAGCAGTAAGAATAGGATAGATTTTTGGTTCTGATAGTTGCAGTTGTCTTTGTTGATTCTTATTTTCCAAGATCAGGAGAGTCATACTCTGGGGAGCCAAGCTGAAAGAAGCCCAAAGCAAAGAGGTTATCTTCTCTGGGACCCAAATTCCAATGTGTATCACCAGTATTTATAAACAATTTTCCAGAGGTCACGATCTGTCTAGCATGAAGAATGACTTGTTGCTTCCGTAAGTTAAAAAAGCAGATGGCTCTAATTTCTGGGATCTGGGAAGTATCAGCTCATTCAGGTGTGTGTGTTTGAATATGGGTGCTGGTCACTTGACTCCCTTTTAGAGCTACAAGACACATATTGTTATCTTCCTCTTATGTGACTATGCCAAGTTATATTTTTAAATATGCCTGGGTAAAAGGCAGACAGAATAATATCACAATTAGGCCTGAACCACTGCTAACCATCAGGCTGAAACACTGATAACAGCAGAGAGTTAAGAGACTGCGTTAGCTCTGCTGGGATCAGGACTGGACCATGTCAAATTTGCTATGCCCAAATTCGTTTTCAGGCTTGTACGAAGCTTTATTTTATTTTTTTTAATTTAACCGTAAAAGCAGTTGTTTAGTGGCCACTAATGCATATCAGCTGTTGTATTTGCTAATCTGGACTAGAATTATAGACTCCCAACCACTGTTAGAACAAAGCTCTGGTCATAAGAGGAAGCTGTCTGTGGGCCAGTTAGGCTTTAAAGATCATTTGCTTCAATCACTAAGGGAACACAAGTTCTTCTGGCTCCATAATGAAGAGGAAAGGGACATAAAATCACTTTCTGAGCAAATGGTCCTGTTTAGGTTCATCAGATGACCTTAATTTCTCTGAGAATGCAAATTGTTTTGAGACTAGCAAACAATATTTTCTTGATTAACAAGAAACTTACGCAAATGAGTTTTGACATTGATAGGCACATGAAAATGAATCACTTCATAGGTTGTCATGAGAAATGACGAAATATAAGAAAACAGTTAGATTTTCTTTATAGTCATATTTAAATTCTTGTGAATAGAACTATGTGAGGAACTATGCAGCACAAGTATTTAGCATAACTCTGTTAAAAAATGATGCCCTGAATTTTTTATGAGAACATTTATTAATAAAAGGGCTTATGAAGCTACTATTTACTTAAAAATATATATTTAAGTAAATTTATTCATAACAGTATTAGTAAGATAGAAATGGCTTTTGGACTTTTGAAGATTGCGTTTACACAAAGATGGAAAAGAGAAATTAACTCTTACCTATATGTTGAATACATGATTTATTGCATGGATACAGTTTGAAAATAAGCATTACATGCATTCATATGAATAGCATCACATAAAATTGCAGAAAATCACGAGAAAATAGATGAATTGTAAGACCTATCTAAACTCATTCTGAAAGTATGTGTAAAGTTATAGACATAATCAGATAGAGGCTAGGTAGGTACTGAATTTCATTTCTCCTGTCCTGTAAATATCAAGACAGATTCTTTGCCCTAAGCAAGACAACCATGAATGCCTAGCTATGATTATTTATTGCAGGTTTACTGTGACTACATCTTGAGATAAAGGTGGTGATTAATTACATCATTGCAGTTCTGTCTAAAAGGTAGGTACATAATTTTAAAAAGTTACCCAGGTTTCTTCAATGAAAAAACAGATATTTCCAGGAAGTATTTTGGTTAACTAATTCAGGGAGAAGAAACTGGCCACTGAAAATTCTTATGTCTATTGACAGGTTATAGAGAGAGTTTACAATAGTTGCTAAAGACATGAACTTTAGATTCCTGTCTATATGTTCACTGAATATCACACCAAATATTTAGAGTTCTCACAAAAGAATTTAAAAGGTACTCCTAGTAAATTCTGGTATATGCTTCATTTTACAGTCATTGTGTCTTATACAAAGCTTCTATGTATATATTCCTCAACAAGTGAGCTAGAGTTTAAAAATAAAATTAATTTTATCATGAAGGTAAATCATTGACTAGTCAGATAAACTTTCCACAGAAGTAGAGGTAATGGTAGGGGCTAATACATAAATAGAACCATAGAACTTTGGTTTCAGGCAATTTCACCCTATCTATCATAAATCTTAGAGGCAAAATGTAACAGGTATGATTGATATGACAAACAATTCCTTTCTGACCCACTAAGCAAATATATCTGTATAAAAATAACTCACGTCAATAGTAGTGTCCAACTTGTGGCCATTGCATTACTCTGAGAGTAAAGTAAAACACACTGGTGGCAATAAATATCATCTGAGTGTAACATGATAAATGCAATGCATCTCTGAAATCCAAATACCTATCTGGAAAAAAAAAAAGAAAAAAAAAAAAAGTAAGACCGTGAGTTGATTGACTTCAGAAAATAAAAAGCAGAAAAGCATATTCAATATCATACTGTCATTGTACCCCTGTGACCTGCTATGTCTTATATTTAGAAGTGATTGGGAATGTCTTAATGCAAGTGGATTGACCACTTTCCCATTCCACGTTTGTAATTCACTGTTTCTATCAACCCTCTGTCCTATCTGTCTTCCGAAAAGCCACTGAGACTCCCTTAGAATGATGAATGGCAGGCCCAAAGCTGATCAGAGCTTAGTAGCCTGTGTGCAAAGCTCTTTTCTTTATCCTAGGTTTGGTCGAAAAGAGACAAGAATGATAGATTTTTCTTTTTTTAATTCAAAGTCC
>VZTA01031510.1:0-10362 GCA_013398855.1 Mohoua ochrocephala
CTGTGGGACGGCCCCAGCCGCGCCGCAGCAGGGCTGAGCCCCCCGCTTTTCGCACGGGGGCTGCAGCAATGGGCCTGCGAGGGGGTGGCTTCCCCCGTCTTGAAAAAAAAGCCTCCCTGGCAGTGTGTCAGGGTCTCTGTGCGGTCGTGTGCGTTCCAGGTGAGCTCTGCACGGGTTTTCGCTCGGCTGTTTTTGCCACTTGATTCCTGTAGGTCTTGCTGAGTCAGATAGCAAGAGATGAGAAATTTTTGCTGATCTAATCGATGGTGTTGCAGAGCATGGCTCTGAGGTTAGTGAGAGCTGTGTGACAAACCTGAGGAATTTAAGAGGCTAGTCGTACAGTTACGTGGTTGGTAATTGCGCTAAACCATTACATACAACGGCTTTAGTTTGCTTTTTACGCTCCGGTTAATTTTTTGGCGGGGTCACATTTGGGGTTTGTTTGTATTTTGCATTCTGTTTTGATCCCCAAACCGGAATGCTTTATTTTCTAGTCTCGTAGAAATTTTTGATTGAAAACAAAGGCGAGCAGGTTTATAAAGCATCCCTTTTGAACCACCATTTTGAAACTCAACAGAATTACATAAATGTTAAATTTTAGCTTTATATTTAATGTTACGTCTTGCTATTGTCAAGCTACAAGTCAGTATGTGTGTATAAATATTTTAAACAGAAATATCAGCTGATGATGTGCGCTGAATTTTTTTTTACAGTTGACTTTAATGCAAGAGCAGTGTGTGAAATCATCAATATTTTCTAGAAGAGTTAACTGCATAGCAAAAAGTACCCCGTGCTTTGGGCAGGTTAAATAAACATGAAAACTTTAAAGAATCTTTTTAGGTTAGGAGCTAGCATCACTCAGTTAACCCCAAGATGAGTGATGGGGCATCCTGTATTTCAGGATAGCAGCAGTTAAAGATAAAGTAAGATATTACGGATCATTATTTTAATAAATAAATGAATGCATTTTCCCCCGTAAATGTGAAAAACAGTTTCTGAAGAAAAGATTTTGAATCTTTCTAGCCCTCCTATTTGTTTTTTTGATTGTCAAATAATCATTCCAACTTACGGAATTTGTTGTATTGGCAGCATTACGGTACAGGACTGGTAGAACTCTATAAAATCATTTAGTAACTGCTAGTTCTGATTTTCCTGAAATAGAGTTGTATTCAAATTATTTGTATTTTCAGAGGATGTTGCGATGCCTTTTCTATTTTTTGTGTTGTTTCAAAATCCTTAGCACAGGTTTCTGGCTGGGTTTTATTGTAGTTTTCCTAATTAAAGGATAGCTTCCATTGTGCTGAGGAGAAATGATAATACCAGTTTGGAACAGCTTTGCAAGAACATGAATTTACAAAACAGAATGTAGATTATATGATACAGGGAAAAAGGAGAGATAATACAGCTTTAAAAGGAGGGGTTTGATTTTTAATTTTATTTGGTCAGGAAATGAAATAATTTGTTCATAAGGAAGGCAGTCGTCTCAGTTATTTTCCCCATTTGACTCTACGAGCCACAAACATCCTGCCACACCTTCACGGTGGAAGGATGAAGAGAAACAGATAAGTGCTGCTGGTGCTTATGTGATTCAGATTGGTATTGGTAGGAAACCAAGATGGTTCTGGTATCTTCAGGAACACTTAGGCAGATAGATTTGCCCTATTGTTTTCTCCATTGAATGTCAGCTTCATTTTTAATGTCCAAGCAAAAGAAATAATAACAGAAGCCCTATGGATGGATTGTTGCATTTAGGACAACACAAAGGGATTTTTTTAAATCCACTTTGAACTGGTGGCGTGCAGAGCCCTCAGTCCTCCGTAGAAATCTTGCAGTGCTAGGTTGGTACATGTAAATACCAAATTACAGATTTTTCCCTGTTAGCCAGGCTATTAAGCATTTTTTGAACTTTACAATACAGTTTTGTAAGCTATTGTTTTTGTGCAGTGAGGAAAGGAAAGTGCAGTTACTAACGTATGTAGGAGAGAATGTTACGGCATTTTGTTTCTATGCTATAAAACCTAGGTAAACATTTTTGATAAACTTGCACAGAGCAGATAGACCAGGATGTGGTCTGAAAGATGTGTTCAACATTCATGTTGTTAATTATGTGAAAGACAGCTGTGAAAATTTCTGGTAAATGTTTGTTATCTGTTGGAAGCAAAGGGATGATGAAATGCACCAGTAACCAGGGAATAGTAATGGGTAGAAGAGAATTGCCACAATACTGTTATGTGAGGACTTACATGCTTTAGATGAAGAAGGAATATTTTTGAGTGTAATTAATTTGTATCACGGAATAATATTGAACAGAAAGTAGAGAAGACGCAGTCAGAAACATAACATTGGAGTTCCTGCTGTTGAGCATTACCAGTAATGGTTAATTGATCATTTTTATAGCTCATCAATGTTTTTCATAGGAAGAATGAGTACAGAGAAATAACAGAGGATTTGGTGAGTGCTTACATAGATGGTAAAAACAAGAATTTTGAGTCAAAACAGTATCAAAATGGTACGATAGGAAGATTTTGAGAGATCTGGTGAGAGTAGGGAGGCCTTATTGTTAGAATCACAGCATCTTCCGATTTGAAGGCACCTGCAAGAGTTGTTGAGTTTAGCTGTTAAGTGAATGCCTATATTGGGATTGAACCCTCAGCCTTGGCATTATTAGCACCGTACTCTAATGAATGACCTAATCCCAGTGGCAAAGACCTTGAAGAAACCAGGGAGATGTGTATTACAAAAAAAAAGGTTGAGAAGACAGGAGCAGATCATACTGTATTTTGGAATGTTAGAAACAGACGTGTCTTATATGGAAGGTTGAAGGAAAGGTGACGATTACTTTCCTTACTCATCTCTGACTTGAATGGTTCTGCCTTTTATTTCCTGAAGGATGCCTTGCAGGAAAATGTAGAGCTCTGTCTTTTTTCACCGAATCTTGTACTTACATAAAATATTCCTTTTTTGCAGGTTTGCTAAGTGTAGAAAAACAGCCTTGAAAATGCTGTCCAGGCTCTTCCGAATGCATGGCCTTTTTGTAGCTTCTCATCCATGGGAAGTCATTGTGGGAACAGTGACTCTCACCATCTGTATGATGTCTATGAAGATGTTCACTGGGAATGACAAGATCTGTGGCTGGAATTACGAGTGCCCCAAACTTGAAGAAGTAAGGATTTAAATTAATTTCATGGTACTTGGTGTTAATCAGTAGATCCAGGGTTTTCTGTAGAATATGATCAGGCTGATGTATTAGGAGTAAAGTAGCCATGCAGAAGCTTCTTCATTGCCTTCTTTTCTCATTTTAGATATTAAAACAGTGATGCATTAATGAACAAGCATTTTAGTATTTTATTTTTGAAGGCAAGACTAGCAGTGATATTTATTTTATTCCGAAGCTTCACTTTTAGTGCAGCATCACAATGGATTTTTTTATTACTGAAACTTAACGAGCTATTCCTTGGTGTGAAAGCTAACTAAATTGCTTTGTATTTCATACAGGATGTTCTGAGCAGTGACATCATCATACTGACAATCACACGCTGCATAGCAATTCTTTATATATATTTCCAGTTTCAGAACCTAAGGCAGCTTGGATCAAAATACATTTTAGGTATTGTATCTGATTTTTGTGTTTGCTGTATGTGTTTTAATTGTTGGAGGGGGTGGTTTACCTAAGTTGGTAACAAATAATAACTTTTTAATCCTTACGTTCAGAAGAGGGTTATTTTAATTATTTTCTAGATAGCAGAAAAAATGTTTTGCATGTATCAGTGCTTTTTTTTTAATGAAAGGTTGTGTAGGATTATATAAAAACTGAAAATGTCATTCTTGAAATAACTGTTTATGGTGTGAAATACTTAAAATTATAGAGCTATTTAAACCAGTTTTAATTTTGCTTAAAATAAATTGAGAGTATCTATGGCTTTTATTTCTGAGCCTTACTTTGAATGCATTACAAATTTTAGATTTTAGTATCTATGAAAATAGCATCTACTTCAGTTTGTATTTTGACTGCTGTTAATGCACTGAGACAGGAATTCTCGTTCATTTTTCATGATTGATCTAAAAGTGGGGGTGGGGGGGAGGGGTGGTTCTTTATCTTTTCCTCTTCCAATATATATAAATGAAAAATTTCCCATTCTCTTGTTTTTTAAGGTATTGCTGGCCTCTTCACAATCTTCTCAAGTTTCGTTTTTAGTACAGTGGTAATTCACTTCTTGGATAAAGAACTGACAGGTTTAAAGTGAGTAATGAATTGTTATTCTGGATTTCGTACTTACATTTTTTTTCCCTGTACTATAAACCTCGAATTTTAACATGTGCCTCTTTTTTTTCAGTGAAGCTTTACCATTCTTCCTGCTTCTGATTGATTTGTCAAGAGCAAGTGCATTAGCCAAATTTGCGCTCAGTTCCAACTCACAGGTCAGGGTAGTTATTTTTGAGGATTTTTTGGTTGGTTGGTGTTTTACTTTGGGCTTTTTGTTTGTTTGTCTTGCAATGGAGATTTTTAATTTAATGTTCAAAACTGAACATTATCCCGTGGCAGGGGATTAGAACCTAGATGATCTCTAAGGTCCCTTTCAAGACAAGCCATTTTATAATTGTGTGAGTAATCCAAGTGGAGAGACATACAGGCAAATACTGTCTTGGGGATACGTAAATAACAAAAGGATCGGATTCTATCCAAATTCTGTGTTCTCTTGTCTTCAAGCCAGATCAGTGTTCAAGTGAACAGTGGCATGGTAAAATTAGTGTGCACAGCCATGTGCACTGTTAATTGTAGGTATGAGCATGACTTTATAAAATTGGAACTTTAAACCAGCAATGCTTGCAGCTCTTCTAAGGAGGCTGGAGTTCCTGGACAAAGTATGCCTTAAAATGGTTATTGACAGAAAAAAAGTTAATTTCTAGGACTCAAGAACAATCTATAAAGACACATCTAATGCTACTGTGTTGCTACTGAAAAAAGCATATTTCTGGGCCAAATGTTAGCAGAAGGAATGTAGCGTATGTGCAGACAGGAACATCCATGCGCTGATACATCTAATGCAGCGCAGTAGGAGCGATGGACAGGGCATCTTGCTTGTCATACTCGGGAATGTTTGTTTCCTATTAGTCCGAGTTCTGAAATAGAAGTATAAGTGGGATTGATTTATACTTATAAAATGCTGTACATGGTATTTGCACATATCAATTGTGACAAAATATTACGTATTATATTTTAGTGTGTATATATATTACACTGTACAATTTCTATATATGCAATATAAAGTGTTCTGTATTATTTTATAATAACTGCAAGTATGGAATTCTTTACTAATTTTCAAGAAAATATTTTACAAGTAGGTTTCCTCTACCGTTTTTTTCCTTCTGTTGCCCCAAAAACACCATCACCAGGAAAACAGTAGCAAACTCTCTAGAGTTTATCATGCCTGCCTTCTGGAGGCAATCCCTCTTCCCCCAGCAGAAAGTTTTAGTGGCTTTTGTGGCCTCTCTTCTATCAGACAAATAGAAGTCCCCAGAGTTAAATATAAAACACTGAAGTAATTGTAGTGAGGGTACAGATATGTGGTTGTAAGAAATTTTGAAATGCCATGACACGAGTGCCTTCTATTTCATGTCTTTAAATTTAGAAGTGTTGTTCTTTTGAATTTCCTGTAATTAGTGTCTCTGCCCATCAGTGTTGTAGGAGCTTAGAATACTAATGAGGCTAAGGTAGAGAAATTAATCAAAATGAAATAATTTTGTGTCAATAGGCTGTCAAAGTATAGTAACTTAGAGAAAATAGAATACATTCTCTATATGCTTTCTCATAATAGTTCATTTTCAAGATATGTTTTACAAGGCCTTACCACCATAATACTACTCAGTTTGCTATGTTATGTCTAACTTAATTTGGTTTTTGTCTTCATATTAATGGACAGAAATTCTTCTTTTTAGGATGAAGTAAGAGAAAATATTTCACGTGGGATGGCAATATTAGGGCCTACATTTACACTGGATGCACTTGTGGAGTGTCTTGTGATCGGTGTTGGTACCATGTCAGGTGAGCCATACAGTCTAAGGGCCTAAATATTTCCAGTTAAAAAAAGCTTGCTGAGAGACATTAGGATATGGAGAGTTTCAAATAATAGGTGTTACCCATGAGAGTGGAGTGATTTAATCTATTTATTTATCTCCTAATTAGCTTATTTTACTGGTTTCTTGCAAATATGAATAATATGTACATGTTGAACCAAAGTTTGAAATATAGGTAATGGATTTCCTTGAGCACTGTGTAGTAGGAATGAACTTCTGTGCATCTGCTTTCATAAAATTTGTTTTGGGTTTTTTTTCCAGCTATATTGCATGCCTTAGCAGCATCTTCCAGAGCACTTGCTCTTCAAATAATTTTGGTTCTTCCAGGGTATTGTGTATTAATAAGCTGTTTTATTCTTTGTATCTTAGGGACAAAAACTCATTTTGGCATGGCATATAGTTTTTTTGAAACAGTTTATACTGTTAGCTCTTTCATCCTTACCAAGGCAGTTGTGTACTGCATGTGCAATATGGGTAATGTGGCTTTTTCTGGATACTTGTGAAGGAGTAGGCAGCCTGTGTACTGTTTCTTCTTGCCTGATCATCCCGTCTTTCAGAAGGGAGCTAAATACATAATGTTGGCTAATTTTTCTCTGCTTGGATAAGTAAGGAGTTTCAGGCTTTCACTGTGAAGTTTTAAAATCTTGGTGAACTTTATTTGTATTCATTTAAAATTACACCTTAAAATACTTTGCTGGCAGTACATAAACACATACTGTGCTTAGAATAAGCCAGTGCACAATTACTAGGGCTTAAGATGCTTGTTCTTAATTAAGCTAGGTAGTTTCTTCTGTAATCTGCACTGTCAGTTTAATGATTTCTTTCTTAGTTCTGCAGCACTTCTTCAAGTATAGCTAATTGCATATTCAAATGTAAAAATTGTCTTTTTATTTAGGTGTTCGACAGCTTGAAATTATGTGCTGCTTTGGCTGTATGTCTGTTCTTGCCAACTACTTTGTCTTCATGACCTTCTTTCCAGCTTGTGTGTCCTTGGTATTGGAGGTAAGACCAACTTCAAGACAACCTCAGGTTTAGTATTCAGCCCTGTGCTTCTGTAGGCTATACTTTTCATCCTGGAGTTACATGCCAGCATATTTGTCTTCCTTTCAAAGTGAACTGGTGACAGTAGCTTGTGAATATTACTGTAAATTAATCACACTCAGTAGTTGTTCTGATCTAAAGCAGAGTAAACAGATTATACTGTAACTTACTGTCTGTCCAGGGTTTTTCACAATAGAAAATCTAACGTAAGCTGAACAGTAGACTGTAGACTCTTGGTAATTTCTCAATGATCAAATAAAAATGCAATATGGAATCTTATTTGTTGGTTCTTCTAATATGTGCTATATATGACCTATTTTTAAATTTTGTTGGTTTTTTGCAGCTTTCAAGAGAGAGTCGTGAAGGGCGCCCTATATGGCAGCTTAGTCATTTTGCTCGTGTTCTGGAAGAAGAAGAGAATAAACCAAACCCTGTAACGCAGAGGGTCAAAATGATTATGGTTTGTGGCTCTTTTTCACCTCTGGTTATGCAATCAGTGAGGTGTCCTGGTGCAGAGAGTCAAGCTTTTGTTTCCTATAGATTTGTATTCTGCAGCCCATTAGTCTGACTTAGAGTGGTAGTTTTTAATAACTTCCCCTGTATCTACACCTGTGATTTTCCTGCCTATGCCATTTCTGTGCCGAGCTCTCAGGCCTCTTTCATGTGTACTAATTCCCTCCCTCTTAACCCTGCAGTACCCTCAGCTTCCTTTGCTTGTTTCTTGAGTGAGAGAAAAAATGTGGGTGGGGCACATCCAAAGCTACTGTACAACAGTGTCATAGTAGGCCAAAAAGGGTGTTAATAAGAGGTGTGGAAGATCAGCTTTTAGGCTTTAGAGGCATGGGAAGCATGGGGGGAAAAAACACCAAAAAACACCCAAACAAAAGGAGGACAATGTTTACTCTTAGGAAATTAGGTTTCTCTTAGTAAATGAGGTTAGATACCAAATTACATTTGAGAAATTAATACTTGTTTTGTGTTTTTGGTACAGTCGCTGGGTTTGGTTCTTGTTCACGCCCACAGTCGTTGGATAGCAGAACCAGCTGCTCAAAACAGTACTGTTGAAAATTCAGTGGGATTGGATGAGAATGCACCAAAGCGAATTGAACCTAATGTTTCACTGTGGCAGTTCTACCTTTCTCGGTGGGTGGCTTCACAGAAGTGTGATCATGCTGTGTTTCTTCTACTGCTGCCAGGCTAGAAGCTTGTTGTCCTAGAGCACAATACTTGAAGACTTGCAGGTCTGACCGCTGTAGGATTTCTTGGAATCAGAGGTGATATTTCGGAAGAAATGTCAGTATTATCCATTTGTCCAAACCCTTGAAGTAGTCAAGAACATGATCAAGAGCTAGCTGTCCTGTATGCATCAAAACATTGTCTTTTCCCACTAGCATCTTTCACAGCGTACTGGAAGATAAACTTTCAGACTGCACTGGAGTAATTACTTATGCAGAGCTTCTGACCATTCACACCTAAGTGCAAAAAGTGCAAAACCCATTTTATATTATGGCTTTTCCTTCAGCTTAATTCAAGTTAGTGTCACCTGTGGTTTCATGTTATTTCTGAGAACTCAGAATCTTCTGGTTTAGGCAGGGGTTTTTTCCCCTCTTAGCAGTTCATCTTGCATCATAATAGTCATTATTGGTAGAGGATGATAAATGGAACTTTCTGTCTTGTCATTGAGGGACAGGTGTTAAATCAATTTGACGTAGCTGTTAGTTACAGCCATTTTTCCTACTGGGGCTGCTTTTTAGCCTGATTTAGGTAACTCTTCAATGACATCTGAAGATTTTTATGTTGGTAATAGTATGAAGAATTATTTTTCCACCCTAGCCTAGCATACTTTGATGTTGTGGTAGAAAATATCTTTTGACTGGAAATTCTGTAACTATAAATGATGATGGAATTATTACCCTTTCTGAAGCAAAGAATGTAAGAATGCTGTTATAAGGAACAAATCATATATACTGTGTATTTACTTTTTGATCTGTCTTTTTTAGAATGGCCAGTATGGATATTGAGCAAGTAATCACGCTTGGATTAGCCCTTCTCCTTGCTGTCAAATACATTTTCTTTGAGCAAGCAGAGACTGAATCTACCCTCTCACTAAAGAATCCCATAACATCTCCTGTGATGGTACAGAAAAAGGTCCCTGAAAATTGTTGCAGGAAGCAGACTGGACTTCTGAAAAACAATCAGAAATCTAACACAGCAGAAGAAGCTTTCATTCCCAAAGATGGAAGTGGTAGGTAATTTTTATAAATCTAAAGACTGGACCCATTCACGAGTATTTGGAACAAATAGTGCAGTCTGTGGTAGCATGTTATATTTGGTATCAAAACTTCAGGATTTTGTAAACCGGGGTTCATTTTGATTATCTTTGTGCAGCTGAAGTCATAAAGCCTGTATTAGCAGAGTCATCAACCAAGGCTACATTTGTGGTTGGCAATTCCAGCCCTGTGGAAACTTCTTCATGTCTCAGTGGAAAAGAGGAAGAAATTGAGTTACCTAAAGAACCACGTTCTATTGAGGAATGTGTTCGTATACTTGGAAATGCGCAGGTATGGAAAAATAACTTTTTTATGTAACATCTACTGCAACATCTGATTTAAGAATCGTTAGAGTTATTTTCCCAGCTTTTAGATTCTCCCATTGGTTGTAATATGCTTCAGGAAATTACACGGCTCTAATAACTTGGGGAGGTGTGGCGGTCACAACTAAAACAAAACCCTTTAATGAGTTACTTCTCAAGTCAGTTGAGAAGGGTATGAGGAGGGAGCAGCTTCATCATTCATAACATACCAAGTCTTTGGAGCTTCATCATGTACACATACAAGTGGGTGTCTGATCATTAAAGTTTTTGATCGTATCCTGGCCTGCTGTAAAACCTGATGTTGGCAGTTGACTGCTTTAGCAGAGTAAAGTTGTTACCCTTTTTCTTTTGGAAACATTTAAAAGGATTTTCACCAGGAGAATCTGTATTTTCTCTCGCCACCCTTCATGTTTCCAGGAAGGAGCAAAATTTCTTACTGATGCTGAGGTTATCAGCTTAGTTAATGCTAAGCATATTCCTGCATACAAACTGGAAACCCTGATGGAAACCCAGGAGCGAGGTGTATCCATTCGCAGACAGATGTTATCTAAGAAACTTCCTGAACCTTCCTCTTTGCAATATCTTCCTTATAGGAATTATAATTATTCTTTGGTAAGTACAAAGTAGACAAGCAAAACTCACTGTAAAACTGT
>VZTA01031513.1:0-12398 GCA_013398855.1 Mohoua ochrocephala
TTTAAGATTTTTCATATCAATTTCAAATTCTGTCTAGAAAAATTAACCATACAATTAAAGGTGGAAAGGTCTCTTTTCAGTTTACATGTACAGAGTTATGTTTTTCCTTTTTCCCTTAAGAGTTTTATAGAGATCAGCTGCACAAGATCTAAATCTCTGTAAATACCACATTTGCTTATTCTTCAGGATTTGAACTGCCAGTGCTGTTTCAGTGATCAAAAAGAGGTACCTGCAATTCCTCACAAATGCACACTGTAAGCAAGGTATTTTGTTACCCATGTTACTCCAGTACTTCAAACCAATAATTCATGTGGAAACCTTTCATTGTAAATAAAGAAGACCTGTGACACCAAATTATTTTAGAACTTAAAACTTCATAGAATTGCAAGTTCCCTGCCAAACTCTTGCCTTTAACTATGTTTGAATTTTGAAAACAAAACCAAGCTCTCTTTTAGTTCCAATCCACACGGAAAAAATTCCTCTTTCAGTTCTAATTTGGTAAGAGACCCACTCAAAAACATATACAGCATTTTTCAGCTCTTCAGCCTGGAGTGCTTATTCATCAGCTAGCTCAGGACAAACACTCAGTATGTCTAAGGGTCAGAAAAGTATATTGCAAACAGAATGGCATCTCCTTCCTACTTATGCACTTCTACAAGTCCCATGTGGAATAAAAACCAACCAGTGACACACAAATTTCAGGACAACACACTGCTGCCTTCTTTTCGTCTTCTATTCCCTAGCACTGCTTCCTGCCAAGATTTGGCAGCTGGCATAAAAGGTGGCAACACCTGTTTAAATCATGCAGATGAAAGAATCTGTTTTGTCCCTTGGGGATTTTGTATCTCTATATTGTGACCCCAAAGCCACTTGAGCATAAATTATACGATTCATTTCAAGGAACAGGTGTGACCCTGTAGCCTTCTCTCTTCAGGGACTGCACTGGACACAACAGGCACAAAAGCTTGACAAAGCTTCAAGATTTACTTGGAGGTCCCTTGAAGTTTTAAAATAGGACTTTGGATAGCTAACAGATGCATGCCTGCTTTCTGCAAGCATAGTGAGATTCATGATTGACTCTATTCCTGCAAGACAGGAGAAATTAATGCAAATTACTATTTCCTATAAACCACAACCAAAAATTCTGAAGAGTGTTTGGGTCCTTGCTATTATTTTGTGACTATCTTACTTAAAGCAGAAAAATATACTTCCTGGAGAGTCTTCTCTTGCTTGTAAGCAGAATGCCAATTTTTCAATTTGCCTGCAACACTTGTTACCAGAGAGTCAAGGTTTTAAAAGGTAGACCTGCAATACTAATGATGCAAATACAAAGAAATATCTAAGTCAGTGCAAGAATAAGCCTGATACTAAGGTTATATTTTAAAAAGGTCTGATTGGGACACTCAAAATTGGCAGAGGAAAGAGAATCAGAATGAAAAGCCAGAAGTCAGTCACTTAAATGTATTTGGAGCAGCAATCTAGAACAGAAGATATATTTTAAAAGGCAGTTCCAAGCAGTTTTAAAACAATTAGCAAAGTATGTCTGGAAGAGGCCATATGCAAGCATCCAAAATGCACGTGAGTCACATGCTTTTTGACAGTCCAAAATACAGTCAGTTTTTCTTTCAGGAAGGCTTTAAAGAAACCCTTAAATGACTTTCTAGCAAAATTCTGAATGGCCTTGCTTTGTCTGAAATACCTGTACCTTCTGAAGGTGAAATATACATATAATAAGCATATCTAAACCAGTTTGTTTTTTCAGGAAAAAAAAAAATCTTGACAAGTATTCTCTCACTACTTGTTATTAATTTGGGCAAATTAAAACTTAAACTTTTACCTACAGAGGACAGACAATTTTAGATATGAACACTTATAACAGTTTACATGTTTAATAAATGTCAGCTATACTATTCATACTCCATACAATCTACAAAAGATATTTCACTGCATCCACATGAGCTCTTTCTGCATGAAGTCTGAGGTACTCTGCCCTTTTACTGGGGGTCCTGTACTGAAGCTTCCAGTACTGAAATAATTATATATGCAAGTTGCCAAACAGCTCTCAATGCCCCTTTCTAGTGAGCTCCAGATGTGAATAATGTGTTTCCACCCTGAGAGAAAAAGAAGGTTTAAATCTAGGATTAGCATCTACCACACAATGATAGCACACATTCACAACTCTGAATACATAAATGTAACACGCAAAATATGTTGGCTTATTTTTTAAAGCTTCAATATACATAAATGAAAGAAATTTCTCCTGGGACTGAGGGATCGTGTATAAATAGTGGCTGCAGTCCCACCATGTGTCTTGCATTTCTTCCATAGTAGTAAGGGTGCATTTTAAGAAATAGCTGAACAGCTGTTACAGTCTCCCTATCTGGTTTCAAGATACTTTGCTCCATTTCTGTCATTAAAGCACCTATTTGTCTATTGAAAGCAACTTCCTTGACACACAGCATGCACAAGCTACCGCAAACGTCACTGCCTGCATGTGCTGTCACTTAAAAATGTGTATGCTGGTAGTTCACTGTAACTTCTTCCTTCAGAGCCTGCATTCATTGTAATGCCAGCCATGGGTTGACATCCCTGCAAAGCATGGATGTCCTGCCCGTGTCCTATCTGCTTGCTCTGCATGAAGAGGTGCAGCTGTTGGCTACACGGAAAACATCCGACCACAAAATGTCTTTCTCTAGCTGTAGCTTTAAGCCTAATTTTAAACATCCTTTTATTTACCCAGTAAGTTTTTAAGCCCTTTGGGGGGCTGCAGATGTGTTCTCTAAGTTCTCCTCTACTAAATGAAGAGCTGTACTCTTACTGTTACCCTCTTAATGCACAGCCTGGATGACATCAAGGCAGACCAAAGCCTATTTTGCAGAACACAGTCAAAATACCCTGTCAGTCCTTTCTCCTAGATCTTTATAGAAAGGACTCCTAATTGAACAGTTGTAACTACCTCACTCTTCAACAGATCCCCTCAACACAGAACATCATCATTTACACCTCTTTGAACACATGGCTAAGATTTGAAGCTGTGATTTACTGAAATACTTCCTTAGCCAATGACCATAGGAAACATCAGTGTCCTGTGGAAAGGAGATGGGAGGCGAGAGTAGGAACCTCATCTCAGTGGAAATGGATAGCATGGACAGCAGCAACAGGATCCAAATAATCAGGTTGCTTGAAGCCCACATACGTGCCATCTCCTGGAGGCCAACCTGCACCGCAGAAACACCACTTTACTCTTAGTAGGCCATGTCATCACAAAGACCCTGTGGCACAGCCAGAACTCCCTTTGCCGGAGAATGGGATACATTCATGGAAATTATTTTTACTAAAAACCAAGAAAAATCATGTCTGTCCTACCTAAACTGTCCCAGGACAAGTGGTAAGACTCAGTCATATTTAATATTCCTGTAGGTGACAATCTACAGACCTGAGATAGAAGTGGAGGAAGGAGTGAGAAGCACAGAGATGAAAATTATCCCCTCGTCTCTGTCATTTAATAGTGGACAACTGACAGGAGATATCAGATTAAGCACTGCACAGGCAACACAAGCAGTTATGGTCAGTATGCACCCTGGGAAGACAGCTTCCCCCCTTCCTGTCCCACTCATCCTCACCCCTCCACTCCTTCCCCTGCACTTCCGCAGCCAAAACTGACAGTGAAATAAACCGTGCTGGGAGCATAACCCGCGTTAAACAAAGGACACCTGATGGACATGGACAAGGATGTGCAAAACTGACCCCGATCATTTCTCCATTTATCATGTCAGTGACCTTCCTGATACAAGAGAGAAGAAAGCAGTGGGCAGAAGAAGATCTGGAAGGGAGGGCGAAAGGAAGCAGACTCTTTAAAGTGTAGTTGCATTTTTCTCCCACTTGCAAAGAGAGTAGGATTAGAACTACTGACTATGATTAAGGACACCATTAGCTTTTAAATCCCTAGGTACCTACTGAATTTTAAACAAATAAGTTAATTATGGGCCAATGGATAGGGGAAATGCCAGAAACCAGGAATAAAATGGAAAACATTTGGAGTATAATGGTATTGCTTCATTTCATTGTTCGTTAATTCAGCTGTTCACATCTCAATAGAAAAACTGCACATCCTAATGGTAAGAGGACACACTGCAGCATTTACCACACATTTAGAAGTAGTTCTGCACTTGTTAGCCTGGCTGCTAGTTATCTGAAACACTAACTCCTTCCCCACTTCTCTCCCTTTATATTTCTCTGTTCTTGTGAGACCACACCTGGAGTGCTACTTCCAGTCCAGGGGTCCTCAGTAGAAGACAGACATGGACCTGTTATAGAGTGGGTCCAGAGATGAGTCACAAAAGTCAGAAGGCTGGAATATCTCTTTTATGAGGACAAAGTTGGGGTTTTTCAGCCTGGAGGAGAGACAGCTCCAGGTAAACCTTACTGCAGCCTCCCAGTAGATAAAGGGAGCTTTAAAGAATCAGAGCCCTTTTGCCAAGGCTTGTAATAACAGGAAAAGGGGCAATCACCTTAAACAGAAAGAGTGTAGGTTTAGTTTGGACCTAAGAATGGAGTTGTTCGTAATGAGGTTGGCAAGTCATTGGACAAAGTTGCCCAGAGAAATTGTGGATGTGCCATCCTTGGAGATGTTCAAGGTCAGCTTGGATGGGGCTATGATCAAGCTGATCTAGTGAAAGATATCCCTGCCCATGGCAGGAGAGTCAACTAGAAAATCTTTAAAGGTCAAGGCCAAATCCTTCTATGATTGCAATACGCTTCCCAATATCAAAAGTAGTGTTTTAATTCCCTTTATGGCATAAGCAGATAAATGCATGTAATTTTATTTGCTCCTATGTTGTGTGTTCTGGTGACTGTCACCAGAAAACTGTCCCTTATCTACCAGTATCTCACTTGATCATACCATTTTCATGATACATAGACAAATTCAGAGACTGGCTCAGAACAGAAATCAGGATCGTGCAGTCTAACTGCTTAATTCTAATTGCCATCTTAATTACTTGGGCTGTGTTCTTTCAGAGTAATTAGAAGGTGTAACTTAAAACATGAGGCCTAGTTTCAAATGAAAACTTGGATTAACTTTACCACAGGTCATGCAGGGTCTGAAATCCTCCCGAGAATTTGTTTGACCACCAACTATTTGGTCCGAAAAATTTCTTTCCCTAACATGAAACTGCTCAGACAGTAATCAAGACCAGAGGTGAACATAGGTACATCAATCACACGCTGCCCCAGAGCTCCACTTGAATAGCAGATGTACAAACAACTGAGCTTCCAAACCCTTGATAATTAAACAAAGGTTTAGGGAATACAGAAAGAGGGTAAGTTATTCTTAGAAATCCACTTTCAAAGATTTGGCTTATCATAGACATCATTGCTGTACTTTAATCTAACAGTTTTGACAAGTGCTACCTAATCCCACTAGCCAGGAAAGCCACACAAACTCCTCAGTAGCAGCTCCTCCACACACACAGTTTTTACTTCTCACATTGCCTTCAGTGGAAAGTTTTCATTAAAAGATTTATCTTATTTAAATCAAATATAATAATTATGAAATATAATAGGCTACACATTCATGAGACAAGTGCTTGTACTATGCAGTTTTATAGCACTAAATTAAGAAGCCAGTAAATTACAGGAACTTTCAGCCAAGTCAAATGATCTGACTGTGCCTGATTAGTCAAGGACCTATGTTAGGAACAAAAGAAGAATGGTATCTGAATGTTAGACTTAAATTAGCAAGTTGCTGCTTTCTCTTGCATAGCAACAAAACATGACAGCATTACAAGGCAAATACCAGTCTGGGCATTATTAGCTCAGGACAATCATTCCAGACCTCTAGTGCATGGGGTAATTCTGCATTTTAGAAGACACATAGGAACATACATGCCTGGAAAGCTGGAATGACTCCCAAGTACCTGTAATCATTTAGAGCTGAACAGAGTTCACCATCTCCCACCAGAAAACCTTTTCCAAATACAACAGTTTCAATTTGATTACTGAATAAATTCTGATAGTGGACCATAGTATAGCTCTCTGTGCCATATATCAATTATACTCATTTCCATTCACACAGGAGATTTAAAATCCCAGGTTTTTATGAGCCCGTATTCTGTCCAATAAATTTATTGTCACATACCAAGTCTGACATTTTGTAAAAGAAAAAATGTTACTGGTTCCAACCACCTAAAGGAATATCTATGAATGATCCTTTTATGATCTTATATCAGATCTCCTGATATAATTTAATTTTTCAACATTTATAATAGACTCAATAAGGTACAAATTCTACCGGCACAAAGACATGGGGGGAAAAAAGCAGCATTTAAATGTCAGATTAAGGAAGATTCAGCATTGTCTGAAAGTAAAAGTATCTGTGATTAAAGCAAGTTCGACACCAGAATCTGAATGTCCATTGCAGGACTGTTGTGTACAGGCTATGCCAAATGAATTGGCTATAATGACTCATTCAAATTAGAGCAATCTGAACACTACTCTGTTTCCTACTCATTAGTCAAGGCCAGATTAACAAGAATCTAGTATTTGAAGAGTTTCCACATTGCTATTAGACAGCTGGCACAAAGAATAAAAATATCTTTTATGAAATTTCAAGCACTGTTTAGTCAACTAAATCAAGTAAATGATTTGCAGCTCACATGTTCACTGTAATCCCATAGTAGCATCTGTATTGAGTCCAATTGAGCATCACTCTGACAGCAACCATCAGCAAATTTTAAAATGAATATCGTTAGTATGGCATAGGCACATACAATATATGTACATGGAATGATGGCTATGGGCACCTCTCCTTCTCCAGGAAAATAGTTATCTAGTAGTAGCTCTAGTAAAACTGTATCCAAAAGAGCTGCACCTATATAGTTAAACACCATGAAGGGACTCAATCTCACTCTAACTTAATTTTTACATTTGGCTTTCACTCGATTCTTTGAAAATTGCCCTTTTCTGCACCTTATTTCCAAAGACTGAGACAATGGAGGCTCAAACAGCACATGACATTCAAAACCAGGGTATGTAACAAGACACACAGAAAAGTAAATAGGAAATATATTTATCTGCTTCCTTTTGATTTTAGTATTTCATTTGCTTTCTTATTGACACCGTATCAATGTTTTCAGGGAACCTGCAAAAGCATCCAAGACTTTTTCAAAGTAGGAAGGCATCTACCTCTTCCTATTGAATTCCAGTTGCTTCCTTTGTTCCATCTCCTTTGCCTTCTCCCTTACACCCCCCTTGGCTGACCTTGAGCCCTCCCATCACGTTGAATCTACCGTGGCTCCCTCAGGGAATCTGAGGACCAAGGTCCTTGGGAACACTTCTCCCCGTGTCATACCCACTTGTCTACCTATTCCATTACTTAGTATCTACTACTAAGTGCCACATGCAGGACTAACCTCAGTTCTGTAGTTCTTTTATCTTTCTATTTGGAATATTTTTATGAAGTTTGTTTAATCTGCAGCCTCCTGCTTTCTTTTGGAATAAGACCTGCTTATGCATTAGGTTACCTACAACACTGATTTTACGTCTTGATACTGGATTTCCACCTCATTCTGTCTACCTGTCCAGCCAAGCAACCGATATAACTGTCCCAGTTTCTAAATTATAAAGCATTTAATTAAAATAAATTAATTACATTTTAAGAACTCAGAAATAAAAGGCAAGAGATGCATTCACATCAAATAGCATAACAGCGACTGGCACAAGGCTCAGCACAATCTTGTGTTCCAGCATGGTGTCACAGTTGAAAGCTTCTCATGGCAGTCACCCGTTCCTTACAGATGTCTGCAGTTTCTGCCCCTGCACTGGAAACACGACTCTGCTGCTCTAACCAGTTGCTAGGAGGGCAAGGAACAGACCATGCTGAACTGAAGAAAATTATGCTGGGTCCACTAAAACCCAGCAGCAGCACGTACTAATCCTATTATCAACATCTTGACAAAAATCAAATGAACAAGAGTACAATTATTTTAATTGTTTCCTTTTGCACATAAGAAATGTCAAAAGCTATTAGACCAAATCTATTTACAAAACATTTACTGCATTTGCAAGATTTTGTGTTGGCATAAAACATCAGAGGATACGGCGACTACAGTCTTAGCCCTTGATAGGAGGCCCGATATGGCCTTTCAACCAGAATAACTTTCTGCTTATTAATATAATTCCGTGGGACAGCAGTTAGCTCATTTTAAACACTTTGCCTAGGCTGGGATTTCAGAAGGCCATACTATTTACTTGATTATCATGGAGGCATTCGACCTGCTTTCCCCACTGCTCCTCACTGACTAACCCCAGACTCGGGCAGGTCTTACACAGTGCTTCCAGTGCTTCCTTGCTTTGTTTCTAGAGCCTAGCACAGGTATAAGGATTGCTTATAAAGAGATACAAAACTACTGAAATTAACAACCTTAGCAGCTCACCTGGAAGGACAGAGGGCTTGAAATAACAGTGGAAAAAATCAAGGCTGTCTATTAAGTGTTTAAGTGCCTCTAGTCCAAATGACTATACTCATTCTACCCACGTCACATGTGATCTGCTCTTTTTAACAGAGCATTGCATGGTGTGAACATGCAAACTGGGAACTATCCAAGTGCCCTTCTCAATGCATTCAGTTCTGTCATGGCATTAAATTTAGGACCTCAAGTATGTGCTTAGGGTATGTAAATAAAGTAATTAACTGAAAAAATATTACAATCACAATGGATGGCAACTGCAGAAAAACACGCACCGTTAGTTAACTGTTTAGCATGCAGGAAAGGAAGCTGCTGACAAAAAGACAACACACTGTCACCTTGGTACGTGCCATCCAAATTCAACCTGCTACCTCTAATACTCAAATAATTTGGGGCCTGTTGATATACTATAAAGATATACTCTTTTTAGAAAGCTGACCTACCCACGAAATACCACCAGCATATAAATTTCTGCTGGTGATTATTTATGCCTGCTAGTGATTATTATGTGCCTATATGATATGTACATCATTATGTCCATTTTTATTTACTAAGGGAATTCCTTAGATCTTGCTGCAATTTTGAATTACAGTGTCAGAGGAAGAGCAGAATGTTTACACATGCAGAAAGCACAAGAAACAAGACTTACTGTTTTTTTTCTTTTGTGGTACCAAGAACTGCTATTAGGTCTGTTTCACATATTAACTGGACAAGAGGAGTCAGTCTCACAAACTGTGAGAAATCATCAATGCCATTGAAGTCAAATAAAAAATTTTGCATCAGAAAAGTCTACTTCCTGCCCAGCTCCTCTAATCACAGACTGAACCTACTGAAGCATCAAATCTTTGGGCATCTTCTTCCACTAGACCTAATGAATGTGCCACCCCCTGAAGACATCTCCATACCAAGACAAAGCTGACCTGCAAGGTCTGACAGTGTCTCAAAAAAAACCCCAAAACAACCAAACTCAAACATTGTTTTAACTTTGAGAATTTCTGTTATTATTGACTTTAAAAAAAAAAAAAAATCTATTGTGTACTGTGTGCTGTCAATATATTCTCTGGGACAGCAACACAGCTCAAGCTGGTTCAGTCCTCAGTGATCTGTTCACCACCTGTTACCAAATCCATTAACCAAATGTGTTGACAACCTCAGATACCATGCAGGGTGTCAGTGCCAAATGGATATTCCCACAGCAACTCCCATGTCCAATTGACTCAAACCTAAATATTAACATTTTTGCTACACAGTTATCCTTATTCTATCACTCGGCACTAGGTGGTTAAAATCAGAAAAGTTTGGGAGGTGTTTTCATTTGAGATTGATAGAGAGACTCCAAGATCAAATTTTAAGACCCAAGGAAAACATCAGTACAGAGAAATAAATTCACTTGGAGCTGAGATAGCTCTGCTTCAATTTCAAAGGAAACTTCAGAGTAGCCTGTTCCTTGTACAGCAGACCCTAGAGCATCTCTCAGCGCTCACACGTCTGCGTTACACACTAGCAAAAAAATTAAACTACATGCCTACTTTTCAGTGAGCATGCATTTTCAAAGACTATCATTATACCTGTTGCCTTGGTATAATTGAACAAATTAAGATTTAGAAAACAGAGTGATCTCCTGATATTTATAAAGATCATTTAGGAAGATTACAGACATGTAATTTGGCGGGTAACTTTAACAATCTGCAATTATTAACAATTGTGCAGCCTGGAGTACATAAATGACTTTTTTCTTTTCACTCATTGCTGATGGGGAACATTATATCTTCAGAGTTAAAATACCTAATAATACAAGTTTAACAGTGGTTTTAACAGTATTCTTCTGGTAGACATGAAGGTGAGTAGTGCATGTAAACTTAAAGGGAAACTGGCAGTCTTCAGTAAGGTTTAAGAGAGATTAAGCCTGTTTTGAATGAGTTGACAGATATGAATAATTTTAGGATTGGCTGAATAAAAATGACATTGCTTATTCATTACTTCTCAGCCTAGGTAGACGCATACAGACCTAAACAGAGCTGAAGATACCATGGTTTTACTTTTGAGAAATACTACTTAGCAGTGACCTGCAAAACTGAGAAATAAATGCAATTTAGTGGAATCAGGAACTGTTAAGCCACTTCAAAAATAGGGAACTGTTATAGAGTATTCCCCCAGGAAAATTTTTCTACCTGGTTACTTGTAACTGCATGAAGTAGACACAAGTGATTCCATGAAGATCCATGTACTAATCCTAGATATTATTTTCTTCATTTACATTAAAATTTTGGTCAGTATGAAACATCAGTAAGTGCTGTCGGAATTAAGGCTTGGAACATACTCAGACCTAGCCAACCATTACACACAAAGCTGAAAAATTTAGTACTTGGAAATTACCTTATCACTATTTTACCTTTATGATTAAAATTATAGTCAAAAGAGTTGTGGTTGCTCTAAATTAGGACAAGAGAAGAGACAACCACAAGTGAGTAAGGTCACCATGAAGCTACTGAAATTTGTTGCAATACAAGAAACAAAAGATTATTATATCAAGATGCTAGTTAGAATCAATACTCAGTGTCTTTATAGCTATATAGAAAATATTTTCCTCCAGGGAAATCCAGACTAAAGCTATTAAACAACCCATTTCTTAGTTTTTAAGTATGAAATCACTTAAAAGCACCTAAGACTCATCAGAATATAAATTAGAAGAATGCAGATAAGCTAGCAAAGCTATTTTTCATGAAGTCACCTACAACCAAAATATTTCTTACAGAGCATATAGCTTCCTACAAGTTCAAAGCAACTATTTTAAGCTCTTGTGCATGTATACAATATTCAGGGTAGAAAAGAATTTCCATCAGCCCCATGCAATTCCGTGGATACTTAAAGCTTATGAAACGTGAAGGTTGATGCATATCCTTTTGGTCCTTTACACGGGACATTCATAAGACTTTCAGTAACTAACCTCTGTAGATACTCCTCAAACTTCAGTTTATCTGATTTAAATATACAGAATTTCAAGTGTACTATTTTTCCTTTTCCCAAAACATCCTTCTGGCATTTCTTCCTGTACCACAGAAATACCTGAACATCCTATAAAAGCTAATTTGTGCTGTGTTTGAAGATTTGACAGCCTTTAAAAAAGGAGAAATGTTTCCAAGTCGGGAACACAAATCAACATGTAGATTTTTTAACACATGCCTTAAATCACTTTCTCAAAACAGAGGTCTGTAACATATTGCTTAAGAAGGAACTATGCAATTCCAAAGGGAAACAATAACTGGAGATGTTAAAAGTTGTGCTTAAGAGCAAGGAAGAGGAAAGGATTTCATCTTAGGGTCACTGACCTTCATAATGCAGTTCACCTACTCTAATAGATATAAAATTATAGGTTGATTTCAAAAAGTAGGAAGTTGATGAGTCACCCTGTGCTGGTAGTGGCCTCTGTGTGACTACTTAAGCTAGCCCGTTATGGTGACTACAGGTTTTTTATTCACAACACAGGATAAAGCTCGGTTCAAACCCGGCAGATCAGAGCTTGTTATGCAACACATGATTAAGCAGTATATTCAGCCTGAAGAAGCCGTATGCTCACAAAAGCTCCCTGCAGATCTCAAAGCAGCTGAACTTCTGTTGCTGCCTTAAGAAAAATCACACACCTGAAAAAACACAATGAATCTGATTTCAGGCTTGAGGCTTCACCTGTTAAAATGTGTTGTCCTCCCAAGCCTTCTGTTTTTATCGTTGTAACTCAGCCTCAGAACAGTGTTTAAGAAAAATAAAAGCAAACAGAAGATGGGCTTTCTCAGAATGTATAATGAAAGACCTCATAAAATTTCTAGTGGAAAAATGAGACAGCAAACTCTTCCAAGATGTTCACTCCACAGAAAATAGAATTGGACTGAAGGTTCCCTGAAGGCCTTCATTCAAAATCCTGCTTTGAAAAAA
>VZTA01031577.1:0-12939 GCA_013398855.1 Mohoua ochrocephala
TCAATTTTAAGACCAAGAAAAAGCAACACTTCAGCTCCTCATCTACAAACCAACAAAATATCACTCTACTTTGCTGGCATATTGCAAGAATTAAAAATTCACAGCATGTGGTGTACAACATAAAAAACTCTATTAGGAAATCAGTAATTCTGCATTCAAAACTGGATTAGACTAGAGTTCAATAAATAAAGCTTGGGCCACCCATTGACCGTTGAGGACAACAGAAAATGTTGAATAATATCCCCCCCTGAACGCTGTTTGCAATGCAGACTGAATAAAACAGGAATCCTGTTACGGAAAACTAGCAAGCAATCGCTTAATTAAAGACTGAATCAAAGCACAAATGAAAAAGGAAAGGAATTCAGCTCCTACAAGGAATTTTAATTCTGTTGTGCCTAGTTACGTTTGGTGTGCAACCTTTCTTTTAACGTTTCATACACTGTAATACTTTGGAGACTATTATCTGCAATTAGCATTTGAAAAGAGAAACAGCCTCTTCATCTGTCTAGTTCAGGACACTTCTGTTTCTTGCGACTGCTTGCCATGATGATTTTTCATTAATTAGCTTAAAAAAGGCATCAATTATATCCAGAATTGTTGACAACTGTGATCTTTCTCATTCCATTGCAGGCCACTGAACCCAAATAGATGTAAATTCTAAACCCAGTAGTGATATGATACTTATTAGCAAAGTATTTAGCAAACTTTTACATAAACCATAATGACGTCACTTCAAACTGATCAGACTTGGAAGAACAGGAATCCGTTTGTTTCATTTTACTCATTTAGAGAACATTTCAGAGTAATTTAACAAACTATTTTTCCAGCAAGTTTTTATTAAGATGACACCATCAAAACACTGTGCACTTTTCCTTGTATGTCTAACATCAAAATGGTAGTTTAACATTGTGCCTATCACAGAATTTAATGCAATAAACCCGAACACACCAAAATGTTTATCATCTGACATTTACTCCAATAGGTCTTTAGAAGATTAGTACCTGCAGCTGTGCTTTCAAGAGCTGTTGTGCTGTAATTTTCTCTTTTAGCTGCATCATTTTTTTAATTCGTTGGTTAACTTGCTGATCTTTCTTAAGTTCATTTTCATAAAATCTAGAACCCTGAAAGAAAAAAAATCACAAAACCACTATTTTTTTCTTTTTTTCTTTATCTTGTCTTTAAGCAACCACATTTGATCTTTAAATACAGAAAACATAAAACACAGAAATGGTTTCTAATGCATGCTTTGGATTTTCATATAAAAATACAATAAAAAGACCACTGGTTGTTTACATCTCTCTCTTCAAATGACACACATACATTTCTCCTGCTCAAATGAGTTTAAGGGACTATTTAGAGAACTTCGTATGTTTATTCAGTCTAACAACTGACAATAAAAATTTAAAAAGAGTAGATAAAAGTCAAACTATTCTTTGCAACACCTCCAAGGCATGGAGTACAAAACTCTAATAAAAATTTATTTAAGCATTTTTCACACTTCCACATAGCTTAATATATATGGAAATATATAATGACATTGTGTAAGTCAAACCCACTTGTAATGTTGAATATTTTGTTGGCCATTTAATCTTGAAGGACACTCCAGAATCAGAAGCTATTTGGAAGAGGATGATGAAAACCAAATAGGTTTAAAAAGCCCTGTTGCTCTCAAACATGTAATTTCTCCTTCAAAAAAAGGCATGAATACAAGGAGGTGCAATGAAAAGACAATAATCACGTACAGAATGTATAAAGTGACTTTCCCTCCTGACTCATAGCAAAGAAAGGAGGGCATACAATGAAGTAGAAAAGATAAAATTCAAAACTAGGAAATAAAATAATTCTCTTGCAACATCTCTTAGCTTATAAGTGAAATAATATTTGCAAGAAAAGGCTTTTGTTGAACTACCTGGTAAAAGCTGCAAAAATGAACAAATTTTTAGGTCAACGTGTCTGACTACCAAACTGTCACTGACACCAAGAATTCGGCCACAGTCAAGTCAGATACAAGCATTTATATAAAAAGCAAAAAAATCCACTTTTACAATAATTATAAAAAAGATGAATGGCAGGGCTGTAATAGGTCATGTTTCATTAGGAGAAATATCTAATTAGAGCAAATTAGGGTGTGTTTTCTTTGACTATCCGATATGCCTTTCATCTTTTCTCCCCGATGCCATCAAACATGACTTGTTGAGACACACTTAAAGAAATGAGTACCAAAATGTAGGTGTGGAAAGCAACCCAATATATCACAAAGTTTTTTTATTATTAAATTTTTTATATCTCCTGCAGTATTTCACAGTTGGAATGCCATAAATCTTGTTGCAATACAGCTGTGGGTAGTGTCTGTAGGTGTCATTTTAAAGATTATAGAAAAGCTTAAGGAAAAGAATCAATGCTTCTTCTTTTCAGATTTCTTGATGTGTATCTGGCATTTATAAACTCTTGCACTTTTTTTGAGAGAAATATATTCTACTAGTTAGATGCCTGTATGTCAGTTTTGAAAGCCTATTTTACAGTTCATTCTATTTCGTACCAGGAAATGAAAAAGTAATTGCTATAACAAAATTATTTATGTAAATATCATTATTTGGGATATGTCTGACAAAGCGCTGTTTTCAAGAAAGAGTGAACACAGTAAGTAGAAGAAACATCTAATCAATAAGGAGCTTGATAGCATATAAAATATCATCAATGTGAAACTGCAATAAATAAAAAAAAAAAGCAAGCTTCTTAAATAAGAACTGTTTGCAGCAGGTTTTCTCCTTCCCTCTGCCCCACCCCTGCAGATCACCATAGAGCAATACTAGTCAAGACAGAATTCATGAGGAAAACATCAAAGTACATAATCTCAGGCCATAGTGACATCAAATAAAACACACATTTGTGCAAGGAAAAGTAAGAAAACCCTGAGTTGCTCAGATAAAGTGCTATCCCTATATTGTTCTATATGAACTCTCCAACAACAACTAGGATGACTAATATTTCAATGGTTTGTGGATTTGTGAGGGCCTCTGTGGAGCTTTAGTACAAAGCTGCACACTACTGGCCACCTCTCTTGAATACTGAGAAGACAGTCACAAAGACAGGCAGTAAGCACAAAGAAATTCTGCTGAAAAGTACTAGAAAAACTTGATTACATCAAGTTCATCAGTTACAGGAAGGTGACCAAAAGAAGTAAATCTGCTTGGCTGATTATGATGAGGTGGACAAAAGGAATGGAAAGGGGGAGAAAAAGAGGAAGCTGCAGCCCTCCTAATTACCTCTGGAAAATGCTGTGATATTTCTGTACTGCTTTGGACAAAAAGGGAGCGCTGAAGTGTATACTCAGTTGTACTCCTCCACGTCCTTGTGGATGAATCCAACAATACCCTACAGCACACTAAACTATGGTCCCTCCTCTTCCTCCTCACATATAAATTTCTTCTAAGAAGATGCCATCCATATACACATGTGAGGGATAAAATTTGGGGAAGGGAGGAAGAGAGCCTTACAATACTGGATCACAGATAAAGCACCAGGAAAAAAGTAATCAAACCAACCTTAGTAGCTTCCATGATGATTTTATTGATTTTCTCCTTATCCAAACCCTGCATTCCAGCTTTGTTATCATTAAGGCCCATTCTGAGTAGAACTCCATCATTACAAGAGCCGTTGGCAGCTTTTTTCATGTTGTCCATTGTACTTCGGGAAAACAAGTACCTGTTTTATGACTTAATATCTGAAAAAAAAGTAATCAAATATTTATGTTCCAACTGAATAATAACAATAATTAAATTCTGGAATTCATTTGCTTTATTTATTGAATAAGCACTTTATACTTATTCAGAAAATAACATACTTATTACAAATATGAAGACTTGTATTCCTGCAAAGTGGCTGACCTGCCACACTCACCACATAAAACTACCTGTAACTTCATCATGTTTGGAGTCAATAAGATTCAATTTTTTAAATTAAAGTAAAACCATTTTCTTTTAAAACCCCCCCTTACAGAAATAATTGAGCACTAATCAACCTCAGGTAAAGGCTAGTACCTTACATATGAACATGATATTTATGCCTGTACATCTTCCTGTCAGATAAAACATTACAAAATACTTCTCACTATTACATTAAAGGAAAAAAAATTGCAATATTTTTAAATTAAAGAAAACCACTGCTCATTTGGTCATCATCCTTGCTTGAGACAAGCTGTAAAATCTTTTCCAGTAATTTCTAGCTCAAATTCAGAACCTTTGTTTGTGTCGAAGTTCATCTTTTAAAAACAGATGGCTTCTATTAAAAGTTTTGAATAAAACCCTAATTCAGAGTAAAATTCATGCATTCTTTTTTTGCCATTAATATGTTGAGCCATGCTATCCAAGTAGTGGAACTTACCAAGCCCGTATTACTCAACCACAGCCATCGGTCATTTCTTACATATGCAGATACTCCTGATATCGGAACTTCTGACATATTCCCTTGTTCTTTATGAAAGTAAACTGCTGAATCCTCAATAGGCTCTAATTATATGGTAAACTGTTTAGTCATTAAATTGGTCTCAAAAAAATAAAGAAAGCAAATTTCATCTTCTGTAACATGAACTGGTCATCTTATTTTTGCCAGATTCAAACAAGCAGACTCATAGAATAAGTTGGAGTTGGAAGGGACCTTTTAAAGGTCACCAACCCCCTGCAATGAGCAGGGACATCTTCAACTTCAGGTTGTTCAGAGCCCTGTCCAACTTGACATCGGATGTTTCCAGCAATGGGGCATCCCCCACTTCTCTGGGAAACCTGCACTAGTGTTTCATTAACATCATCGTTCAACCTGCACTAGTTTACCCTCACTGTAAAAAAAATCTCATCTAAACCAATCCTCCTCAGTTTAAAACCATTACTCCTTGCCATGTTGCAACAGGCCCTGCTAAAAAATCCAAGTGTGATAACGACATACATTTTTTAACATGTATTTATTACTGAAAAAGCATACAGAAATAATTTCTTCCTAACCCAAGTCACCGACTCATACACAACTTCAGTTCTATGTCATGCAGAATGGACATTCACTCTTCAACTTGATGCTGCTCCCTGTGGCAGGAACCCTTCCTATTTGGAGAAGCCCCACCCTTTCAGGCAAATACAGCAGCTTTATTAAACAATCACAAATTACACAAATCTAACAGTGTGTCATTTTTCCTTTAAATGCCACTTTCCCACACCAGGATTTAAGTGGGCCTCATTAGCAACCAAACATAAGAAGGTCATTCATTATGTACTTTTGCATTTAGAGATGAATTTCTGTTATTAAAGAACTACATGAGTAACCTTCAAAAATTAATGATGGCAATGTTCATATTTTCCTGAAGTTCTTCAACTGAAACGTACTAGCCAATTGAAGTCAAGATATTAAATAAAGCCATGTTTACAAAAAAGGTTCTGCCAAAAATATCCAGATTTTAATCATACGCTATTAATTCAGTCTATTACTTACGGGGTCTGCTCAAAAATGCAAGATCAGTTACACAAGGCTGTGTTTATATACAGTGTGTTGTATTACAAAGAACAGAAGTTGATGTAGAGACCAGAACTCTTCTCTTAACCCTTTAGTAGCACTTGAGCATCTGGGAATAGGAGTGGCTTCATAGCTCTCACATGCATTTATTAAATAAAAGACTACAATGCTGAACATTTTCATAATTTTTTCAGCTACAGTAGGACAATCTCTTACAGTTAACAGAAGACGTTTGCTAGACTTCAAGCAAAGGAAAAAGCACTGCATCCCAAACAACATTCCAAACTTCATCTCAGCTCATAAGCACTCCTGCATCAATTAGCTCCCAGTAATTCCATGGTTACTGGCAACCTGTAGTAAGTAACGGGCAACATTTCCAAGAAATACTTTCATCAAAGTAAATATCCCTCCAGTATTCTCCCTGCTTCTTTTATCACTCTTTGCCTTCAAGAAACAGGAATGAACACAAGATTGCTTCCATTTCCTATTCTAGTATTTTCAAAATGTTTTTAGCTGTTCCTTATTCCTGAAAGTGTCTTTCTCCCTAGCACGTACAAATCTTTCCCCTTCCTCATTCAGAGCACTCTTAAAGGCTCAGTTTATAGCAGAGACTTTAAAAACTAATTTATGTTAGTTAAAAGAAAGTCTTCTCTATCTCAGTGTTATGTAACCAACAATAAAAAAAATATACCATGATGATACCCATGATGGAAAAAATAATTGTCTTTATACAGTCTCATAAACAGCGATCACTTGGTCTATTTTCTCTTTTGAACTTATAGTGTGGAACAAAATACATTGCTTGCCCCAGATGAGAAAAAGGATAAATATCAAATAGTACCTTAGCAGAAATTAAGAAAAAAACATTTATCTGAGGACATGACATTAGTTCTCCACCAGAGCTTACAGGTATATAGAAGGGAAAACATGAATAACAGGTGATACAATTTTCAGCTGCTTAATATGAAGAGAACTTGAACATTATCTCGGTTTCAAACTAACAGGTCTGAAAAAAAATCCATAAAATATTTAACGTATTGAAATGAATCACAATAGCTACAATAAGACAACTGATATAGTACTGTCAGATAAGACCAGTGGTCATTCATCATACATGAAAATGAAAACATTTAAATGTAACAGAGAAGCAGCAGAGTTTTAAACTATGCAAAATATGAACAAAACGTCAATGTAGAAACCTAGTAACTGTTTCGATTAGGCTAGAGAAAACATTGAACTTGTGGTGACACAACTTTAAAAATTGTTTTGCTAAAAAAACTTGGAAAAAGTGGGTGAAGGACTAGACTCTAATGAAACAGTCTACGCAGAGTGACATACTTCTGGCATGCTGTCACCTCAAGAAGTTGTTGCGAGACTGAGCCGCTTCCTCTAGTAGAAAACACGACATCTCTCTCGGTATCATACTGAGCAAGCAGGGTGTGAAACCACAGAAGCCTATGGAGGCAGTCTACAGTAATATACTACCCTATTATTCCTGTGACTGGGAAACAAGAGGAAGGAGGAAAATCACGTGTAAGTGGAGGGAGATAACTTTCCAATTGCTAAGGAAGGACTTTCTAAAGATAAAGACTTTGGCAGTGAATGTCAACAGTAATCTAAAGCAAACCAACGAGCAAACAAAAAATTTGAGAGGAACCACAAAATGCCATTACTGTGAAGAAAGTTTTATGAGTAAGCTGGGATGCCTACAAGTGGAAAAAGACCAGAAATAAAACTGTAATCAAGCTCTTCTAGAAGCAGGCACGGAAACTCAACTGAACTAGTAAGACAGGGTTATATAGCATTTGAAAGTGTCAGGATCCTGAAACAGCAATAAAATTAGAGCAACAGTTTAAATTCGAGTGCCTCTATCTTCATTTAAATTTAGCATTTTTTAACAGTTGACTGCACCAATTTAAAGGAAATTGCTTGTATTTGATCCTCTGCCACTCCTCCAACCTGTCTTCATTAAAAATCCTCCAATTCCAGCAACAGAAACCCTTTAGGCTGTGTGAAAAGTTAAATGCCTTTATATTACAATTTCCATATAATAAAATAATGCAAAATATACAAAATATTTCTAAGAATATTCAGTTCAGTGGACGTAGTGTTATTATGCACATTATTAATATTTGCAAAGTATGTTAACAGTTCGTCTTTTGTTGACAGTGTTAACAACATGGGAAGAAATACTAAGACTGGAAAATGACACCAGTATGGAAAAGCTTGAAAAATAATTTATTTGCATTCCGAGTTATTATTTAATGCATGTAAGCTGTGTACCTGTCTTCATAAATAAAACAAATTCTGATATCTTTGTTACCACAGATGCTCAAGACAATGTGAGGTGCAAAGCAGTTACTAAGAGACACAACTGTCTACTTCGCTCAGAGCTCAAAAGCTAAACATAGGAATCAAAACATTTAGTACAGACATAAAGGACCATCTTTTACACACTAATTGTCCTGAGTAAGTCTTCATGGTATGTAAAAAAAATTTCAATAAATGTTGCAAATAGCGACACAAATATTAGAGACTCTTTCCCAAATAATTTTTAAATTATTATCTTCAGGATGGCTAAAACCGGGATCTAAATTAAATATTTTTCTTAATTTCTGTAAAACTCATAAAAGCCTCCAAGAACATTTCATCAAAATCTGATATATCATTTACTGTAGCAAGAGCCCAAAATAAACTTCCTATTTTCTCTCAATTAAAATATTTCAGAGACTCCTTTATTTAAACTCTTCCATGATAACTTTAGCAAGAACAAAGCAAAATTATAACACCTAACTTGATTTGCAAATGTAGAGAATGGATAAAGCAATAGCTTCTGGAATCCTGTCATTACATAGGCTACATCAGAAGAAAACCAATATTACCCATCATTTCAATTACAAGCTCAAGGTGTTATTAGTTCTGTAAAAGCACTGAAAGCACAACAAACAATTATAAAGTTAGGACTTCATCCAGTTTTGACCACAAAGAATCACTCCTCAGGGTTTTGGCAAAAATCAAGTGTGGTGTAGCAAAGATCTCCGTATCCAAAAGTTACATGCCACGAAAGTTAGGACTATACCAAAAATACTAGAGAGAAGACAAAGACAGAAAAAACCTTCCTGTCAAATATCCCAAGTCTTTTACTTTTCTTATGGTAATTTAAAAAATGACCCGTTATCAAAACCTACTAAAGTCTGGAGCACTCACTGCAAGTGTAGGTGGAAAAATTTCTTCCTTAAAACAATTAAGATAATCACATCCATGTAGAAGACAATCGTGAATAATGTGAAGCTCCTAGAACACTTCATAAGCATTCAACAGATCCTGAAAAGCCAAATATTAAATAATCCAGCTCTGTTATATCTTCATGAAAAGGGCAATTCAGTAGTTTACGACTCAAAACACCCAATTTCAGTGACATCAAAAACTTTGCCAGGCATCACCTCACCACAACAAACAATTGCGTCAATCAAAACCCCCATAAGCCAAAACAAGCAACGTGAACAAAATAAGCAAGCTGGATAAGTGCGTTTTCCTAGTGAGAATGCTACCAAGAAAAAAGTTACTACTAAGCATTCTTTGCAGTAACTTTCTTTTGTATTGACATGGAATTCAGCCTAGCATTGTAAACAGGTTCCTCTACCAAACCCCTTAAACTAATGGGCAGTTACTGTTCTACATCTCAAACAGGACAGCTCATATTTACCTATTTGCAAAAACTTTTGGTTTAGATAAATGTAAAATATAAAATCTACACTGAAGACACTATGTAGAAAATTATAGACAAACCAACTACAAAGTGCCAACACAAACAATAAATTAAAACAAAACAAACAAACAAACAACCTAAGGAAAATTGTTTTGACAAGAGATGTGGAAAGCTGTTACACTCTGCTATAAGTGAATGGGGATATTCTTGAGAGAGAAATGAAATTCACTTGTACCAAAGACTACGCTTCACAAGTAAGCATGAAATAATCTATCTACTTCATTACTTTTTGCCAACCATTGACCAGTACTGGAAGAACAATGAACTGAAGAGTGATATGCAGAACAAAAAAGTCATGCAGACTGATTCAAGAGTAACTCTCCTTCCCAACCTTTTAAATGTCTCCTTTGCACTGGAAATGATTGCACCTGGAAGCCAACTCCAAACAAAGCTTCTGGGTACTACTGAAGCAATACTATAAGTAATAAATAAGAGACACTACATGAGACCTTCCCAATAAGGCCAGAACTCATCAAAATAAGCATTTTTAATGGACAACACTTGGGTTTTACTCCAATTGCTAATTCAGATTGAACTCGTAGCCATGCAGTACGCTCCTTATTCAGCTCACTGCAGAGAAGTATCTTCATCCATGCTGGGCATGTAACACATACATTGTTAAGTAACTAAAGCCCATCTAAGTCACCTTGGTAAAGAAAATCGTGTACCCATAGTTAGGCCCTTTGAACAAGAGGTTTCCCACAAATGCATTGCTTTATTTCTTGAATTTGTAAGATAATAACAAACATAAATTCAACAAACTGGAAAATTCAACTCTGCAAAATATTTTAAACATTTCTGATATATCAAAGGTCACACTGCAAACTCCAGCAGTGATTTTATTTCATACTACTTCATTTATCCATTACTTGGATAAGGACGTTATCCCAACACAGTAACATTATATTAATCATAGAATATCCTGAGCTGGAAGGGATCCACAAGGAATATCAAAGTCCAGCTCCTGGACTTGCATAGGACAACCCCAAGAATCACACCATGTGCCTGAGAGAATACATATATATATATATATATAAAGTACACATGTTGCATAATTTCAAAAAAGAAGGGCACCTGTCTTTTGTAAGTATTCATTTGGCAAGGAAACATTCTGGCTGACTGGATCAAATTTAACAAACTCTTTAACTCTCATTTCCTGTGAAAACATGTTCCTCTGATAATGTTTTAAGTGTCAGTTGCTCTAAAGTCTTTCTCAGCAGGCAAACCATCACCGAAGACATGTTCAAGGAAGCACATCGGACTGTCCTTCTAACTATCTGCTCAATTCCTTTTAGCCACAGGGGGGTTGATTTTTACTAGAGGCCTGGTTTCTGATAAGCCCTGAGAAGAGGACTCCTGTCAGGTGTAATCCTGTAGTGATTTGCAAGAAAAGAACTGGCAGAAGAAACTGCACAAGTGTTGTCAGCATTTAATACATATACATTTAACATACAAGCACCTGGAATCAACCCTGAAAAAAACAAGGTCCTGGAATTATGTCTTCTGTATATTCACTGACTTTAAGGTGTAACAAATTACAGACAAATCCATCCTTTAAAAACTAAATAACTCCCACTGAAAGTAAACAGTTAATAGAGACTGCTTCTGACAATGCTCAAAAATAAGTGTCAAAATATTTTATGCCATTCACCAAGCTGTCTGAATAATTCTTTGCTTATATGAAGAGCGACACAAGTAAAACAAGTGGAATACTCATCCCCTATCAATTTTCTGTAGGCAAGACGCAATGCAATTCTGTTCTAAATTCTGCTTTCAGTTTCTCTGTCAAAAAAATTCTCATGTCTTTAGACCATCTAAGTTTATTCGAAGGGCAAAGAACCATGGTATCTTCTTCTGCCTCTGTTCAATATTTTACAGGACCTTTTCAACTCAAAGATTTATCTCAAATCTTCAAGTTTTCCTTGCACTTCTAGATCACTGAAAACAAAGGCTTTAGCAGTTTAATCCATAAAGAAAATAATGAAGGAACTGAACATTCATCAGTAAAAATTACACCAGAGGTAGTGTAGTTATCTGCAACCTGGCTTCTACAGACATGTTTAGTGACAACATTCACATAAGGTTTCATATACAGTTTATTTTTTTTTTTTACTTAGATATAAAAGCCTAATACAGTGATTCACAGAGAGCAAAACTGTTTTAGAATAAAGTATCTGAACCATTAATATTTCTGAAACTATGCTATTAGGCAATATGCTGTGGCAGAACAAAGCTCCTTTAAGGATCCTCTTAAGAAAAATAGTCTTAAATTTCAGAAGAAACATAATGGTAAGAATGAGCACACTAGAAAGTGATGTTTTAAAAGAAAGCGACTGTTTTAAAAACATAAAATCAACACACTAAAATAGAAGGTATGGCAGTGGAAAGAAGATATACAAAAAGGGAGAAGGAAAAAATAAAGGTATTTTAAAGTTACCCACTTGACAGTACTTCTTATGACTGCCATCCCTAGAGGTAAAACTCAACATCCCCCATTTTTGTACTACAAGTAGTATATCAGCAATACAGAACACTATCTGTTCTGCTGTTCTAAAAAAGGTGATGACTATTTCCACTTAAAAAAGTAATTTGTAAACTTCTTGCAATCCCTAAGACACTAGAAGGGGAACACACTAAGCACAGGGGCACTTGCTACGAAAGAACAAACACAGCAATGAAGCACAAAATAAAGGTTCAGTAGAAAAGGTATAGAAGGAGCTAGGGAGGAGCAAGTGCATCAGGATACCAGCATGATTTTCTCCATTTTCCATGCTTTGGTCTGCATCCTAGATTGGTCTTGGCACAGGCAAACCAGCTTGTTTTCAAACTATATGCAAGTGGAAGACTGCTCTCCCAGAGCACACCTGCTAAACAACAATTGTTATTGCAGGTGCCCTCCAAGGGATTAAACTACCATAATCTGGAAAAGCACCTCTCAAAGCATGTGTAAGAAGAACTTCAAATCCTCAGCACTAAATCTTTCCTTTACAAATCTACTCCCACTGCGCCCCATGCTTGCTGATACAGATGTGGCCTGATCTCATTAAGAGTAACAGACAGTATGTTATACCTTTATAAAACGGTCAGAACATTAGAAAGAAGGGGTAATTTACACAAGGTATTCACAATCCCAATACAGCTTTTGGAAGAACATAAACTGGTGATACTTTCTTGAAAAACAAGATACATTAGGAGCATATGACAGATGTAAACAAAAATCTATTACTTAGCACAGCCAATGCATTATATGAAAAGCTGAAAAGACAAACCTTTTAGCATCCAATATTTTTTCACTTAAAGTTTGTAACATGCTAGCCATAATCAATAATCCAAACAAACACTCTCTCTAAAAAGGATGGATATGTTTGTTGAACAACCTCAAAAAATATCTACCCAAGGCATTTTTAGTTTATAACACTTAATTGATTCAATGGTCTGGAGGAGGGAAAAAAAAAAGCAAGCTACTTCTGTAACTAAGTGAACAGTTTCAGATCAAAAGTATGACAGGGAATGTCTGTACACACACCGCTGCCACTGCTAAAAGGACTTGCTCAGACATGTCTCTTCAGCTCCTGCTCCTGAAAAGAAGTTCATTCAGAGTTTAACTGGGAAAACACAACTGGTTTTACAGGTGATGCCACTTAACTTGAACAATATATTGCAGAGAAGAA
>VZTA01031631.1:0-11949 GCA_013398855.1 Mohoua ochrocephala
CTGCCCAGGGAAGTGGTGAAGTTATCCCTGCAAGTCTTCAAGAAACGACTGGATGTGGCACTTCCTGTTATGGTTTAGTTGACATGGTAGTGTTCAGTCAAAGCTTGGACGCAATGACCTTGGACATTTCTTCCAGCCTTGATGATTCTATGACTCTATGACTCTATGAATCTACGATTCTATGATTATATGAATAGAAAGAAGCAGCCAACTACTTCCCTACAACTGTTTGGAACAAATTTATCTGAAAAGCTATGTGAAAGGTGCTGGGAGAGGTATGCAAAGAGCCACATACGGTAAAGATGATGAGGCCATGATAATGTCACTGCACAGGGGTAGTTATCAGACAGCTGGGGCTCCCAGAAGCCCTTCCTTCAGCACGCAGCCCCCTGAACAAGAACTACTGAGTGAAAAATTAGAGCTTTCCTGTCAGTTTCTAGTTGTGAAGAAGAGGCCTTGACAGCAGAAATGGCAGTAATTCAGCTGGTGGTCAACAGCTTTGAGTGCCTTGAACAAAAGAGATGTAATATTTTCATTAGTATCTAGCCTGAGGTGGTGTTTGGCATAAATTAATTCAAATAGTTATTTATATAGATTTGCTCTTTGTGCTTTAAAATCATTCAAGCATTTTCTCTTGCCTCTCCCATTCCTCTTTGCAGAAAAAGGGACAGGCAGGTTGAAGAACCAGCTACCTTGCCTAACTGCCTGATCATCTCTTGCTGGTTCTCCTGCCAATAAAAACCAGTGCCCTAGAGCACCTTTTTGGTTTGACTTATGTGTTTGACAGTCTCTTTTGGAGGAATAGTGAAGAGATAACCTAATTAAATCTGCTGCCTCTAACAACAAAAAGATGCAAATGATGATAATTGGATTTTTGCAGTCAGATTTTGTTTTTTAAAACTCACACTACTGATGTATGATGTGAGTGACATTTTTCAGAAGCTAGTTGGTATAACTCAGTTTTCATTGAATTCCTTGGATTTCAGTGGGAATTGATACAGGCTCTGGTTTTGTATCTGTAAACTAAGCACTTCATACCACTGAAGGGCCACCTGCATGGAAATCCTTTCTAACATTTTTACAGCCATCTTCTAAGCAGAACAGCATTTTGAGATTTTACTGTCACTGTGATATTGTACAGAACAAAGTCATTTCCTGATTAAAATGAGTGTGATTGCACTTCTGTGCATTACGTTCCATTGTACTAGCTTGTGCTTTTAAAATGCAAGTATTTCAAAGAAATGACTGACTTTTAGACAAATTTCACCATTCTAGATCATTACATAAACTTGAATTGCTCTGAAAAGGTTATTCTTATGTATGTCCACTTATCATGACAAGTTTCTGAAGTAACTCAGTGTTGCTAATTTATTTACACACTTAATTCTCATATTACCTCTTCGATTTCATAGACAGGTATACCAGTTCATTAGCGCAATAAATAATTTGGTAAACAAAAGAGATAAAAATCTTTTCAACACATTTGCACAGAGAATAGGAAGGACAGCCTGTGACCATCTTTGAAGACAGCAACTTTCTGATTTAGATGGATCAATCAATTTAGATAGATTTTAAAAAGTGAATACTACTAAGTTAAATGCAGTTTTCTGATTCAGATAGGTGGCATAAGGATACAGAAAGAATGTAGAATGACTATATTAAAAGAATGGTGATCTACATCAGCCACTTACTTATTTTATATATATTTAATCCCAATTTATCAATTGCAATTAAGAATTAATAGCTAGTCTTCTAAAATATAAATGATGTAGTCTCAATTGCTAGTATTTCACTTTATGTACAGATTTTCAGTTGCATAGAAGTGTTACATCCCCTTGGTTTTGCTTTTTTATTTGTGATTATTTTATCTGTTCAAGCAGAAAAATTCAGTCAGCAATGTCCTTATTCGAGGGTGAAAAATGAAAATGACAATGAAAGAAAACTCACTACAAGCAGAAATTTTAATAAAAATACTGAATTTTAATTAATTGATAATTTCTATTCAAAACACTAGATAATGTCACTCAGCCTATCAGAATGCATTCCTTTGTGCAGAGGAACTAGGCAGTCTCTTTCTATTTTTGTTATATAAGTTCTGAATTTCCTTTCATGTTACGGTTAATTCCACATGAAAAAGAATTTAGAAATTCTCTTTCCTCCTTTCTTGCTTGTAGACCTAGTATGTTTTAACATAATCATTGAATTAATTTCTTCCAATATAAGTCTGTAACTGTTTTTCAATCTGCCTTCCTCCTTTAATCCATACTCTTCAACTTAAAAGCAATACATATTTAGGTTTCTATTTTAAATTTTAAAATATTTCTCAAATATGCTTCTATACCTGATTTAATAAAAATCTGGATCTGCAAGGGACTGTGCAAAATCACATAATTGAATGAATACAAACATGAGATTTGTCGTACACTGGAAGTGCCTAGAAAGCCTTAAAAAATTTGATAGGGCTTTTCATTATTTATTTAATTAATACAAAGCTTATTCATTTTTCTCAATATTTTTTGTACCTTTCTCCCTATTCCCAAGCAACTATTATTTCATAACTTCTCATTTTATTTGGATTTTTTGTTTATTAATTTTTTGGGGGAAAAAAGTCATTGCAATTAGAAAAGATCTCTTAGGACAGAAAGCAAAGCCCTGCCAATAGAGCACTGTAACACAGAATATAGTCTCCCGTGTTTTACCCATTTCATTTTAATTGTTTTGAGGAAGATCTAGCGCATTGTAGAATTCTCTCAAGAAAAAAAAGTGGAAATACCCTTTCTCACTTAGAGTAAGTCATTCTTCAAATTCAGATTACATTGTCCTTTTCTCAGTTTGATCTCCTTATTTCTAGATCTATCCCATTTGTATTTTTAAATAATTACTCTTGCCCCTAGGTGTTTACCTTCTCATTGCTTTTGACAGATATATCTTCTCCCTTTCCCCCCCACTTAATTGTTGGTTATTCAAGCTGTACGTATTTAATCATTCTCAGCTTTTCTTATGCCTCATCCCTTCCAATCCATTAAGCAGGTTCCCCCCTCTTTGCTCTGATCCTTTCAGGGTGTCAAAGCACAGAAGTTGGAGCTGATTGCACTTGTCAAGTGTTCTCCAGTTCAAATTTGAAAGGATAGTCTGATCTTTGTCGACTTGCAAAGAAATGACAGCTCTATCCCTTGTTTATGCTAAGGTCCAGTTTCTACACTCCGTGACAATGCAAAAATATCTTCATAGGGATGCTGATTTCCTTGCTGCTACTGTAAAACAGCCTAAGAGCACCAAAGCACTGGTTGAGGTTTTATGAACTTAATTTAAAATAATCCAAACTTAAAAATTCAAATTTTCATGAGTAGTTTTTGTTGTGGTATAGATACCTGTGCCTTGTGGAGGTGTTAATATCATGAAAGGGCCAGCAGGAATGGAAATACTTTCATGCTGTTGCTTTGGAACTTGCCACATTTGAAAGGACATGGTGAGAGAAAATGCACATAAGGTTATGAGGATAAAGTGTAATGACTCGGCCCGGAAATCAGTGTTAATCTCCAGTCGTGAGCTGCAAAAGGGATTCTGACACACAGATTACAGCAAAAAACACAGACTATGCTAGTACAGCTTGCGACAGGAAAGATTTCTGAAAATATCAGAATTATCAGACTGACAGTATTTGCCAACACCACAGCCTCTGTGAATTTTTTCTGATGCTGTTTCTACAATTAAATGGCCTTCACTTAAAAAGTCTGAATTAAGTTGGTAGGGTATATCTGAATTCCTATCTGTTGGTACGGTTTATCTGAAACCACAGCTTTATTGGCAGGTGATATTTCAGCTCAGAAACAGATGAGCAGCTCTTGCTGTTTCTCTGACGCCAATGGCTTCTTATGCAATCTAAATAAATTACTGAGAATGGCTCTCTAAATCAGGGATTTGGATTGACCAGCCTTGAAAAAAGTAACACGTGAAAGACCCGAGATAGGAAGAAGATGGGAGATGGATTTTCTCACTAAATCAAACAAATAAAACAAACAAAAAAACCCCATAAGGTAAATGCATTTGTAACTAACCATAGAGATAATGTGTTATATCCGTTTTCCGGTGCTTATAGGCATATTTCAATTTCTACAGAGATCTCTCATGTTTACTGGGGTGGCTTGATTTCAAAGGGAGAAAAAAATCCCAAACCCTAAAACTATACTTGTAGGTAGAAATGCAATGTTCTTAAATCTGTATATATGTTGATATAATTTTAAATTAATATAAGCAAAACTATTTATATCAACATACTTTCTTCTGTTGCTACATGAACATCTTGATGAAAGCTTTAGCCAAATGTGTGTTTGTAGACTCTGTTACCCTACCATCATTACTGATTAGTATTTTTAAAAAGTCATTAAAACTACTGTATTCACATTTAAACCAGGTCTAAATATTCAATTTTAGTCCAAAACATTTAAGTAGCCTCAAAATGCATAAATAAAAATGAGAAGGAAAAACCAGGAATACTCGATCCAATGGGCTAACAAAATCTCTTTTAAAATAGGATGCTTCTTTGAAAATAAGAACATAAATTACATGTCCTGGATGTACCTTATCAAATATACTCACTTGCCTGTGGATCTTAGTTTTTGAGATGGCTTAATTCTGAATCTTTTCTTAATTTCTCTTTAAAATATTGCTAGAACTCTGGTTTAATTTCCACTTGACTCTCTTTGCTCACTAACTCCTTAAGCTTTCTACTTCTGACAGATTACAAGGGTATCCTTAAGTAATGCAAGTTCATGTCTTATTAGTAGACAATCCTGTTGACCTTCATTTCCCCGTGTCCCATCTTGCATCCCATTTTAATGCTGGCAGTCTCATTTTTACTTTATCTAGGCTTTTACCTCTGCACTTATAAAACAAGCACAGAACACCATGAGTGCTTTGGTGCCCTGATCTCACCTTGGAACTGTGGCTGTTCAAGGCAGGCCAAGGGTAATGATCATCAATGTTTTTATTCTTCTATTATTTATATCTGCATGCTATTGTTTTAGTGGAAATTACTCCTTTCCTTCTGAAAAGGCTGTAAAGGCATAGGGAGTTTGTGCGCTCATTGTCATTAACTCTAGTCAGCCAAGACATAAGAATTATTTTTAAAGTCTCACCATTCTTCAGTCTTATCACCTGGTCCATTCCCTGGCTTTGATATTGAAGTTCCTGTGTGGAACTAATACGGTCATACATACATTAACCTGTGATGTTAATACTTGATGGCAGTGGTTAGCTGAAGCTTCTCTGTGGTGTTTCTCCTTCTGTGCACAGCTCACTTTGACCTGGCTTTAATATGCATGATTTGATTGACCCCTGGCCAGTAATGAGTAAAGCCCTGAAACAAATAAGGTCTTGTAATGATACTAATCACCCTCTAAATCTCTGTAAAACAAGCTGGTATGAAAAGGACATAGGGAATTTAATGCCAATAACTTTGTTTTCTAGGCAGAAGGGTATTGAGCAAGCTTTTGCAAAGTACATGTTATACTGCCCTTTCATTTCAAGCCAAAGAAGGAAGCAAAGGCATCATCTGTCACGGGGGTGAAAAGCTGCCAGGTATCTCAAAACCTCATCTTTCATCTTCAGCAAGGAAAACTGAAATTAACACTGCCAATATGAAAGCAGGTATAAAATCATATGAGTTCAAGATGTGGATCTAGATATAGACATTCACCTTAAAATATGAAAAAGGAGGAAAGTGGAACTCTTCAGCTGAGCAAATCTTAGTAGTCCTAGCATCATAACTGTAAAGCACAGGGGAAAAATAATTCCACATGCTATACTGAAATCTCCCTTTTCAATGTCAAATTCACTTGCATTAGGATAGTTTTAATGGAGACACTTATTTTAACTCTTTTGAAACCTTTTTTCAGCCAGCCACTATAAACAAGATGAAGCATTTGTGTTTCTGAGTTAAAGAAAATTGCCTGTAGTATGTCCTAGAAGTTGTAAATAGTCATGAGCCATCACCAATTGTTTAGTCAATACCCACATACAAATTTTCCCCTTTTAGTATGTACAGCACATCTATTCAAAGATGCTTACGCAAAGTACAATGTTTCACAATAATTTTATTTTGTTTTCTAAATACTATCTCTAAAGTACCTTTTGATAACATGTAAGCTTTGCATACCTGGACACTTGTGAAACTTAGCTTTCTACCTAGCCTAATTGTATTCCTCTGAAGTAAAGTTTTCCATCAAGTGTTTCCCATCTGTTCTCCTTGTCTGGAAATAGACATCCTGAAATATGGAGTAGCTTAGTGGGTGCAGGATTTTTACATGCTGGATGTGTCATTCCTGAGCTGCTGACAACCACTTGAGGACTGAGGCCCAGAAAGACCAAAAGCTTGGTCCCAACCAAGGGCGCATTGTTTCCTTGGTGGCAGAAGAGATACAGTAATTTTGTCCTTTCCTGTGATATGTATTTGAATAATCACTTCTGTATGACATGGAAGTGGGGTTTTCTCATAATACTAAAGCTGATCAACTGTGTAACAAGAACTGTGTTATCATCTGGAACAGGCTTTACAAAAGGTGAAGAAAAGAATGTAACAGGGAGGATAGATTCGAGGTGTTTTTAATATATCCACCTTCTCCTTCAAATGAGACCTCTTCTTGTGTTACATCTAGGAATTACTGGATTAATGAAATACATTATAAGGCAGAAAGATTCATCATGAGTAAATTTCTCTGAGGTCTGACCTTTTTGTAAAAATTGACTATTGATAGCATTGGGACACGTGACAGAACAGTTTTGGAATGATGTGACATAGGCTGTAATTTCCTTGTTTACTAGACACAGCAATGAATAAATATGTGGTTTATTCAATTTCTAAAAAATATATTCCTTAAAAAAACCCAAAAAAACAACATGTAATCTAGGTAACAGCAAGTAATCCAAATTAAGATTTCCTAGATCTTTACTCTAAGAAATCTGTAGTTTTATATCATTCACGGATCTCTCACAAGCTTGAAATCATCTCAACAATTTATCCTTACTATGCTTTTATCAAACATAAACGATATTAAATGAACTGCTGATTTTTTCCTGAATTGTGAAATATGGTGTGGAACATAACTCATAATAATTAAACAATAAATAGCATTTTTTCTTCAGTGAAGTGATTGAATTTTACCAGCACATCAAAAAATAGTTTTCTCTCCAAGATGCTCCCTCAACAATTGTGTTTTGACTTTGTCCACAAAAGAATAGGTTGATATCAGGTATAAAAACCTAATTTGTGCTGTGCCAATGAATATCTGCAGGTTTAGGTATTGAAGATGTGGCTCCAGCCTTTCTAGTTGGTGGTGTTTTTGGATAGAGGCTCTGAAAAAAAGGCTGCAGAAAGGCAACTAGGATCTTCCAGCTTTTTCAGATTATGTGCATCTGCAGCAGGCAGGGTCCAAAAATGTGTCTCTGGACATACAGGAAGAAAGACAGGTTTAATTAGCAATAGAAATGATGAAGTCCTTTGAAAATTTTTGGTGATTAGCTTGTATGGAAAAAGTTGTCATTCTTCTCTTGCCTATGGGACACTGGTCTACAACTGAGTCCCTGTGCAGCTTTAAAGAAACTAAAAAGGCAGCAAAGAGAGAACACTTCTTTTTGCCAACCCACTGTTAATAGAAATAGAAACCCTAGTCAAAGTAAGATTATGAAGAAAGCTATTAAAAATGTTTTAAAAAAAAACAACCAAGGAATCTGTGGTTCTTTGTTATTCCTAGGGATGAGAACATGGTAACTTATGTCCCAAAGAAGATAGAAGCATCAGAGTAGTGAGATTAGTTTATATTTTTTTGATGTTAAAGGACTGACCAAAGAAGAGATATGGAGCAAGCAGTATCATCAGAAGATCTCAGTGCTTATTTGCATGGAGAAACAGGATGTTGACTGTAGTTGCACTTTAATTATTTATGACAGTAGGGAAAACTAAAAAGAAGGTTCTCAGAATCCTATGAAAGAGGGAGCAGGAATGTTGATGCTACTATATTGTCTTTGGTGTGTGCCATATGGTGGAATTCAGACCACTGCTTCTAAATATCAGAGTAGTTATTGATATGGCAATTGGTACAGTATTGTTTTCTATTGTATTGCCCTGTAGTTATTCAGAAGGATTGAACAAGTCAACCTGGACATCCCCTCAGGGGCTACAAATATAATTCTGAACTGCTGGATAAGATGAAGTCAAAATCAACAGCCCTTCTGTTCTGCTTCATTTCAAGAAGCTCAATTGTTGAATGCTGCTCTTTGAATGATTTTTTTTTCTCTCATTGTGGCAAGGAAAAAAATCAAACAAAATAATTAAAATTTGATCCAGCCCTTATCTATTTTCCCCTAACTGAGCATAGATGACTTTTAACAAGTAAATAATCCTTCCTACCCTTGTAGCTGTTGTGAGTTGTTTTAAATTAATCGTTCTACTTGATTCACAAACTAACACACATCTTTTTTTTAGGACATAACTGTGTCCTTCACTTACGAAACATAATTATGTGATAATGTTGGAAACTCCGAGAAAAATGTTAGCCCAAGAGTTAAGCCTGTCTGTTAAACAAAACCCAGACTTTCAATATTATAACCTCTGAGCAAAAATTAGCATGCCAGTTCCCTAGGCAATCAAAGCGCACACAAAGCACAAAGGATCAGGATTTCATCCTAACAGATGTGTTATGAGAAAATGGCCACTTTTGGCTTTGTGATTATTTGCTCAGATGTTTAATCTTCACATGACAACAGAACTTGAAGAAACTAGCTGCAAAGCTGTTTACACGTGCCTGAAGCCAAGAGCATGATGTGCACTGACTGAGCTGAGTGAAACAGTGGCCAGCCAAACACAGTGCTCTGACAATGGGGCAGCAACCAGAGGTCAGGTTCAGCACATTGATGTCCTCATGCTAAACGAGCCAGACCTAGCCACAGAGCCTGAAGGCATGTTTGCTCTTCCCCGTGCAGCATGGCACAGGAGCTTTGCACTAACCGGCTCCGGCCCTGAGCCACGCTCTTCCAGCTCTATTGCTTTTGATCCAGGCATTAGATTAACCACAACTAGATTAGTGAGGTGGTGTGGGATGGAAGAGCTCCCTGCAAAACCTGGGCTTCAGAGCAGAGCCTCTTCCTTTGAGGTGTGACACTTCTGGAGCCAAATCTGCCTTCAGCTCCCCTTTGGAAACCAGATGTTGGAAGGAATATTTTTCAAGCATATCACGTTTCCAAGATAACTACCCTGGTTAATCATACTGTGATAGCATTTATTAAGTGCCCTACCCTGAGAATCTGCAAATGATGAAAGGACAGGGTTTGGCACTGGTGTGCATCTGCCAGGTCGGTGAGCTTAAGCCAATGCCAGTAGAAGGAGCAGGACTACTTGCATGAAATGTGCCTCTACACTAAAACCGGCTGTGCCACTACACTTTTTTGCCTAATAGCTGGCAAGTTCCTTTTTTTTTTTTTTTTTTTTAATAAACCATTTAGACTCACCAACTCAGGTCATTTCGAGGCTGGGAATTAATTTTCATCTTCCCTTCATATAGCCATGCCCTTGGAGACAGGTCCTTCCTTCTCATCTGCCTTCCACTCTGATATGGTCTCAGATTAGGAGGGTTGGAATGGTTCCTTTATTTAAAAATTCTTCTATTTATTCACACATTGGGACACTTGTGACATAAACACCAGGATGGACCTGTCAGCAGAAGGAGATTGGTGTAGCCCCACCTCTCAATATAGACATAGTGTGCACTAGCTTTAGCAAAAAAATCAGTGACAATGCTAACACAAAAACACAATCTTGCCATTTGCACAATGATGGTTAATCTAAAATATTTAATTATGAAAGTTGGCCTCCAGTAACTGTACACTTAAAAAATACTGTGAAATAAAACATGCATCTCAGAGAGCTATGCATTACCTCCACAAATTCTAAAAGAGTGCCCTCAGTTTACGAGACAAGCAGCACAAATCACAGCAATGAGATATGCTTGAAAACATGTAAAGCCATGTAGGTAATAAATACATGGAGCATTTATACATAATTTACTGTTAGGTGATTAAATATCAGTGCAAATGTTTCTCAAAGTAGCTCCTAAATATTTTAACCTTTATTTATGTTTGATACATGCCAATGTAGCTATCTTTGTGTAAAATGTTGGGCTTAATTCTTTATCATACATTGGTCTTCTCACATTTATTTTGTTACTTTTATTTCTGATTTACTCCAAAATTACTGAGAGGGGTGGTTCAGGTCCTTCATATCTGGGAACAGTAGTACCTCACAAAGACACTTCAGAAATACCAGGATGAATGGCTTCCGGAAACAGATCTAATAACTTGAAGGAAATAGTGACTATCTGTACTACCATTGTTTGGTACATTTTCAGCTGTTTCATAAAATTCATAGAAAATTTCTTAGTAATAGATTTTCATGTGTAGTCTGCGTATCAAATTTGGACTCAGAACTATTGCAATCAAGTAGCTTGGGTTTCAATTCATTCACATTTCCAAATTCCAGCAAAGATATTCCTGCAAATTATCCAGATGCCTCAGGGACAGGGGTTACATTTCCTGGTGATTACCGTGCATGAATGCAAGTGATAGAAAGGGCAAGAGTGTACGGACAGAAAAGATCAATGCATAACTCTGGCAAGGACAAACACTGTGAACTTTAAGAAAGACAACTATGTGGAGAAATATCTGGCAAAAAACATCTTAAATTTATACAGAAAATTATGTTTGGATCTTAGATCATTACAAATCCAACTGCTCATTGCAGGACATTACATCATGGCAACTCACCTGTTTGATGGAGAATAGGTGTCTTTGTGCATGAGGGCTTATGCCAACCAACTGGGAGTCCAGCCAAGATGACAGATCAGAAAAATGAGGCACCAGCCTTGCGGCACCCACAAGGCATCATGGCAGAATACCAGAGTTTCAAAATATTCCAAGTTTGATCTGCATAAGTGATTTCATGGGATGTCATTTTTTTCCCCGTTAGTGGAAATTATGTATTTAAAAGAACACACTATTCACTGACAAATAATTCCTTTTTATGAAAATTCAAGCTGGAATACTTTGAGCAAGTCCTAGGTATATTTTTTATCCAACAGTACTTCTATAAAATTGTTTTTAATCCAATAATCTGCTAATGTAATTTCAAATTCATTAAAAAATATGTAATAGAATCCATCACATTTTAGGAAGAAGGAAAATTTCTTTTGCCATCCAAAGCTGAAATTTAGATAACATATCATGAAAATTTGTTTATAAAATCATCAAAGGGAAAATTCTCTGTCTGCTGTATTTTTCTCTCACCTCCACCAACAGAGGGAACAGATTTAGGGTTTTCTTTAGCTCAATGAGAACTCTAATTAATGGTGGCAAATATAGCAATTACTATGTGAACAAATATAGTACAAGCATGTTTTACTGTTATTCTGTTTTGGTAATCATTTATCTTTCCCTAAATTTAAAGCTTTGTGCAGTTAATGAATGGCTTTCATCTAAATTCTGTAATTTCCCATTCTATATATTGTTCAATAATTTCAGTGAACACTGGATGAGGGACTATTACTATCTGCATCTCAAAAAAACCCCAAAAAGTCCTACTCTGAGAAAAGTTGTTCTGTATGGAAACGAAATATTGCAATATCAGTGGTTTTTATTAGGGTGAAATAATCAAGAGTATGAAATAATGTGAGTCTGGAAAAAGTCTTGAGAGCATCCATTATTTTCAAAATTAAAAAAATTAATGCAGTTCTTAGGTCACATATTGGATTAAGGTAAAGTTTATTTTAAATTTCTAGGGGTGATGTAGTAAGAGAATGTTCCTAAATTATTTGCTGGGTATTTCATTCCAGTAAAAAGACACTGAGAATTACTTTGACTTATAAGTGTTTTCCTGTATATATTTTTTTTAATTTTTTTTTT
>VZTA01031687.1:0-25696 GCA_013398855.1 Mohoua ochrocephala
TTAGGGGTTTTTTGTTGTTTGTGTGGTAAGATGTCTGAAACAGCATGAATTAATCTCGCACCTCACTGCACAATGAAACATTTTGAACCACTGCCTATAGCAGATTATATTAAACTACAGACTGCATCAACCACTGCCATAAGTATAGACAAGTTCTCTGGAGGGGACGGATCATCAGAACAGCCATTAATCTCCCAGGACTCAGGAAAAAAACAGGGCAAAAAGAATCCTTCTTCGTGAAAACTTATAAAGTGTTAAGGAAATGAAAACCTCATACTTGCGTCAGGAAGAATTGGTAATTTGTTTCTTTGGAGAACCTTTTGTTTGAATCCCAGAAGCAAGTTATAATTTTTATTACTTTGGTACATTGCAAATATGCATATGATCAAAACTATGGAGAAAATGGGCAGACAATACTCTTTCTTAATGGCACTCAGTTAGAGTGAAACATACTCCTTGCTTTGGTTCAATCCATTAAAGTCTCATGGCAAAAAGAGATTGAGAGTGTGGCAAGGCAGTACAGACATCTACAGCAATGGATCTAATGTAGAAGCATCTTTTGCATGCTTTTAATGAAATAGAAAACATATTCTGAGGTTCTGTTCCCCATGCAATTGTCTAGTACAATAATCGATGCACTGTATATAGCTCATAGAGTAAGACTGTTTTGTGGCTGTTTGTTTGTTTCAATAAAAATGACAGTGAGAGCCAACAGACTACCGAATAGTAAGACCCTGAAATCCAATCAGAGGGAAAAAACCAACACTGAAGAAAATAATACTTGGCAATAATACATGGATTAACCTTTGGTGTCAGACACATACAAAATGAGAAATTATAGAAACCAATAAAGAAAATCAGTTCACTGCTTTATCTTCGGAAATAAATTATTTAAACTCTCTAACAGTATAGGAGGAGAAAGAAATCCCAGCAATTTAGAAAAACGTTGATGCATGCCAAACCAAAGTAAGGCTTGCCTCACCACCCTCCTGAGAAACAAATGCTCAGATGCGTAATTGCTGCCTACCGTCAACATTTGGTCATCCTTGTCTCCAGCATTAGGTGACTGCGTGAACGGGAAAAAGAACAAAAAGAAGTGTCAGATGGAGCACACAGGGAATGGAAATGCAGTAGAACATCACACATGTCTGATCCTATGAATTCTGTTGTGATAGATTTTTGAACCACTCAAAGCATCCTACTGATCAAGTAAACCAGAGTAAATTCACACTGCGGCGCGCAAGCGTCTTTTACTCTTGTCAGTTTCTTGGACAGGAACCGTTGTCATTTCAGGGCCTGGCATACAGCAGATGGGCTGCAGATCACAGTGTTCACTTCATACAAATTACCCAGGGAGGCAAACTCCCCGTACATCAACCAGTTTGAGAGAGTGAGGATAGAAGACTAAAGGCAACAAGAAACTCAGGATTGATTAACTGTTCCACAAAAAGCCTAAAAAGGAGTAACCTTGGTATTTTGCAGGAAGAGACGAGGCAAGGAAATTAAAAAAACGTGTTTCAGTTTAACCACTCCCTGCAAATTACCACTTTGCCCAAACTGGCAGCTCTGATTAAGGGCAAGCAACATGGCACACACTGCCCTGCCATGAAGGAAAATGAGACTCTGAATGGGTCCTAAATTATCTTCTCCATCTCAAGGACTCTTCTTTAGTGCTATCTGATACACAGAAAACAAATCACATTACAACTGTTCCATGGAACAATCTCTCCCATTCAGTGAAAGCCATTTTTGGACACACATCAACAGTAATTTTTGGACATGCCTTTTGGGTTAATTAACCTTGAAGGTTAAGTGGAAGGCAAGCAGCTATGACCAAACGCTGATGACAGAGCAAATCCTTTATGTTCCACAATAAATACAAGAATAACCGGAACTAAACTCTTTGTCAAAAATGTACTGCTACAGCTGTGAATATTGACTCGAAGTAAAGCGAATCAGACAGCAAAAACATCTTTGTTCTGATAAAGGAACCACCTCTCACCTCTAAAATAAATCTGCCCTTGTGTGAGAATATAACAAGAAAAAAAAGTTCTATGCTCTATTGAAGAAAACGATCACAAAAAAGAACTTTTAAAGGAACAAAAAGAAAAGGAAACAAAAAGAATATACAAAATCCGTGTTCTAAAATGTCATCTAAAAAGTAGATGCATCTTAGAAAATGCTGGCCTAACATGTATGAATATATGGTTATATATTATACATACTCATGCGTCTTTCAGATTAAAAACCCACACAAATGAGCAAATCCACAATTTATATATGACCATTTTAAGGGACCTTTGTGGGGAAAAAATCCATCTCACAGCCAAATTTGCAGGAAAGCAAAAAGGACAAGCTGGGAAAAGCTTTTATTGTCTCAGAAAAAAACAGTTTAGGATAGTTGAGTCCTAAGGATCAGTGGCTATAGTTATAGAAGTAAAATCTGTGGTACTTGGATGAATGTGCAGAACTGGAACTTTTATTAAAGTTTAAAAAAAATTACTATTTGGAACTTTGATTTTCTGAAGATAGGAAATCTTTTTTTTTTTTTTTTTTTAATATTGAAAGACATGAGAATGCATAATTGATGAAACTGAGTAAATTGTACTTTCTACCTGACAAAGGTCTGAAGACTATCACTTTTCAGAATTTCACAGTGAAGGAAACATTTCTCATTTATTTGAAAGGGAATGGGATGAAGCTGAATGAATGTATAAAAACAACGAGTTGATAATTTCTACCATATAATTTAACTAGTACAAGATAATGATATAATAAAGACAAAGAATAATGAAACACATTTTCCATATACATTAAGGAAACAAAAGTGTGAAATAATTTAATTATTTGCCAATACAAACTGGGGTATACACCACGAAATAGATTTTTTAAATCATTTTTTCCACACATGATTAGCCATGCAATTGTTTCTGAGTTTGACTTGCCAGTCTAGTTGTATTCTAGCAGAAATGTTCAGGACAATTTCAGAAACAGGAATGTAAACAATTGTTTGACATTTTGGTGATACTAAATACTTATAATTCCTGGATTATATCCTGGAGTAACAATAAAAACACCTTAAAATAGTGTTTTAAACTATGGCAGTGAAAAATTCAGTTGTGTTGCTGTTTACGGTATTTGATGGCATTTTGTCCACACCAGGATGGAAAATTAAACTATTTTCCTATTGTTCATAGTGAGTTTTGCATTTTCATGGTCTTCGTTATTTAGTTTTGGTATCATACGCTGCTTGAGAAAGTATCTTAAGGTATCATTTTTCCCTTGCAGAAACATTTAGTATTTAGGCATTTTATGCAGTCTTTTAATTTGGGACAACACTTAAAAACTGGTCCAGTTAGTGGTGTTTTTTGCAGTGGGAGCAAATACTTCATTTGTGGACACACTCAACAATGATTTTTAAAAGAAAATACACATTTTCTGTAAAGATAGGTTTGTTTTTAAATCATGGCAACTGTTGCATGTTAGTTCCTTCAGGATCAGAAAGAGATGAAAGTTCCATGTCTTGTCCAGTACATATATTTCTGAAGGTTTTACTAGTAAAAACTACCTTTTGCAATTACATGCTATAATTTCTTTAAAACCATTAATTTATTATGATTCTGCAAAGTGAAAAAAATACATTCTAGCATACCTTCTTATTCAAAAGTATTTGAGGCACAATCCATTATCATATTTTTATCAGAACTATACAATGATTAATCATTAGACAGATCACTAATTTTTTTTAGAGAATTCAATGGGGTATTTGTTGGCTCTCCTGTACCACATGGCAGGACATAAGAATTTGTCCATCCTCCCGCCATTATCAATGATCATGTATTCAAGCTTGCTTCAGATGAGCTAAAAGTCTTAAAACATTTTATTTCAGGAAGAATACTTAAAATATGCCTACTTGCTACGGAGAAATGGTCTCTGGTATCCTTCTCACACATCTCTTTTCCTCAGTGACCTAAGTCCATCAGTGATTGAACCTGACAACTTCCTTGCCTTGTTTGGGAACATATGTTGTTCAAAAACAGACTTCTGAGTAATTCATGCGAGAGGTGATGGCTCACTAAGTACCTGGCGAGTCTCTCAATGCTTTCCCTTTGACATAAAGGGCATCGTGACAGCCAAAGGAGGAGGAGAACCTATAAAAAGCTCTAGGTATTTGACATAGAATATCCCTGTTAACAAAAGAGGGCTTGTAACTCGAATCATCCATTGGAGTGTGTATTCCAGAATCAGAGAGATGACTGCAGCTTGAGCAGTTGCTGCTCTAGTTGAAGCTTCCATGTTAAAGGTTTAATAGACAGAAACAGTGAACTGGACTGCCCATTCTCTTCTCCTAACATGAAAAGCAGGTTGTCAAACAACAGCAGGTAAAAAAGTAATGGGCTTTCTGCACTCTTTCTGCAGTGCGGGTTCACATCTCTTTTCTGCTTGATAAATACTTTCCAAATATAGTAAGGAAAAGCTGTTAAAAATCAATCAATCAATCAATCAGCTATTCTGGGAATAAAGGCATTTCGTGATGTTTGTTGGTGGGCAGTGTGGTGCTGAATGCAATATGATGTCTCCAATTATTGTATTATATAAGCCCAGACAGGAATTTGCATAACTGTCTCAAGATGCTTTCTAGTGCAGGACTTCTGCTGCTATCTCTTATTCCTGTTTTAAAAAGTGGCATCTGGACACTGCAACTTTACAGCTGGCAGTCGAGTCATCACTTGTCAGTCCTCAAGTAAATTACAGACGATAAGTTTCCTTGGAGCATCTTTCTAGGATTCTCTAATCTTGCACTTAAGGTCTGTAGGGTTTTTTGTTAGACTGAACTGCAGAAAAACAAGATCGATTTCAAAGGCAGCCACTGAAGTCAATCTAGTTAACCTAAGACAGTTTAGTTAATTTCTAAAAACCAGTATCCTAAGGAGTGCTAGTAATACACTTGGAATAGAACTGTTCTGCATTTGTTTGAAATTATAAGGTAAGTAGGTTAAGACATAACTAAAATCCAAGCAACAAGTTCAGCTAGGCAGATTTCAGAAATAAGCTTAATGAGCTTAGTAAAGGAACCAAAAAGTGAAGGTATTATTTTATCTAGTTCTCTTAATACATACATCTTCGGATTTTACCGAATCAGAACCCCTTAGAGCTCCTTTCTGTGAATACTCCAAAACAATCCAAACCTTTGCCTACTTGATGGTTGGCTGGAAAGATCAAATCCTAGTGGTTTCAATATACTTAAACTAAAATTCTAGTATCCATGGAAATAAAAGTTGACCATCGCCACCTGCAGAACCTCTGTCAAGTGCTGCAGTGGGGCCGGTACACCTTTATAACTGAAGAAGATTCACCTCATTATCCCACTCTCCAGATTATTTTTGCAGAAAGGCTGTAAGGGAATACTTCTGTATTTAAGCCATAGTAAACTGATGGTAAGGATTTCAACTTAGAGATTACTGCTTAGACATCAGTATCTGAATCCAGACTGTGAACCAACCCTGCATCCAGGACCTTGGATCTTATTTAAAACGGAGGAAGAAAAACCTTTAGTAAGCACACTGTAGAAAAATATACTTTAGTATATTTTTTTCACTTTGCCTTCTTTCTCCTTTTCACCTTTCTTTAAAAGTAAAACAAAATAGGGAGTTTTACCTAAAGAAGCAGATTTCCGTATTGTTGAATAAAGTAAATATGATTCACAACAACCACATCCAAAATGAAACTGAGGTTGTAAAATTGCTTTACTCATCAAAATGAAGAATTTATTAATTTGGAGGTTGAACATCCAAAGACATTAAGCTTGACCACCAAAATGGAATATCTGGCTCCATTTACAACTGCTTGTTTACAGGCACCTAGTGTGAAAGTTGTAGCTCTGGAAAAAGCAAAATGGCTTTGTTAATTCAGATCAGTTGTCTCTTTTAAGCCAGTCTGTTCATGCAATTACCCAATGTGCATACACACAGTGAATACTCATAAATGTTCAGAAGAGATGCATCTTAGTTGATTTGAGCAGTGACAAATAGATGGTGTAAGCCATCAGTTGCTAAATCACACGCTAAAGTTAGGTCAACTGCTTTAATTCCAGATATCTGTGCATCCCACTGTATGAAATAAGGCTCTCCCAGTCAGTCTGTATAACCAGTTATATGGTTATTCAACGTATGTAAGGAAGAGTCTGCCCCATGTCTCTTACCTTCTCTGAACTTGCTTAAAGTCAGGTATCTTTGGCTTAGGGTGGCAATGTAATAGCTCAAGCTTAAAGACTTCATGAGTTTTTAATCACCTTAGTGTCAAAAGTAATTATGCCGTTTTAAGTTGTCCCTCTTATCCTCATTTCAAGACTTACCAATGAAGTCACCTTTTGCTATTTTTTGAGTCTCATAATTTAGCACCATAGCTCTGTATGTCTACGTAACTTTCAGGAGGGCAAAAGAATCCTTACTATATATATATATATATATATATAAATAAAAAAATCTAAATCTAGGTACTTAGTAGTCAGAAGACACACATGCACAAAACATCTGTTCACAAGTGACAGTTCCAGTACTTCAGTATGGATTTATGTGGCTAACTATAAAATACGTGGATTTAAAGTCTTTGATACGCTGCTACTTCATCAACGTTACATGAGAAAGCATTAGTGAGCGTTCCAAGTATAAGTTCTCGAAACGTAAGAAATTTTGGAAGTAAAATCACCCATGAAACAAGAAGCAAACTGTAAGGAGGAGACTGGGAAGGCTTTAACCTGAACTGCAACTACACCACAGAGACTACTGACAGGAGACGCTTGTTCTTCATTTCTTACAACTCAATCAAACGTGAGTGCCTTAGTAAGAAGCCAGCAAAAAAAGCATTTCCTGGTACTTCTGCTTGCCCAAATACACAAAGGATCTGCTACAGATTATGGAGGTTTTCGAGTTTGCCTTAGAAGTGGTCACAATAATTCCCAGAGGGGAAGATGTTTGACAAATCTCAACCGTGGCTGTTGCTATGCTGATTTGCAGCTCCTGAATAAATTTCACTGCAGTCAGTTCGCTGTATACTGCAGAGGATTCATCACAAGGACAAAAAGGCTGCAGTTGCACTGCCTTTCCACCTCCAGCACCCTGGAGATCCTGAAGGACAGCTCCAGCTGCAGAGAAGAAACCAGCCAGCCCAGCCCATAGGGAGGAAATGCTGAATCAGCACATCCTCAGCTGCCCTCATCACGTCCCTGTTTCACCAAGATCTGCTCACTTCTCTCATCTTATTTCATGGCTGCCTTTCCTCTCCAGGTGACTTTTTTGTTACCAGGATCTCTGCCGACTTTATTGTCAGCTGGTAGAAAGGCCTGATCCAGCTCTCAGGATAGTGACTGCAAGAAGAATATAAGCAAATATGTGAGGGGCATATAAAATAATGAATGATACTGAGAAAGCTAGCTGAGTATTGCTAACAGCGGATGTCTCCCCCAGTGTTAGAAAGGGACAGAGAATAGAATGTACAACACTGGCCAAAGGGAAAGCCTTGGCTATCCTGTGGGACTGTCTTTTCCAAGAAACAGTAATAACATTTAAAGTGGTCTCACTCATACATTTAAAAAAAAAAAAAAAAAAAAGAGAGTGAGGCTAAAGGAAAGCATCACCAATACAGTTGGTACTGAGGCACAAATGTTTCAAATAATGTTTCAAAATGTAAAATTGTCATCCCTGGGAGCAAGCTGGCAGCTATGGGCTGCAGTACCATGGGTATCAGTTTAACGCCAGTGTAATAGGCAAAATCTAGCAGTCAGCTTCTGTTCCTCCACTTCTCCATTTGTACACTGGGAATAGAGACACTGTGAAGAACTTTGTTCTTATGAAGAGGGCTGATTGATTTAGGGGCAAGTTACTGGGTATGACTGCCCTCTCTTCAGCAGTGCTCTTTTGGGTTTTGCATCCCCTACTGAGCACAACATAGAGGTTCATTTCAATGAGCTACAAAGCAAATCTTCGAGATCAGCATCTCCAATAGCTATAGGTAAAGGACCAAAATATACCTCTTACAATGTTTTGTTAGCTAACAAAGATTTTTAAAATTTTTGGACTATTTATGTCCCTAACAAGTCTGAACCTATGGGTTTACAAAATTATATGAGAATTCATGTAATCAAAGCACACAGAACCTTGTGCTTTTTACATCCCATAGGATGTTAGACTGATTCTTCAACACTGTTAGGAGGAAAACAAATTAAAATATGATGGTTTAATTGTTTTATTCACTCACTAACTGGATTACGTTACATGTTCTCAGTTTTACAACGCGAAACTAGACTTCATGTCCAAGACAAGTATTACCAAAAGAAAATATCTTAATTTTGCCTATTTGACCCAACAGTATTTTGGGCTCACTGTCCTTCTAACTGTCATTGAACACCATCTGCCTCTATATTCATCCTTCAGATAACCATTTTCAGCTTTTCCATCGCTGCGTCTTAGGTCCTTCTCATCAAATGAAACATGGAAATGCCATCTAAGAGTTTGTCTTATACCTGGTGCAGGAGTAAGAAATGGTAGGGAGAAAATCTTTTATGAAGAAATAGAGAAGAAATTTTACAGAAGAACCTGCAGATAAGAAACCAGCACTGTACTGCAAGTGTGCCTGACAGAGCTGTGGACAGAAAAGCAAGTCAGATTTCCAAATTTCATCTACAACCTTGAAATAAAACAAAAGAGTTTTCTTCAAATTAGGAGAAGAAAAAAGAGGATGACATTAGCCTCTGTCTTACTTTGATTTCTATTTTTCTACAATGTTCCGCTTGGTACTAAGATGAAAGAGATCTAAGATTTGTGGCTCTGGAATCAAGAGCATCCCTGCGTGCTGGGATTCTAGAGACCACCAGACATATTCTGGACAATCCGCAGTATGCACGTCCCAGGTTACTTTTAACTCCTTTGGAGCCAAGAGATGAAACTGAGGCAGAAAGACCAAAATGACACTGTTCTTCCTAAATGCAGGGTTATAACATGAAGACTTTAGATCAGACCTCCCCCATTTTGAGTCTCAGTGTCTGGATCATTAGAGAAATTGTGTCCTTCATGGCACAGACAAGGATAGACAGAAAATCTCTGCACTCACCTTCCTTTATCAGTCTGCTATTTCGCACTGCCTTTCCCACTACTGATTTGTCCCTACAACTACGACCCAGATGCCTGCAGGGAAACCACTGTCCATGCAGAAGCAGTGGCTCTTGTTGCTCTTCCCTGCAAAGCCTGGTCCTCCCAGAACAGCTTCCTAATTAACATTTAAGCTAAACATACAGCTCCAAGGATAATTCCCCTTGTGATCAAAGAGAATAAGGCATTGGGGAAAGCAGATGTGCTGAAGTGAGGGAGGACTTACATGGATGTAATAGGAAACCATATCTACAGGAAAGCAAGAGAGAGTTCACGGTGAAGTAGTGAGGCTGGCAGCCTAAGCAGCTACAGGTCCTACCTCAGGCTGTTATCCTCCTTTCACCTCTTTTTCCCATTTATAGCCTATGACAAAAGCATTTCTTCACCTGTAAGCTGCCAGGTGAGCTTCGCTGCAAAACATGAAATTTCTCTGAGACTTTGGCTGAGAAATGTTATTATAGACACCAGCCAAAATCACAATCTGCAAGGTCTTTCGATTAGCAAGAGAAGAGAAACTTACAGTAGCTCCATCCATCTTTTATGTAATTCCATTCCATTACAATTAAAATTAAAGTCTGGTATCTCCAAGCACTGCAGAAGTCACAAGCACAAGACCACGCCATTACCCCCATCTGTAAGCACCCTTTTAGCCATCAGTTACTCCCCAAATGCATAGTCTGTCATAAAATCACAGAATCATAGAACATGCTGAGTCGGAAGGCACCCACAAGGATCATCAAGTCCAGCTCCTGGCCCTGCACAGCACCGTCCCCAAGAGTCACACCATGTGCCTGAGAGCATTGACCAAATGCTCCTTGAGCTCTGTCAGGCTGGTGCTGTGACCACTGCCCTGGGGAGCCTGTTCCAGTGCCCGGCCACCCTCTGGGGGAAGAAACTTTTCTGAATATCCAACCTAAACCTCCCCTGACACAGCTGCAGGCCATTCCCTCGGGTCCTGTCACTGGTCAGCACAGAGAAGAGATCAGTGCCTGGCCCTCTGCTTCCTCTCGAGAGGAAGTTGTAGACTGTTATGAGGTCTTTTCCTCTCATGATTTTTCCCCCACAACCTGTGCTTCTTTCATTGTTTCTTAGACTTTCCTGCTACCTTTTTTTTTCTCCTATCTCATTGGCAGGCACATCACACAATGCCCATGGAAATCTGGTCCACCGAGAACACTTCTGTTACAGGGGCTGGCACACCTCTGTATCTGAGAGGGATGCTCCCACTGTTTCAGCTATCTGCTTTCAGTAAGAAGTGTGGTCATAACTACCTGCGCTTACCAACAAGGACATCCCACTGCTTTCAAAATTACTCACCCCAAATAGTCTTTCTTCACTGTAAAAGGTACACAAAATGGAAGGATTGGGGAGAACTTTTAACAAAAACTACATGCTTGCATTGAGTGAAGTCACCCAAAACAGAGGGGATTTGAAACTAAGAGTTGAACTTGCACAGTGAAGCTGGGCCCTCTTAATGAAATACACTGGGTACAAATTCCATTAAGACAAGTAAAAATACTTTCTGAGTCTTAGTATGTACATTTGCTGATTATTTAATAGCCAAACTCCAGTTCCTGTGGCTACATTCCAGGTTAGCCTGTTTTTGGCTTTAATATCCCAAAATAAATCTGTTTCCAGATAGTGCACATAATGCTGGATCTTCAAAAATCTGGTTGCTCCAGGCGGGAACAACCTAGTTTCCTAGGATAACATTTTAAAAAATTAGTCGTAAAAAGAAAACTTTTAATTAAGGTAAAACAGAAATCACTATGTGCTTTGCAGTCTTAATCTGTCAGGAAGTAATCCATAAACTGGAAAATTTCCATTGCTATGAACCTACATGTTTCTAGTTCAACATGATTTTGCAATCATTCTGCAAGCATGTAAAAACTTCAGTGAACAATGCACACATGATTCTTTTCACAATATTCACCAGAGATTTGGATAATTGCAGTCTGTTTCAAGCTAAATTGTCAGTAAATATGGTTCTTCCATGTGGGAGTTTGTGAGTATCCAATCAGGATTTTATGAATTTAAGCTACCTTTTATTGTATGGGGTTCTGTACATGGTCTTTTACATTAACCAGCTTTTGTGCTTGTAATGCTGACGAAGAGAGTCAAAGGAATAAATGTTTTTGAATCTTGTAGAGTCATCTTTCCATCTGTGACAGTGTGTGGACAGAATGAGGACAAACACAGATTAGAACTCCCGAAGTCTGTCTGCCTCCTGTTTGCTTTACTGACAATTTTACAGTCGACATCTCTGTTTATGTGCATTTTTAATATGCTTCATAAATAGTATTCCTGCAGTTGTGCTGTGGATGTCAATGGTGATATCTGAAGTGTGCTTGTTATATTAAAATCTTTTTTTTTTTCCTTTTGGTTCAAGATCATGCCTATTGAAAGGGACAGAATCATTAGAACTGTCGGTGTTCAATTCCTGCTAATGGTGTTTTGAGTGCAAACTGAACTTTCTTACATACAACCACAGAAATCGCCTCTCAAACCAATCATGTTTTCCAATATTCTAGTTAAATCTGAATTATCAAAACCTTCGCATTCTGGTTCACAGAGATTTAGCAATTACATGACAAAAATTAAGAAGATCAGGTAAAATCATAATCTTAATAAAAAAATAACAAGTACAGGGGACACTGGCATATGTCCAACAGATCAAAACAACAACAAAAAATTGGCTCAAAGTCTGATTTCACACCACTTTGAATTAATTTCACGGGATTAGCATAAAACTAAATTAATTGAGAGCAGGATCTGGTTGTGCATGCAGAAAAAGAGGCGATATTTATTCCACAGCATGCTGAAAGAGGGTGTCCATCTCATAATTTGTCAGATATAAAGCAAAAAATACAGTGAAAATAAAAGACAGATTTTGCAATGCAAATTATGGTTTTATTATGATCCTAATAAAGTTTATCTGTAGGATGTGCTCCTATTTCACGCCTTTTCCCAGACCTTTCCTGACAAGGGCTTTTGAAGTCATACAGTCAGGCTCTACCTCCACCCTGCAGATTGTTGGGATTTTGTCAGCTCAGCCTGGAGCCTCTCCCAGCAAACAGCCAGATGCAAAAATTTTGAGACTTTGGTGTAGTTGAAAGTCACAGGTGTCTGACACACAACACTGAGAGCTGGGAAAACTGCGGGTTCAAGATCCAGTTACTTACCCTGACAAGCTAGATCAAACCGCACTGATGATCTGGAGAGTTCAACTGTTCCAACAAGACCGATTGCCTGAACATTTCTGCAAAAAGCATTTAAGTCACTTCATATCCTACCCATGCTAGTCAGCTCTCACAGCAATAGCTGTTTCAAAAAACAATACACAATTAAAATTCCTTTCCTAATGCTATAGCAAATTATGGTGAGTTGTGCCACTGCTTCTCCCAGATAAAGGAATGCCTGGCCACTCCCGGCATGCGGGGCAGCTTCACACACCACCAAGCAGTCATGCTGTGGCTCAGCCACGTGCCACACCACTCTGCTTTCACTCCTGGCCTCCGCCGCTGTCAGAGTCACAGGCAAGAAAGGACAACATTATAAACTACTCTCTGAGCTCATTAAAGGATGGCAAAGCAGGAACTATAACAGGATTCCAACCCTTTCGTGTCTCATTTCTAGCCGAAGGCTTGTTCAGGTTGGGTATAAAGAAGAGCTGCTCCTGTCTGCTGGATTAGTAGTGCCATCTGTGAAAAAAGGACTGGGGAATCGACCTGGGTGATCGGAGATTTTGTGGTACTAACAGAACCTATCACAGCATTTCCAATCCCTAGCAAGCTTTTGGGCACAGCTAGAGAATACGAAATGCAGATTTGAACGGGAATGTATTGGTCATTTCACCAAAGACTTTGGACCTAAAAGCCAACACAGATTTGAAGGTTTTGTACACTCTTTGGAAAACTGCTCTCCAGATTCTCATCAGTTCTGTGGAGAAGCTACATATATTAATTCCACTGATGGAAATAAATTGGCTAACACGACTGTACCAGCTTAATTTGCAATTGTATTAATACAGAAAAACTCATTCTTTGGTTTAGGCCACAGAAATAAGGCATGCTATCTTGGATGAAAACAAGGCAAGAGATGGAAAACTAAAACAGACAAAAATGCTGCCAAAACACAGAAAGTACAAATTTTTGTGAGCCTGAAGAAAATGTGCTACCCACAGAACCAGTGGGGCTTTTCTCTTACCTTTCTTCTTATTAAACAAAAGATCAAATGACTGCCTATATTTTCTGTCTATCAAGTGTTTCTTTTCTGCCCGAGAAGCAGTCAGAGACCCAGGGGCAGGCTGAATTCTACCACTGATTTTTCGGGGGGAAGGCACTGATTTATGTTATTTATCTCTCAGAAACACAGGACAGAAATCTTCCAGAGAAATGTAGACCTGTTGACTAAATCTGTCCAACCACGACTTCCAAAGGAAGACTAATCCTGAGATCTATGATTGCATCTTTTCCTATGAAAACCACAGTGATCGCGAAACATTTGTGGCACAAGATAATTATGCCTTCCAGGACTATGAAAGAATACCCAACAAGGGGGCCTTTGTATGTCTCTGATGAAGGTACTTTGAAAACCTAGTAAGAAAGACACTGTGTATCTTGTAGCTAAGGACAATTAAGTATATCAGAACACCAAGAGAACCAGAAGTAGAAATGCTCCAAACAAACAAAACCTAATCACTTTCATCATAAGTTCTGCAAAAAAGAAGTTACACACAGAGTTGTAAAAATCTGATGTGGTAATGTGGATTCCACTTACATAAAATGTATTTAGAAAGAGAAGGTTTTTTTCACTGGCAACACTGAACTATGAATTTTCTATAATCATACCCTGCTTGCTATTTAATTGAAATAGAGTGATTTAAAGCCTTTGCAGCAAGTCTTTTATTATCAATTTTCATGTAATTCTTCCAGCAGGTAATTGGAGCACTAATTTGTTTAATTACTTCAGGCATTTTGTCTCTCAGAATGTGTAGCCCTGTACAGAAAGGAGAATTAGAATAATTTTTGCACTTTGTTTTTGTCATCTAGGACCTCACAGTTTATTGTGACGTCTACATGCCTGACTGTTGTAGAAAAAAATACTTCAGATTTTCTCAATTCATTTGTTTCCTTCTTTCATTAGTTGAAGAGAAATCTTGTGCTGGGATCTAAATTTTATGAACTGTTTTTTCCTGGTGAAAAAAAAGTATTTAATCTTCTAGATCATTCATGTCCTCTAAATTTGCCTTATTTATTGCTTACTCAAAGTCATGCCTAGTGTCTAATACCTACAAATTCTTCTGATTTCAGAAACCATGAAGATGAATCTCAGTTTCATTTATAAAATGCTATTTTTGCTGCTTTATCCTTGTGAGCACAACCTTGTAAACATAGATTGGCATAAGCCACTTATTAGGATTAAACAAGTTAAAGCAAGCAAGTTTCATTTCTGCATTAAAGGGCTGAGCATGGTGGTGTGGCACTATGCAAGAGCTAGTATGCACTGAGAACCAAACCTTCTTCAAACCTTCTGAGCATAACTTTTCAGAAATGACTGCACCAAGACCATGGGTTCCTGAAAAAGTTACGGGTAAAAGGTATTGGCTTCTTCACAGCTGCTTTTTCTTAGTTTCTCAGGTTGTTCTAAGGGAAACTTCAGCTTTCAGCAGTAGGCAGACACACTCTTGCACATGAACAAAAAAACCCCTTTTCCTATGCCTTTTTAAAGTTCTTTAAAGAGAATTATAATTTTAGGGTCTTAAACAGAAATAATCCCATTCCACATGCTTAATGAAAAAGGTTTCAGAATCTCCTGCAGAAAAGGTTTGATTCAGGATTCTTAGTCTGGTTCTGTTCTGGTCTTCAGTCTGATACTCCCAGAAGAAGGACCACTTAATTGTGTTGGTTTTTTTTTCCCTCAGCACTTTCTGAATCAATCTTACTTCTTTCTTTCTTTCTTTCTTTCTTTTCCTTTTTCATTTGTAAGTTTTATAGCACTAACGTATTCACTGTCTTGTCTTGCATTTTTCTGTAAAACTGCCAGATTTTCTGCAAGGTCTGTCACCGATCTCAGGACTAAAAGTTACATATGACCTTTGCTGTGGTCAGAAATATCTGACAGAACTTTAAATACCTGGGTGGAAAATGCCATGCGATGCAAATCTCAGTTCTTCACAAGAGATCGACAGAACTACTCTGCTGGCAGTGAATTTGTCTGCTGAATTTGTTTTGAATAGGTGTCATGGAGAGATGCAATTATGACCCCTGTGGGTTCACTCTAAAATGTGCACATCTATGCTACTTGAGCCAGAAGGTCTTGCAGCAATGGTTGGTCATTCCGTCCTCCCTGAACTACACCACTGAATGAGAGAAACATCTGGGAAAAAAACCTATAAAAATATCAAACAGTTGTCAGTGTTAAACAAAAACAGCAGCCTGTCAACTAGAGAGCCCTGAACACTGAAGAATCACCAAGTTTCCTAAGTAGTTTTCATAACTAACTCTTCATTACACCTTTACAAGTGACTCCACTCCAAGATGTTTTAAGGCTATTGCTGTAGTAGCTCCAGCCAGAAATGTAGTCATATGGCTAAACTCCCATCAGCATCAATTTTGAACCAAGGATGACAATATAAAGGGACTTAAAATCAAGGTCAAGGAGACTTGGTCTAGTATAAAAAAATCAACATCATAAAACAAAACAAAAAGCAAGGCTAGAGTACACAAATGGATGGTCACCCAGCAGTTCAGGGGATAACAGCAGTGTAACTTTATCCCCAGAAAAATCACGGCAAACTAAGGGAGATGTATTGTAGAGTGGATTTGTGAGGAGCTAGATTTCTGAATTCAAATGCAGTTGAACAGACTTTGTAGCCTGACACTCCTACTCTAGGTGATGACTCCTCTTACTCATCAGTGCCACCCAAACCCGTAGTTTTAAAATAAATACAGTTTTGATTAATATCTACCACATACATCCATTTGCTTTTTGGTTAGCATGAATGCAAGTGGAGCAAAAATCCTTAGGAAGAGAGTTCCACTCCTGAGTGGAGTGGAACAAGGTAGTTTTAGAGGCTAACTGGCTCCCCTTGGGAATTTCTTGCACTTCCTGTCTTCTACAATATTTTTGTAAGCACAGAATGGTGGTCTTGCAGACCCTTAAAAATCAGGCAACACACCAAGGAGCTCGTACAAGTAAGAGTTTTTGGGACTGAGCTCATAATTTCTAATAGCAAATACATTAGGATTTTATAAGCTCAAAAAGGCTTGTGAGACTAATAATCCGTAAAGCCTATTAAGCTATTAAGGTAACCAAATAAAGCATCTGCATTTTGATCTGTCTCCAATCTAAATGCTCAGCATGACGCCTCCTTAGTGATATAAAGAAGGCTGAAGAAATCATTCTCTATAGGACAATTTTCCGTGTTTCAGCTTCTGTTAGAAAAGAAACTTCTCCCACTCTTACAACATGTCATATCAGTGTCATGCTTTAAATATTTGAAAATGTCTTCTCTGTTAAAAGGACTTTTCATTCATTAAGACAAAGGATAAAATACACTGGTTCCTTTAGACTATCTATATTTTTACTCGTTTGCACTATTTCACCTGCTGCAAAATGCATCAGACACACTACTCCCGTGGCCATCTCTGCTCCATTTACTCCTTGTGACTACTGCTCCACACTGTTTTCTGGATGTTCTCCACAAGCATTTGTTTCCTTTTTATTCTTCCCACTTTCATTCCGAGTCTGCTTAAAGACAAATTTCTGTGCTCATCATAACAGGCAAGTTCAACAAAACCAAATTAAAATGAACTTTTGAGCTAGTCTTCTTTGGAGGTTGCCATTTTGCACTCTAGCTGCTTTGTTTTAACTCAGTGAAGTGTTGATGTCCTCAGCCTTTGCCTTCTTTTGGTACATCAAGCAGGGCCAATCACACAGGTATAGCTAGCTTAGAACATATTTCTTAACATTTTTTATTGCGTGTCACGCGCTAACATCACAAGTAATAATCCTGGCTTTTCTGCCATAAGCAAACAGGTGCACGTTTGCTCCCCTCAATGGCAGTCTACTAATTTATGTTGAAAACCTAGCTTTCATGCCTCTGAAGGAAAATGGTTTACGGTACTGGTTTTATAAATGTGAAATTGTATTCTCAGACATGAGATTTCATACACATATCTCAAAATAATCATAATCAAATGACAGCAAAAATGGTAATGCATTCATCACTGCAATGCCACTCATTAATTTCTGCAGCATTCATGGCAGAAATATGGTTGGTATCTCTCATCTCCCAAACTTTACTATTCCAGAGTCACAGAAATGCCATTCTTTTGTCCTTTTAGTAAATGTGGTTAAAATGAAGCCATTCAGTAAAATTATGTACTGTTTCTCACTTAATTGCAAAGTCCCCATTTTGGCAAACTATTTCTTCACATTTTCTTTAATTTTAAGTGCCTTTCCTTTCCCAGCGCCGGGAAAGTTTAACTTCCAAGACCATGTGCAATTATAATCCAAAAATAACAATTAGAAAGGCTTTACAGATAAGCCAGCTGAACAATACTATACTGATTATGATTGGAAATAAAAAGATGAGTCTGTTTCCATGGTAAAATGTAACTACTATATTAGACATGGGTACTGCAGCAATAAACAGAACCTGCAGTGAAGTCATCTTTTGCCTGACTCCAACAGCAGGCCAGGGCTGATCTTCTCAAGTAATACCGATTTTATTATTTTTCCTCTTTACTTTTTCCGTGCCAGCTGATACTGTAACAACACACCACATCAAATGACGGCATGCGTCAGAAAGTCTTAGATGACAAAGACTAGTGGTTCAGACAGTTTGTTTGGAGGATGAACTGAGTGGACACAAAAATAATCCCTTCACCATATTTATCATTTTTATTGTCACTAAATAGTGCTCACCATCTGCACGTTGGAGCAGTACTCAGAAAAAAATGAGCGTGGTGAGTTTGGATTTCTAGAGAATATATTATAAGCACTTGTAAAGTATACAATTAGATGGTTGTAATATTTTTCAGATTTAGATACTCCAGGTTTGGTCTCACTGACACGAAACTAATAAAAAATATTTTTACAGTGCAAGCTAAAATAAAGTATCCATATCCCAACACCAAGCCTTTGATTTGTTCAGTCAGAGAGCTTGCAGGAGGAAAGATTGTAGCATTGAAATGCCAGTAATTTTATTTATTTTAAGCCTTACGTAAGCAATGTAATGATTGTGTTTATTTTACGGAGCATTTTTAAAAGAGTGGACTGAAAACCATTAAGCCTGCTCCTGAAGTGTTAAACTTCTACTGATTTTAACGCCTTTAGTTCTCTCTGTCTATCAAAGAAAATGCCTTTATTTCTCTCTGAAAGACAGCTACAGTTCACTGTAAAACAACACAGCAATTTGAGACAGAGAGAGACTAAGAAACCTCTTGGGAAAACCAGGACTATTTGGTCTATATTAAATATTTATTGAAGAGTGTGACAGTTTTCTTTATTTTTATTTACATTGCCACACACTGTTGTAGTACGTTGCCACATGGCTGCTGTGTTTCACCTCCATTTAGCACATCTGTCAAGTGGCTTGTGAAGTACTCTACATCTATTTTACAGCATTCCTCATACTGAATCTTTTTCTGGATAACACAAACTGCTCCTTCCAATATTTTATTATTAAAAGACTTTTATGTAAGTCCCAGGAAGACTAAGCCAAATCTCAGTGGAAGCCCAAGTCCACACTGTGATTAATGAGGCTTCTTTCCTTGCTGTGTACTGATTCTCACAGCATTCCTGGTACAGCAAAGGCAGGAGTCACAGAATTCTCCTTGTTGTGTCCTATTCTACATCTAAATCAAATGAATGCCTGCGTAGATCACCAGATTAGACCAGCATAGCAGAAATTTTGCTAAGGCTCTTTTACTGCAGTTGACTATAAACCACTGAAGTGAGAACAAGGGTAGTCCTCTGTGGATTTGGGGCAAACACTGATCTGCTGCTTCTCTCATGCAGATGATGAGCACTGAAGGGGAATAGCAGGGTTAGTGAAAAAAACTGCAAACTGTTTCTACAGTCCTTTGAAACAACCACAGAAACAATGATGAAATCTCACTTCCATCTGTATGTGGATTTTGCCGTGCCAGACAACTTAGATAAATTCTAAGTAATTCTGCACAAATATCTTTCCTTCAAATGGAACAAAATTAGTAGTGGACTTAAGTCGCATTTAAATATAAGATCCTTAGGCTATCCAAATCACTCTTACCAGAGGTGCTTTACAGTCAGCTTAGATCAGCTGTGCTGTCCCTTATGCAAATGGAAAGGATAATCAGGATCTGGCATTTGACCAGACAAATTTGTGACATCTCCTTCCTCCCTGTGATTTGCTGGGACAGAGCTGGGGCATAACTTTGCCTGGGAGAAGGGAGGGAACAAGACCTTGCTTTCATTTCTTCTGTTAGAACAAGAATGCATTTATCCCTGGACACCTTCTGTGCGTACTAGCACAGGTCTGTGGGTACTACAGCACTTTCCTCTTAAAAAGCCTCAAAACTCATTCACATACTTTTTAAAGACAAAAATTATTCCCACACTGTGTGAGAATATCCATTTCTTACAACCTTATGTATCTAGATTTCTGGTCTGCTGGGAGATAAGGGATGCTAGCTCCATAATAAGAAAGGTCTCTTCCCCTCAATATACCCACATTTTTATTTAAACAACGTTAATTCACAAGTTTACTAAAATGTCAGATAACTGCGCATCAGAGGAACTCCATTCACTTCAGTACAGCATCCTCAGATTTCCCACATGATAGTTACAGAACTTGGCTCAGTACACTGTATCTTACTAACATTTTCTTTAAAAAGGGGGTACTCACCTGCCAGTCTACACATTTGGGTCAGAGCTGTTTACAAGTGAAGGGAGAGTCACAGATTTGTCAGCTGGGGGAGTGGTCAGACAAAGAGGCTGCAAGGAGTGCAGCAACAGCACTTCATAGCAGTGCTTTGTAGGTTTGCATTTCAGCATTTCCTTCATTTTGGGCAGGTAAATGGTCTCAATTATGCATAATAAGGAAGAGCTAGAAAGAAATGTGAAACCTAACAAAGAAGGTGTCAACTGCTTGACCTAGATTTAGATCTCGTTTTCCTCTTACTAGACAGAAAATAGAATTACATTCTTTACACTGCAGCTAAATTCTTGGTTTAAATGCTGGTACAGACCCACACAGCACCAGTTAGTGCTGCTGAATCTTGTATGTCCTATCACTTCTCAACCTTTAAAAGCAAGAGCAGGGACAGAATTTCTGCAGTTCTGAGGGCAGAAAATGGTCATACAAGCTTTCGTGTTAGTTTGAAAGTACCTAAGCGGGCACCTATGTAGAATTTGTATATTAACTCCTTAAAACACAAAATGAAAAACAGTATTGATTCAATGATGAGCATTACTATGTGAGGCAATATGGTTATATTCCTCTAAGACAGGAGCTGATCTGAGCTCTTCTTTATTTGCCAATAAGTGGAAGCTTTAAAAATATTCTCTAGCCACTTTTTCTAGTCTTGCAAGGACAATGATGACCTAAAGGAGGAGAATCCTGGTTTATTGAGAGCTTTATTGTTTATTAAGACAGGTAAGTCTTGGATGACCTTGGCAGTCCTAGCAGAGGCGGAGGAGAAAAGAGAACAGAGATATTTACAAGTGCTTCTTGTGATACATCTAGCAGAATACAGTAAAACATGGAGGTCATACAATGTTAGCTGACCTAAAACTAAATCTGCTGTCTACCTGTACCTGGCAAATTCTGTTCCCCCTGTGCAGGCTCTGCAGCCCTGCAGAATGCTTGCTCCAAATGCTGCAAACTCAGGGGCCTATTTTGAAACTGAAAATCTTATTAAGTGTATCTTTGATCCCACTAAAATGTGTGCTTAAGAACCTTTGTGCAGCAGGTCCTCAGTGAATATGCAGCTTTTGGATTAGCCACAGAAAATATTACAAGAACAAGAGCAACCTGCCAAGAGATAAAATTGCCTTCTCTGTGATGATTTTCCTTCTAGAGAGGGTTGCACCATTGCCGCACATTTAGAACAAACTACAGAGTTTTTAATTTCTACAAATAAGCACTACTTACTGACACCAAAGGGCTACCCCCTTTGATGTACTGTATTGCTGTTTGTTTCCCCATCTGCAAATTTAAGATAATAATATGGACTTTATGCAAAGTGCTTTGCCAATCACATACAAAAAAATTCAAAGAATGAGCTAAATATTTGGTTTAATCATCCAGCATCTTCACTAGTCCCTTGTTAATTGATATTTCTAATTCCATCTGCTTCTAGTTAAATTCCATGCATCTTGGGCAATGTTTTTTGGTCAGTGATAAAAACAAACATTTGAAGAGCTATTTCTATGTGATGCTCAGAACGCTTTTAATTGTTGCAATGCATATATAAATTTGAAGTAGAGATTCAAAGCATCTTAGAAATATTTTCAGAATTATTTACTTTTGATGTTAGGAAATTTGCAAAACAAACATTCCTTTCAATACTGTAACAGAGGTCGGCCCAGGAGTAAGCATGTACCAACATGGTAACCTGTTATAAGAAAGACCAAATCAATTTAAGCAGAATCATCAGCAGAGTGGTGAAATAAAGGTGTAAAACACTCTTTTCACATTTTCCAGAAGTTTATATGCATACTTTTCAACTACTAAAATGTATGTGCATCATCACAGCTGTTTCTTGCTCTTCTTACTATATTCACAGGTGTATGCATAGTGCATCTTCCAATTGTTTGAGTGTTTCTTGGCTTTAGCACTGATTTCAAGCTAAGAAAACTCAAAAATGGAAGGTTCTTAATTTTGGTTTTGGTTTGTTTTGTTTGAGTACATATTTTATTCATTCTCCCAAAACCATGTTACAGCTCTTTTCTGATAAAACTGTCTTTTATCATCTTCGGGTTTGTTGGACTTCACGAAGAGTGCTGAAGCTCAAGTAGTGCGTTTGGTAGTATCAGTTATTTGGCTGGTGAGTTCTTTGTACTAATGATGCACTGGAAATCAGTCCATGTCCTTCCCTGCATGTGTTTTAATATGGCTCTTGCTGTGAGATAAGGCTGACAGCGCTGACTGAAGTCTGTCCTTGTTTGATGAAAACAGCGCAGATGTTCCCCAATAGACAGGAAAAGGTCAAATAAAGAGACTGAATATTGCCTTGGAATACTCAGTTATACTCAAATATTACTGTTTTTCACTTGAATTGTTTTGTGACACTGGAAAAGGAAGTGTGTGAGTTAAAGAGATGAATTTGACTTTATTATTTGTAAAGCTTTCGATAATTTCACAGGACCTAATTTACAGCCTTATAAAAAATACATGTTGGTTACAAAATACACAGCAGCAACAACACCTATGAGAAGACAATGGAAAAAAATAAATCTGTTCATGCTGTCTGTCCTTAGACAGTTACTGGGGCAGAAAGCTGCAAATCAAAGTATATTGTCCCTGTCTCACTGCCTAAGCATTTTTATGCCCTTCAGTACTGACGAAGCCAAACCTGATTCTAATCAAATCTGTGAACTCAGTAGTCTTGGGTTTTTTAAAACATTGTTAAAATTCAACAAAATTATATAGGAATTTTTTTGCATGATTTCTAACAATGTTTTGGTGCACAGAAGAACTTCACTGGCTTCAGAAGCTTGCTGTTCAAATAAGGATTGCCATCTAATTTCAGAATTCACCTACGGTAAGTGAACAGTGAAAATCACTGAAATTACAGTGATAAGCAAATAACACTGCATATTTTGGATAGGTCTCTACAATTATGTCCATACAGAGAAAGGTGTTTTATAAGGACATTCCATTACCTCAGTTAAGCAGAACTGATCAAAACCTAGGGAATCACAGTTCATTAAGTAGCAACATAACCGTTGCAAGGAGCTATTAAGAAATGACAGAAAAGGAGAAAGGTCATATTCTGTCCCAGGATGATGATGAGCCATGCACATTTTCACAGTGGAAAAGCTAAATGCTAGGATGTGCCAATAAAAGTGTTTCCAGTAGAGACTGGCAGCCCTTCAAAAAGGCACTGACAAAGGCTCAACTGCGAGATGGTGAACAGCTCTAGTCATATGCCAAGAGGAAATATGGGTTCTGACTAGGACACGTGCTGGGAAGGACATGCCAGTGAACAGGAGAAAAGAGGAGACCTCAAAGCTTGATTTCTCTATATAGGAAAAATGGGAGAACAGGAACACAAAGGCATTTTCAAAATTTATCGGTGAAACAAGGACAGAACAAAAGGTTATAAGCTAGTCATAGAAACAATTAGTCTTGAAACAAGAAGGGGTTTGACATGTGGGAACAGTCAAATTCTGAGCACCCACACTTGAATCTGCCTTTTTCTGGTGGCTTTGACAAGTGTATACAAAGGACAGCATAAAATAATTGCCTCTGATTACAAGCACCAGGACAAAGAAGTCCACATCAGCGCTATGTTGTCTGGTTCTGCAATGAATACTTGCAACATATCCTGATGAAAAACCAGAAGGAGATTTGAATTTTACTAGGATTTATCAAAAGAGCATTTCATCCACTTGGTGATATGCAAGTAACAGAATTCTCCTTAATTTTAGCAGCTGATAGTCATAGCAGCAAATTCAAAACACGTAAATACACACGCCCCCTCCAACCCCCAAAACACTACATTTTGAATGAAGCAGACTTTGTGGTTTTGATTTGGTGGTAGTTACAGTTGTTGTTCTTTTTCTTGTTATTATTATTAGTACAAAATTTTATTTTAATAAGCAAAACCTATTTTTTCTGAATTATCTTCTAGTCAACGGGTGATTCATCACTTCAACAGTTGTTAGACTTCTGCAGACTCCTGGTAGGATGGGATCTTGTCACTGTTGGCCACTTAAAACATGGAAGAGAAGATTGAAAAACTGGGGTAAATTATTTCCCAGGAAGGAACCCTGGACAGAAAGGATATTTTAGAAAGCTTTATAGTCACCTACAAAAATAAATCTCAGTGACAGAAAGTGAGCACATTTTTGCATCTCAGTGATGCTCATGTGTCACTTTGAGAAATCTGCTTATTTTCGTGATGGAAGAGCAAGAAGGCTCATGTAAGTGCTTTCTCTGTGTATACTGATTGAAAATTCCAAAACAAAAACCTCTGCAGGTTTTTAGTATAGTCAGAATTATTATGAGCAAACTAGAATTAGATGTGAAGTGACAATCAGAGTTAATTTGAGATTGTATGTAATTTCATGTCTACCAAGATGGGATATTTTGTGCTTCAGCCATGGAACGTAGTGACTACTTCAAGGACTCAGCAGGGGACTATATTCACATTGCCTTTTAAAGCCTTCCATCCTAGCAATTGGAAAAGGCTTTACTGTGTTATACTAGCACTTAAAATTAAGGGCAGTACATATGTATATATGTTGCAACAGCAATATTTTCCTTGGAAATAGTTTGGTTGACTAAATCGAGTGTATAAATGCAATAGTATATTTAATTTATCACAACATATGTCTACCAAAATACTTAGCCATATTGAGAAAATATTAAAAAGGCACAACAAAAATTAAAAGATAAATATGATTTACTTAAAAATTTATATTTTGACAATATATTTTGAACTGTTGTGTTCAAATGCGAAATCCATGTAGTACATTTTGTGATATAAACCCACATGGCCGAACTAAAAATTATGACAGGAAGTCCAAATAAATATTACTCGAATGCTTCAATATAAAACCAGATTATTTAATTTGGGTTTTATAAATAAATTTAGTTCCTATGACGCTTAAGAAGAATGCAATTATTAATTTGACTGCAAAGTGACCATACCGATATGATATGCTTCCATATGAAATAATGACCTTCAAATACAAATAAAAAATAAAACATTGTACAACAGGAGAGGGCACTGCCTTGAATACTCTTATTTGAACATGAGAATATTTAGGTAACCTTTTGGCTGAAAGTCTAATGTAGCAACCCCTTATTCCTGGCGTAATACGCGGGCGGTGGCGCACTGCGGTCTATGGTTTTAAAAAGAGATAACAAAGCCAAAAAAACCCAGGTCATAAACCCCCATTTAGTTCTAATTAGTTAGTTTTATCTAATTTTATGAAACATCAAAACCACTAATGCTAAAGTGTGCGAGCGTCTAATGCTTAACTGAATATAAGCTGCTTAAAGTCCAAGTGATGCTGAGGTACATTTGTACCTTAAAACAGTGTTAAAAGATGAAGATGTCATCATTTCTTCATTTTTTTTTTCCATTTAAAAATCTCACCACCACCCCCAACCTCGATTTCCTATTTCAAAGCAAGCACTCAGTGCACTGTTCTGAGTCATACCACTGGGGTCTAGCAGGCATCAAACTGTGGAAACCGGATGACATTTAAAACTACAAAAGCTCAGGCTCCTTAAGGAGCCTGGGTGGCTGAAGACACCTTAAAGCCATTGTGCCATTTCGCCTTGCACAGCAGGTACCTTAAACTCCTTCACAAACACTTCTGCAGCC
>VZTA01031819.1:0-13611 GCA_013398855.1 Mohoua ochrocephala
TGTAAGTTACACTTAGAAAAATACATAGTAATCACAATATACTGTTTAATCACAATGTCATTGTGATTCCCACTGCTCATCTTTACGATGCTGTGTATATGTGGGTTGAAGCCATTGCTCTCTTCCAAAATTTTTTGGTCTGATTTTATACCCTGTGTTGCGTGGAGCCACAAACTGTGGCCTGGCTAAGTCAGGGCAGTCACATTCTTTCAGTGAACTGAGTTCCAGAGGCACATCTCCCTTGGCCATCTCTTCTGAACCTTCTTCCACCAGTCACAGCCATGAGCCACAGAACGTTGTGTTCAGTGTTGGGATGAAACTGAAAGTGCCACTCAATACAGGAGTGCAGGAATGGGACTTCAGAAGATTCAAATGTTCAACAAACGTTCAAACATTATGACAAACATTCACCCAAATTTTGAAAAAAAGCACAAACTCTACAGTAAGGCAAGAGCTGATAAAATTGTGAAAGACCTCACAGAAAGCAAAATCAGACACAGTAGCAAAGAAATAAGTAACTGCAATAATTTGAAATGCACTCTTACACTCCAGGGGAGTATTATTTTTGATTATTGTTTCCAAAACAGCCCTTATGCGCAAGGTTTGAGCTGTAAGCCGAGTGGAGTTGATGAAAATCAATAAGAAATACAGTTTCTTTTAGCAGCTGAATATTTCAAAGAAGGGAAAGCGTTCTGTCTTGCCCTCTTTGAAACCTCTGTTTAGAAAGGGTGTGCTCATTTCTGAAATGCCAGTGATCTCCCTTGCTCTCTTTAAGACTTGGTAGATCTCAAGGATGCTCCCTCCACACATTGTAGAACTGTTCAACTCTACACGGAGCCCAGCTTTGAAGGAGTGAAACAGGCTTTAAATCACTTCCTTCTGAAGCAAGAGATGTGTTTATTTCTTTGTTGTGCTCTTTCAGAGTTGCTTTAAGCAGTGCATTCAGCAGAAAGATGCCTCTTATGGTGGGTAATTTAATTTTTAGCTGAATCTGCCCAATCCAGCACTGCTTCAAAAAGGTCATAATTCCATTTCAAGAGGGATTTTGCATTTTTAAATATACTTCAAAATCAAATGTTTCATTAGGGATAGTGTTCTTTTCACACCTTTTTGCCACACAACTTTTCCTTAGGGACTGGAAGTTTTTGAAGGGAACAGTGGGCAAGGGAATCATACATGTGTTAAAGTAAAAAAATATCTCAAGTGAGTTATTTCATTTGCAGAGTTATGAAAAAGCAATGATTATGCTGTATTTTTTAGTGAATAAAACCTAACAACAAACAACACATCAAATATTTAAATAAGTTTTCAGAGTTCTGTTTCCTTGGATGATTAGCAAGTTCTCTGCAGTGATTAGCTCCCTGTTATATAGACTCAAAGACAAACATGGCTTGATACTAAGCGTTTCTGAAATAGTGGGTATTAATTCAATATGGTTTTTAAAAGGATAAGGAGTCTTTTGTGAAAGGGCGTCATGATCCAGTCTCCCCTAACAATGTATTCTCTCACTGGTACCCTGATGATTTTTATTAGGCAGATCCTGTTTCATCAGTGAAAAAAAAATCCAAATATTTTCAAACAATTTTATGTACTGGCATCTGGTGCTGAATCCTGAAGAGGGACCATTTGACACTAATTGATTGGCAAGTTTTTATGGGGTTCTGTGGTTATAGAATTCCTGAAGCATTTACCCTAGGCAACATGGAAGTGCCTAAAAATGCTACAAGCAGGGATCATTGTTTTCTGCTTTCTCTTCTGGAAAGCTCCAACTGTAACCATCCCTATTCTGCCACAGAGATGCTTGATCTTTAGGAAGTCACTTTAACCTGCAAGGAGCTGTGACCTGATTGGAGATTGTTCTTTCCTGAATCACAGAGCTGAATATGAAAGTCTGGGAGGTATGCAGATGTCACAACAGCATCAAAGTAAAACCAGTCGGAGGACAGACTGATAACCTCTGGATAGCAATATTCAAAAGTATGGCAGTAGGGGACCAGGCACAAACCTGCTCAGACTCAGAACTGGTTTGTGCTCCCAGAAGTTGATCAGTTGATCCTGGTCTCACCTTTATGCTATGTGAAGGGACACTCCATTTTGAGGCGATAGCAATATCATGGAGCAGTGAATCTTCTTTCCGCACTCAGGTTTCAGGGAACAGTAGGCCCTCCATGGAATAACTGTCATGCAGAAACTTTGGATCCAAGCTAGCTGGCCAAACTAAACACATGTGTATAAATTACTGATGTGTACATCTTTCCTCTCATCTAGTTTCCAATGCTCTTTTCTCTCCTTCCTATATCCCTTAAGTCAGTGTTTCCAAGACAGCATACTTTCAAAGAACAAAGTACAAATGTTTCAAGCTGGCTTAGCAAAATTTTTTTTTTTCCAACTGGTTCTTTCTTCTTCTTTGAACACAAGCATGAAAAAAATACACTTTCACTTTAAACAGTAGGGTTTTTTATCCTGTCCATACTCCTCTAGGCATGAAGGTTTGTGTTTGGTGTGGTACTGGTAAGGTAAACAAGATGTTCTAAAGCTATAACTAAGACAACATCTGAAAGGATATCCTACTTGAGATAAATTGTGAAGAACAAAGATGAAGTTTAAGGTAAAATTTAAGATAAATTTAAAGACTTTACCTGAAGGATGATCTGTGTTTTGCAGATGCATCAATTAGTCTAAAAAATAATACCACAGCTCTTTATGAGCATTGCTGTCTTTATACGAGGAATCGTGCACAGGGTAGGTTAACTGTGTGAGAGTGAAAAGATTGCCAAAACCCCAAGGACTGAATGGAGAACTTCCAGACACAATGAATGGTATTTAACTGCATAAACAAAAGAATTAGAGTTTCAATGTCATGGCCTCAACACACTCACATGCTGTGCAACTCAGGGAAAGGAAAATTTTAATGCATATTCACCAGTGGAATATAATAAAATACCACTCTCTCTAGTAAAAGGGGTACACATTACAATGTGCAACAGAATGTATCTTAAATCCATCTTCTAAGGATGGTAAAACATAAAATACTTTTGGACAATAAAATCACTGTGTTGGAGCCTTTCTTCCTTTCTGTGGACACAGCAGTCAAAAAATTGACACTAGCAAGCAGTTTCTTCTTACCCTCCTGCCCCTTGTTTAAATGTCTTTATTAGCTTCAAATGTATTAGTCATCCAGTTCTATGCATATGAATTTATTTTCACAAAACAGGGATCTTAAGAGGGAATATGTGATTTCTGTGCATCAGAAATGTGTCAAGAAACGCTGAACATCAATGGAAAAGGGAAATAAAGATAAAAAAGAGAAAAGAAGTGGCAGAGGGGAGCCAAAGGCTGAGAAGAGAAATGCAATAGGAAGGATAATTGTGGTGCTTTGGCACAGCAAAGATTAAAGAGAGCTGTCTGAACATGGGAGCCACATTAATGGTGAGCAGGGGATCCTAAGTCGTAAGGAGGCATCCAGGTGCTGCAGAAGCTTGTACCTAGGAAAGAAAAGAAGAAGAAAGAAGTGAGGTAGCAGAAACGTGGTTGAACTCTGGCCGCTGATGACTGAGCTGCTAACAAGAAAGCTGTTCTTTATCACCAAGCTTTACAGGAAAACACTGGGGAAAGGCGCTTTGGGGAGGTGAGTACTGAAGCTCTTGCTGTAGGTTGAAGATTATACAATGGTAATGCTTAAGAAATGGCTCCCTTGTTAGTTGTGAGAGGCAAAGCTTTGGCCTAAAAGACCATGTCCTCTAAACAGAGAAGCTTCAATACCTAAGACACTGTTGAAGTGTGCAAAGAAAAAGAAACAAAATTGTTTCTGTAAAAGGCAGACGTCTGGACAATGCTGGCAATTAGCTTGCAAGTGTTTTTGCTAACATTTTGGTCAAACCATGTCAACAGCTGACTATCACCAGAGATAAAAAAGAATAAGCACAGAGCTGGAGTTTCCTCTCATAACTTGAGGTTCTATGTCTGTCATTAACACCGGATTGCTGCCCTTAAAATTGTGCAATTATGCTTTCTTTTTTTATATACAAAGTTTGTTTATTTCAGTCCTGAACTGTTTCATCAACCTATTTCTCATGAAGCTACAAGCAAGTTTCAAAACTTGCTTTCAAAACTTTTAGCTTTTTTTTTTCCGAGTTACATAAATACATACATTTTTCTAGTTACATAAATACATACTGTGATGGACTGCTGTTCCAGAATGTGGAAAACATTCACTGCCATCAGTTCTTGTGCTGTAAACATGCAAGAAAATCTTCAGCAACAGAGAGGCCTACTGATCTCAGCCTTATTCCAATATTGCCTGCTTACAGAGAAAGCTGCATGCATTTATCATCTTTACTCTCCCACTTCCTGTGGTATTCAGCAGGCTGTTGATAACAGCTGATAGCAAATTGAGGATGGAAAAGGATATGTGCAGGCTTAATATAGATGCTTGGAATAATATCATTATAGGGTTGTTATTGATTTTCCCCCTGCTTTGACTGTTTCAGTGTTTTGTACACTGTTGCAAAGAGATAATGGATTTTAAGGGGTGGCTGTCAAAATTGCACTCACATGCTTGGCCAAATTACAGCTCTGAGACAATGGAGCAGACAACAGCTATTAGGCAGACTCTTTCAAGATTAAAAATCCTGTAGACTCCAGCGATGACAGCTGTGTCATGGTCCTTTATTCTTTAGCTTGGGATGTGGGTTCTACAGCTTACATGCTTTGCAGGGATTGAACTGCTGCCTTCCTCAAAGGCTTAAATTGTTGAGGCGGCATAACGACTGAAGTGCTAACATGGGAGATGAAACATGTAAATGTCTTCACCCTCACTTCTGATTTTAAGGAATCTGTAGAATAAAAAGTGTCAATATTGGTTTAGTTTTAACAAGATATTTATAGCTAAATAAAAATCCTCACACATTTTTGTCCAGAACCATTGACAGACACCAAATAGCAAGTTTTGATTGAGGTTCAAAAGACTTTTTTTTTCTGCAAGAACCCCTGATCCACTGATTGTGTTTTTGCTAGCACTGAACTGCCTCAGCTGCCTTGAACAGAAGAGCAGGCCTTCCCTTATTGTTTCAGACTTCTAGAACTATTAGAAACTAACCAAAGCATTGTAATACAAAATAGGCTTCTTTAAAGCCAGGCTGGGGTAAGCTGCAAAAGAGAAGTGTCTTGAGAACTTTTCTCCTACCTGACCACAATTCTGTGGGCACACATTATTGCACCAGCAAGGATCTCCTTTTAAGGACCCTTTTTGTGACCACGTAGTTACAATATGGTATGTTTTGAAGGATAATTCCCATCCAGTGGTGGCACAAAGGAAAAAACATTTGTGATGGAGGGGCATTTTTATCTTTCTCTTGCAGAATCAGTTTGCATAGGTGGGTATTCATGCATGGACCTCACAGGAAATGTGAACCCAGGCACTTGGGTGAGAATTAAATACTGCAGAAATACTTCTGCTTCCCCTGCTGTACAGATGACTTGGCTGTAGAACACTTTTCACCAGGTTTCTAAGAATGCCATTAGGAGATCCACAAGCTGTTAAAAAAACCCAGGTTTAGTTGTGAGTTAAAGCATATCTAAATCCTTCTTTCCTCATCAATATGGCTACACAGTCAGACCCCCAGAAAGAGGAGCTCAGCTAAATTTGGGCTGTGCATTGGAAAAGGAAATAGGGAGAGGAAAAACTCTTGAAGTTTCTTAGAAGTTGTGGTATCAGTGACTGCTGGCAGACGCTGGGTTGGTGTTTGGAGGAGCACCTGGTGCAGTGTGAGTTTAGAGCCCACTAAGCCTGGCTTGCTCAGTGGCCTAAAGGCTGTCACAGCAGGTCAGGTTCTGGCAGGATGGCATTGCCCCCCCAGAGCAGCCACTGAATGAGTTAACTTTACAGTGTCTGTGCTTAATTTTCAGGAAATTATAAATTCATTTTCTCCAGAAACCTTAAAACAGTCCTGCACTGTAGGCTTAGGGTGGAGTAACTTCTGTCCTTTGTGCTGCTTTTATTGAACAAGTGTCCCAGAAAAGTAAAAAGAGCTTGCGTTGGTAATTACTTGAAAATGCAGAAATTTCTAGACAGTGGAAACAATTAGTTATTAGGTTCATTGCATTTAATTGTTAACGTCTAGTACCTGAGAACATTCTCCTGCCTAACCATGTGTGCAAATGAAATTTTAATTTAATTTGGTTAATTTCATTCTGTACATAGATGGTGTTTAGTAAATTTATTAGGATTCTTTTTACACTTTGTACTCTTTGCTAAAAAAGTGATAGATTAGTTAGTCATTCTGAATAAGCAATTTGTCAAGCCTGGAAGCCATATAAAACTAAGTGCATATGTAATTTATTGCCTACTCTAGTAGTAGAAATAATGTACATTTGGCAAATTCTAATTAAAATAATCAAGAGATTAATCATTTGATAGAAATTTATTTATTAATCAGAATTAATCTCTTAAAAATGTGTTTTAAACTCTGAGTACTACTAACCTGCAACTTAGTAAATTAGAATTTTTTTTTAAATCAGCAATTTAAAAAAATGTGGCAAATCAGTAACATATACAAAAAATGTATTTTATAATACTTCCTGATGTTACCTATGAAAAATCATTAAGAAGATATTTCTCAGCTGAAGTTATCAGAGCAATTTCTTATACTATATTTTGGATTTAATTTAAGGTACGTTTCATGAAACATAAGTTTTTCTTGGTAAATATTTTCATATGGAAAATATCGGGAGCACAACTTTCAGTCCAAACTACTTTTCATCAGATAGAATTAATCTTGTTTGTCATAGCCTAACTTGCATGTATGTTAAAATGCAGACAGAAAATGAGTTTATTTGGAGGCTTATAGACACCAAATATTGTGAACTTTACAACACACAGGTTAAGAAGATTTCCATCTATTCATAGTGCTTATCATTGAAAAGGCATAGCTTGAAGAATGAGCATTTTTTAACTTTAAATTTTGACTACCCAAATTACTAGGACCACAAGAAAACAGAATCTGAAAGTTACATTTCCAGCAGTTACTGAAGTATTTTGATTGTGTATTGCAGGATTGAATCACTGTTTCAAGTTACTCATAAAACCTTCCTTTTAGGAAGCTGCTAAATGACAAGGATCTGAGCATGCCACAGAGTTTTGGGCTCAAGTTGTGTTCTAACCCAGGAGAAACTAGTATTTTGACAAAATCTAGAAAGGTGTGATCTCATGAGGACCTTGTCATCCAAAACACTGAACTCCTGTTAGACTGGCTTAACTGATTCTTGGTTGCAAGATCCTTATGATTGTGGGTTAGATCTACCAGAGAACTTCAAGTACTGACAATGAAGAAATGTTTTGTGACGATGCATGTCTCTGCTACACAAATAACACGTACCAGAGACTCAGCTCAAGCTACCTTCTTTTTACTATTGTTCTCTCCTCAGTTTATCAGTAAATACACAGTGAAATTGATCTAGGAAAACTTAGTGACATTGGGGTTTTTCTTTATCCAGATCTGGGAGAGGCAAAGAAAAATTATTCCTTTAAAGCAGCTACTAAAGAAGTTACAAGCATTTCAACTATGGTGCCTGAAGAAATACTGCTGCAAGAAATTATAGAATAGAATTTCAACAGACATTACACAGATATTTGCGGATGCTGCTGTGGAAATAAACAATTTTCAAGTGCACAGGTTTTCCATTTAAAGGCAGGTGAAAAAAATAATAAAAATTTGCAAGCAAATTAAACTATATCTAGGGTATTTTTAAATAAATCAAACGTTGGAATGGAAAACACTGAGAGGCCTGCAACTGCCTGCCAAGTCTGAAACTTGGGGGAAAACACCCTTGAACACCAAGGGCTTTTTTAAAAAATAAAGACGCACACCCTGCTTTCCCAAATTCTTGCAAGGGATCTGAGTCCCATATCAAATGTAAATGGAAGCATCAACTGCAAGAATTCAATGTGACATTAATTTTGAACATGCTCAGCCAAGGCAACGTTTAAACAAAGATTTCTACTGTATTAATTATGTTCCTTGCAAATGAATGCTAAACTCTGCAGTCTGATTACTGTAGGGAGATGTACCAGCCATTCTTAGGGCAAGGTTGGCTAAGCACCTGCCTATTTGAATAGATAGGTGTCTAAACCTCCTTGGAATGCAAAACTAGACAAAAAAAAATCTTCTCTTGTTTCCTCTTTCCTGTGCAGCCAAAAGTACCCTGAGAGATGTCACTGCTTCTGCGTCTAATAATACCCAATGCATAGAGAAGTAATCCTGTAAGAGTTAACTGTGTTTGTGATTTAATCAAAGCAGAAAGGAAGCTTGTGTGGAAACTTGTCTGCTGTGACCAGCACGGATCTGTACACAGACACAGCACTTTGAAATAAAGTGTATGATCTCTCTCCTATGGAGATATCCAACGTTTTATTCGATATTAAGAAAATATCAGTGTATATCTAGATTAATCCCTATTTAGCTAAGTGCTTTTTTATTATTGAAAAATAGATTTTATCCGGAGTTATATATTTTGGTTGATTCTTACTATACTTTCAGCTATTCCTGTGAGAAAACTCCATCTGTGTAATGGATAACTAAGAGATTATTTTATATCTCATGCATCGTGATCTGTCTTGAAATATTTGGACTATTTTAATCCTTCATAGCCTATATTTGCTACATGTTTACATATTAACATTTGAAATTTAATTAATTCAGTGTGATTTTTCGCCTAGAGGACTGACTTGACTTCTGTAGTCTCTGAAGCAATTTCAGAAGTACCACAAAATACCTTCATGCATGGGGTTTTTTTATGTTTTTATCTGCATCATATGACTGGGGACAAACTTGAGCGAGGACGATTACACTTTCCTTTTTTCATGAGCTTTTTATTCATTAAGGTTTTATACTGAAGATAGGTGTGCAAATAAAAATGTTGAGATTTTTAGAGGTGGTGAGTCTTCCTTTGGTCTCACATCAAAGGCTTTATTTAGTAGCTGTAAGTGATGAAATAAAGCCACTTGGACTTAGGGGCCAAAATACAGATTTCTGCTGGTGACAACCTAAGGCACGCAAATGGGAACATTTTGGCCTAAGTTTCAAACTCTTTTTTTTCCCTTTTCTTCTAAGATGTGATGTCATGCAATCAGAATCTGTCATTCCCATCACCTCATGGTAGTTCTGCAGTCAGGCTGTGGCAGTTCAGATTTAGTCTCAGGATGAATTATATCAAGCAGCTTAAGGAAACTTACTAAGTGAACTTGCTACTTCACCAGTAATGAATACACGTTCTTTTGGGGACTTGAATGCTTGTTCTTCTTGTACATTTCTGTTTTCTCTGTCAAAATAGTCTACTGTTCATATTCTGTTTGTTAGCACTGTTTGCCTGCCGTACAAAATATGCAATTTAACTCCACCGGCCCTTTTTTTCACAAACTCTATGGGGCTAATAGCAACTGGCATGCTTCAGTGAATTGTTTCTTAAACTTCAGGGTTTTTATTTGAGAAAATATATCTATATCATCTGTATCTATATATTACCTTTTTCCCCACAAACTTCCTGACGTTCTTTTGCCTTCTGTGTTCATTGCCTTTAAGCTTTTAAGTATCACTTAGTGGTGAATTCATAATTCTTCTCTCTTTAGATGTAGCCCCTGAACTCTTGCAAGTTCTTCTTACAAACTGTGAAATATTTCTGTGCTTTTGGGAAATTCAGTCCAAGTACAAAGGTGACTGTAACTCATAGGAGGCTGCTCTGTTGTGACCACCTTCTTTTTATTCAGGTAACTAATTGCCAGTAAGCTGCTCCACTGACAGTCTGGCTCTTTAATCAGCTTTGTGTCTGCACACCGGGAGTGTTTTCCTATGTTTTGGGTTATGAATGAAAAGATATTATCACTTGCATACAGAAAAGCCTGGAGAATCAAGTGTGGCTTGTTTCTCTAGCCACCTTTGGTGCACGTTGTGTGTGCCCAAGCGAGGCCTTGTTTGTTGTGTGGCAAGGAAATAAGGTGTCCATAGACAGTCCGTAAACTGGAGCTGTATTTTCAGATATTTTTATGACTGTGTAAATTGGGCACACATTGAAATCTGATAGAACTCATCATTGTCAGATTTTATGTAAATACTGAATGCATATGAATAGTCCCTTCATCACGCTGTGCAGTGTTTTGTCCTCCACCAGAATAAAGGTAACAATGCTTGCCTTAAAAAGGTACATTGATTTATTCTTTTTTGCAGCTTCTTGGATGGAAATCAGTGTTATTTGTAATTTTACGCAGTCTAAATAAGAAAAGATTGGTTACTGGGAGACTGCCCCTTTTATTTAGAATAACACCTTTGTGTTGATCTTATTGCTTATGCTTTGTTTTGTTCCCTGTCTCTAGATTAATTTTACTTAAAAAAAAACCCAAAGAAAACCAAAGAAGCCACACAATAACTTTCTGCTGTATTCTGACTGTTCATTTTTTACATTAGTCTTTGAAGTAAAACTGCCCATGTGTTGTTTTTGTATTATTTTTACACATAAACACCTTCACATAAACTTTCCCAGATCTTCTTTCTCAGGCACAGCTTCTGATACCTCTGCAGTAGCCAAACTCAGGCTCAACATTTATTTGTCCCAACCAGTTGCTGTCAAAACCATTGGTCTGAACATCTGCTCCAGCTGAAAGGTCCCCATGAGAGCTTAACCAAAAGAAACCGAGTTAAATGTCAAAACTAAGTCTGCTTATCCATAGTTTTTAGGTGAAAGTTCTATTCAATGTCTCTTTTTTTGGTGGTATTTTTTTTACACCTATTCCTGATTCACACATTCACACGAACACATTTTCATTGTAGGTGCTCGAAAGAAATTTTTAAGGCATCCATCTGGCTGGACAAAAAATTTTTAGCAAATTAATTGCTCAGGAGGTAATCTGTTGAAAAGAGGCATTGTAATTGAAATCTTACACCCAGATGTCATGGATGATGCTGTGCCTTCTCTTGTAGCAGAGAAGTAGAAATTTATTTATTGATATAAAACAGTGATTTAACAAAGTTTGATAGTAAATGTGACGGGTTTTAACAAGATCTGGTGACGAGTTACACTTGATGGTTTACTGCATAGAGGACAGGGTCAGATAAAACTGCCAGGGACACCCTCCCACTGAGCCACGAGTTTCAGAAAGGACTCCCTTGCTTCCTAAACTCCCTTCTGAGGGGAGTTTGGGTGCAGCTGGATCCAGACATAGTCTGAGACTTGGTCAAAAGTTTGTGTCTAAAGGATTATATGTCTACAATCCATCCTTTATATCACCTAACTAAGACTTCAAAGTTTAACATGCTATTATTCACACTGCAAATCTGTTGCAAGGAATTTCTCTGCCTCAAGGAGCAATTTTGAGAGGCTTCCCCAGTCATGAGGAGATCCTGATGTGCAGCCCACTGCCATGCTGGAGAGTTAACAGGCTGTTCCCTATTTGTGGAGTAAGATGATTGACTTATATCTGGGTACCAGCAATATCTTGGGTTGTCACACGTTCAGTCTGGAAAGACTTGGAGAGGTCTCTGGAGAGTCCTTGTTGTGGCCTTTCCATGCTCAAAGGGGGCCTATAAGAAGGATGAGGACAAACATTTTAAAAGAAATAAAATTACCCAAAATAGCTGCCAGTAAAGCAGGGAAAATGCAAGGGAAAAGCCAACTTTGACCAGTCATCCTGAAAATACATTCCTGAAATGAATGACAGGGACATTATATTTTTCAAAGCACTTCTATCTGTGCAAGTTCAGCAATAAACAGTGTGCTGGATCTGTAGCTGATGTGCACTGAGTTATTTCTGTTGAAGTCAATGATTTACAGAGCTGAGGATATGACCCAGTATTCTTGTAGTACAGCTGTTTGAGACTTGGCATGTTAACGAGATGCCATCTTAAATGAGGTGTGTCTACAGAAGAGCTAACATTTAAAATATGGAAACATTTCCTGGTTGTCTCACAGATGGAGATTTGGCTACAGGGGAAATTGTTCTCCTATTTATAAAATAGTGATTACTTAAGTAATGTTTCAAAGTTTAATTTGGCAGATCACAGACTCCAGTCCTGAGGACTGCAGCTTCAGAGGGTAGTTCAAGATAGTTTGATTTAGTAGGGATGACTGGCTGCCTTGCATTTCCCACATAAAAACACAGGGAGTGCTTGCTGAGTTATTTCATCTTAAGAAGAATGAAATTGTCTGTGTTCTGGCTCGAGCAGATCAGCAGATGCTTTCCCTCCTTCTTTCTCCTATGTTGATTAAACCTTATGTGCCATTGGCAGATAGGAATTCTGGGCTGCCTTGATGGAGGCATCTGTGGTGTGCTCCTTTTACCAGATACATTCTGGTTAGAGATCAAAATCTGCCTGCTCCAGCAGATGACTATGCAGGTCTTTTATTTCAGCCTGTGTCTCCAGCCTCTAAACTGCTGCAAAATGTGCACCAGCAAGGCAAGGACAATGCTATGAGAGGCACGGTGCTGCCACGGGCTGCAGCATCTTCCCTTAAAGGGACAACTCAGGATTTGTAGGAGAACAGCACTGAAGATGTTCTTGCCAGTGCTCAAGTGTTCTGCTGCTCCAGGCTGGACATAGCCATGCTGCTGCTGAGTAGCACTCTTCAAGGAAATGATTACTTCATATGAACCACTTAGCTTGCTTAATCAAAGAACTTAAAGAATTAATTAAAATAATTAATTTCATTTAATTTAATTTTTTTTCCTCCTGCTGCACCCTAGAGATCTAAGTCTGCTCGGGGTTGTTTTGATTTAGGAAATTCCTCTGGAAACAAAATCTGGGATTTTCTTCCTTTGCATGGTAATGGGCTTGCTATAGCCTAAATGTAAGTATAAAGCTGAGAGAGATTGGTGTCATAAATCTCCAGGGTAGCCTGCTGAAGTTGATACTGAAAAAGGCAAAAATTTTATCTCAAGTTGGAAGTGACCAGCAAGAATCTTCAAGTCCAACTCCCAGATAAAACTTTTATTTCCTGGATAGCCTTGTACTGAAAGACATTCTGTGAAAAGACCAGCTGAGGAAACAGTGCCAGACTGTCTTTGAAGCTGCTTTATCTCCTCAGTCTGGTCTCAGGAATTCATAAACTGATCCCTGTGCCCACAGATACAGTACTTTCCTCTAGGTTTATTGTTTTGTCTTTGTTTAACACAGAATATATCTTACTTCCTGGCTGCTATTTGTGTATAAAATGTGGCATTTTGTCTCATGCCTCAGTTCTCCCTCCTCTGTTGTATATCCATTCTAAAGAGTGTAAACAAATCCATAGTTCTTAATTTGCTTACTCCTGCTGCTTAAAAAAAAAAAACAAACCAAAAAAAAATAATACATTTAACCTATTATTATGCATCACCATATTTTGAAAAGTATTGTGATTCATGAGAGATAAATGATTGTTTTCTGAGTTAAACAAAAGTTTTTTTCTGGGTAGATGCTTTTCCTACTTTTATGTAGGAATTCTACATTGTATTCACAAGGAAGCATTAATAAATGTGATATTTTGTAACTGACAGTGCACAGAAGAGAAGGTGAAAGGGTGCAGAGATGAAGAGACAGGTTCATGGATCTTAAAAATTTTAATTGCCAGTCGTTCTCTCAGTCCAAA
>VZTA01031851.1:0-37992 GCA_013398855.1 Mohoua ochrocephala
CAAGTTCTCCAAACCCACAACATAAGGATAAGCTGCATTGAAGTGGGATCCGGGTTTTCTTGTGCTTCCGTCTCACTGACAAACTTGCAACTTATTTTTTATGACAGCGTGTGTTGCTTTGCTGCCAGAAGTGTAGGCCCTAGTGCCTCAATTTGAGAGTTCAGCACAAAGTTCCATCAGAGTCTTGCCACTGCTGGGGAGTGGAGTCAGCAGAGTTTTTACATTGCTGGGTACTTTATTGGTTTGTTAATTAAATTTTTTTTCTATTTACATGCAGGTTTAATTTTAAATGGGTTACTTATGCTGTAAATGAATGCCATGGTGATTATCAGATAATTAATTTGAGAATTGATAGTATAAGAGGTTGAGATTTGCTCATAATCTGTCTTTTGTGCACCCCTATTTATGGCCCATAGATATTTTAAAGACAGGATGGGTTCTTAAAATTTTGCATGCTAATTTCTTTTATTTTAACTGTGTTCTGGTAAATGATTGGGTTTAGTTTAAGCTGTTTAAGATTGTTTTGTATATCTTTTTTCCCCCTCTCTGTTGTGACTATATTCTTAGCTGTATTAATAGGACAAATAAGGTTTGACTCAGAGTTTTATTTCCATTTACTGTACTTGGAATAGATGAAGCTCTTGCGTAGCCAAGCTGCAGCTACTCCTCTTCACGCAAAATTTCCGTGTTCTTATTCCCTCTTTATTTCACGTTATCTTCCAGCTTTTTATTTGGGGAGGTGTATGTTTGTAAACCCCCTTCCAAGCACTTCCCAGCAGCACTACAGAGCCCAAAAAATGAACTTATGCCTAGTGATAATAGTGCTTTGGGACTCTGTCGAGATGATGCAGAACAAATAATCCTCATGGAAATTGCATCTCGTTCTTTTGTTCCCTTCTCTGAGCCCTTGTGCTTGTCCCAGCCAAAATAAACTCTCAAGGCATTTAAACAATCCATCTTCACTTAATGTCAGTGTTCCATATTAACATGGAAGCTCTTGACTTGCTTGGATCCAGATGAGCTATTTCCCCTGCTTGTCACCCACTAGGTCACCAGTGCTGTTCCTGCAGGGGGTTCTTGCCTGCCCTGGGGTGGTGATGGTCACTGATGGTGAAGCTGGTCCTGCAGCCCAAATCCTTAGTAGGAGGGCAGCAGCACCAGCTGAAACGGTCCCCTAGCACTGCTGGGCTTCAGTTTTCCCTTACAGCTGGAAACGATTGTTTCTCGAAATTTCCTCTGACAGGGAGATGGAAGACACACTTCATCTCCTGGAGACTCAGTTGTTCCCTCTGCTTGCTGAGAGCCACGCTCGCTTTGCAGGCATCCTCCCCTCCTCCTGCTTACTTTGGGAAGGATTTCTTGTTTAGTCAGTGTCTGCTGGTACCTTCAAAAGGGCCACCACATTAGCGGTGGCAGAAGTTATGCTTCTCCTTTGGTGGGGGTTTTCAGCTCCAAACTTTTCAAGGTTTGAGGAAAGGATGCTGTCAAAGGATATTACATTCCTGCAGCAAAACCACTGAGGGGAGCCTAATGGACAGTTATTCTTCTCAGATAATTTCAAATCCCTGAGGAGGCCGTGACCTATGTCAGAGGACAAAGTGTTGAACAGATTTGCGCGGGAATAGCAACTTTTGCCACCCTTTTGCTGCCTCCTCAGACACCTGGCCCCACATGTCCAGCAGAGACGGGCATCCAGTGCAGAAGCCAAGCCTGCCCACTCCTCAGACATGTTTTCACAGGTGCCCCCTGCGAGGCATCTCAGGCACAGGAAAGAAACTGTGGAGCTGCACACAGCTTCCCGTGTACTTCAGACCTGAGCCAGGTGAGTACATCCCCACACAGAGCATCTCTGGTGGCCCCCAAGCCGGCCACATTTCCCCTCTGAGCTTGCAAATCCTGCAGTTTGCATGCCCAGTTGAAGCAGTGAGAATGGATAAAAACAAAATATTTTTAATCCAGTGTGGGATCTCTTTTTTTTCATAATTGGTTCTGTTTTCTGCTAATGATCTAAAATTTAGCATCTATTTCTGCCTCAGGTATTTTGATAACTGGTGTCGAGGAAGAAGATTAAGACTGTTGTTAGCAGTGAAGGCTGCAGGACATATGGATGCTGCAGACCTGTGAGTGATAGAAAGTTGCTTGGAGGCAACGGGACAGATTGTCTGGGATTCCTGGCTTAGTCCCAATGAAAGGTTGATGAGGTAAGTAGTGCCGGGAAAATCCTCTTAAGGGAAGGAAAAGAGCAGACTGGAGCTGAGAGATCACTGGACGCGCTGCATTGAATATGCAGTTTCTCTACAAAGCTGAATTCACTTTTGGCACAAAACCAGGACTCGTAGTTTTCTCTGTGGTGCACTTGCTTCATTAGCAGGCTTGTAAGGCACTGTGAACTTTCCAGCTTTTAGTAATGGACTGAGACCAAATACTCGTTCTGAACCTTCGAGGCAGTTGGTTCGAGTTTGGATCAGACATTTCCACCGCCATCCCATTTTCAGACGCTGTAGTGTGGGATGAAGGATCCAGAAACCATCTCCCCAGATCTGGTGCCTGTTAATATGACAGAAGTCAAAAGCTCCAGTGTAGAAACATTCCTTGCTGAGCTGGAGGGGAGCTGTTTCCAGATTCAGGCAGGGCATTTTGGGCAGTAGGAATGTATACACAAACATATGGGGAAAATACTGCGTAACCACCACCACCATCCCTCCAGCCCTGGGAGCTGCCCCGTAGCTGCAGCACACGTTCCTGTGTTGGGCATGTTTTACACTTCCCTGGCTCCCTTTGGTCAACGAGTGATTGTGCCCATTCCTCTGCAATAAGTTGATTAGCTGTGATTTATTTGAGACGGGGTTGGGGCTGGTGATTTGTGTGCTGCTGTGGGTGTAGGAGCTGTGTGATCTCATGCGAAGGGTGATTGCTGTGAAGTGCAAAGGGACACATAAATGACACTCTGGATCCAGGAGCTGAATGGGTATCTGGGTGGGATATCCAAAATCCTTCAAGTGCTTTCTTAAATACATACTCTTCCACTCCCTACACCCTTCTGATTAGGGACAACAAAGTGGCAGATTTGTCTCCTTTTATTCTCTCTTTTTCAGGAGGAGGTGAGAGAAGCAGCAAGGGAACAAATATTTCTGCAGAAGAAAAGAACCAGAAAAGGGGTCTGCAAGCAGAGACAATGCTTCTCCTGTCAAGAACACGTGTTGTGTGGTCAAGGCACAGTCATGATTCCCTCTAGTAGGAGGCAAGGGAAGGAATTCCGAGAGGGATGGACGGAAGCAATGTTCCTGGGGAAATGCCTGGCAGGGGGCCTGCAGTGGGGTTAGGAGGTGCAAGCACCTGGAGGGAGGCTGGGGTCTGTAGATGGGACCAGTCTCAGAAGCACAGAGCAGCCCAGGTTGGAAGAAAAGACATTGAAAGGACATCTGGTTCAAATTTTCATGGGAAAGAAAGAGTAGATGAAATTCTCTGGCACCCTGTCCAGTCACATCTTGCAATCTTCCAGTGATGAGGCTCCACCACATCCCTGGGGAGGGTGTTCCAGTGATCGATCATTCTCACTGTAAAAGATATATTTGTTATATCAAGATGAAATCTCTCCTCCTGCAACTTATACCCATTGCCCCTCTCCATGTGGCTCCTTGTGAAGAGAAAACCTCTGTCTAATTTGTAGCCACACTTTAGGTACTGGAAAACTGTGATGAGGTTCCCCCCTGAGCCTTCTCCAGGAAGAAAAGACCTAACTACTTCAGTTTTACCTCATACTGCAGAATTTTCAACCCTTTGATCCTCTTTGTGGCCTCCTTTGGCCCCTTTCCACTCTGTCCACGACTTTTTTTGAGTGGTGGGGACAAAAACTGGATACAGTCTGCTAGGTGTGACCTGAAAAGCACTGAGAAGAGTGGGACTATCACATTTGTATTTCTGCTGGGAGTGTCCCTGTGCATGCAGCCCCTGGTCTGATTTGCCTGTGTCAGTGCAGTGGTGCACTCCCAAATCGTGTTCAGCCTGTCTCCCTGGCCCTCCAGTGTCCCTGTGCACCCAAAGCCAGGAGAGCCCCAGGGAGCAGCTGATTTGTGTGCAGGGTTTGTGTCACTGCAGGGGCACTGCCAAGCTGCAGGCCTTGACATCGCCCCACAGAGAGGGGAGCTGGCCATGGGCGGCATGGCTTGCTTGCACACTGAGTGTGGACAAAGCAATTGCAACATCAGCCAGGAAGTTTTGATGCAACAGGAACCTCAAGGCACCCTGTGTCTCCTCCCACCCCCGCAGAGAAGAAGCTACTCCTTTCCTATGGGAGGTGGCGGGGCTGGAGGAGGCCAACAACACCAACACCGTGGCTTCTGCATTGCAAATCTGCTGCCTGCTGCTGCGGGCCCGGTATTTTCACATCTTCCAGGCAAGGCTCTGTCCAGCTGGCATGGGCATTTGGAAAGCATTTTCCTGATGATAGTAAAATGCCATTTTTCTTTTCAAAATCCCCATCTTCCACATCTTTGAGTGGCAGAGCTGAGAGCCAGCATCCTGAACCTCCATATGGAACCATCACTTTCCTGCCTGGCTGGCTGTTTCTTAGCTCTTCACGCATCGTGGGAGCGAGCGGAACAAGAGCCTCCCTGTTTCCCTTGCTTCATCTCAGCGCCCTGCCAGCCATGGCAAACCAGCAAGAGGCTTGTCAATTTCTGCTGCTCTTGTTAAAAACCGAATGTGAGTGAAAATCTGGCACCTGTATGAGCCGCAGACTGCTCAAGGTGAGCAACATCTGGCAAGAGAGAAATTTGGCTGGAAAGACAACGTGGAAAATGAGAAGGGCCATATAGTGCTGTGGGAATATAAGCACATCTCACAGCATTGAGCAGGCTGTGGTCGAATCAGGAGCTATCCTGCTCCTCTTCTACAGACAGAGGGGAAGTAGAGTCCATTGGACACCTATCTCCTGATGGAAGCAATGCTTGGATTCTACAGCTAGATTTTAGGGAATGCAGCCTGTTCCACCCTCCCCACAAAGAAGTAGGATGGTGGGCCAGGAGGAGTGCCAGACTTCCACCTGAAGTACAACAGCTGTTACCAGCTCAGTTGGCTCTGGAATCCCATCTTTTCCTTTGAAATGAAAGAAGATGAGCCTCTGTTTTTGAATCTTGTGCAGGAGGAATTGAAGAAGGGTGGCTTGGAGACCTGTGAGAGTGGCCCTAGGGCCATGACCCACAGAGCAGTAAGGAGTGATCCGAGGAAGTGAGGGGTCTTCTGGGGTGTCTGGTTAAGAAACCGACAGAAAGGCTGCAGGGAGATCTTAAAGACAGTTGAATTTAAAACCATGGTTTGTTGTTTCAAAATGCTGAGAATCACCAAACCATGACAGAACTGGAAGAAATCACCATCTGAAAGAATCAATGGGCTTTTGGTCTGGTGGTCAAAACCAACATTATTATCAGCAGGAACCTGACAGTTTGAAGGGGTTCATATCTAAAAATCACTGTTACCTCCAGCCTCATGAGCAATTGCTAGAGTGAAGTATTTTGCTGGCCTTGGGCAGAGTCCTATCTAGGCCTGGAAGAGTATCAGCTCAACACAGAGCTCAGATAAAGTGCCACTAGGTCAGGAGGGGCATAGTGTGAGGCACAGTCTCTGTCCTGCAGCACAGCCCCTGGCTCTCAGTGTGGCTGAGTTCACAACACACATGATTTTTGCCCTGCCAGGCAGAGGTCTTGTGTCTGCTGAGCTAGTGTCCGACACCTTTTACCCCTGGACATGTCTGGGCACCTCAGTGCTGCTCTGGGCCTCATCACATGGCCACTGGGCTGACCAGCCTTGGCAGCTGCATGTGCTGGGAGCTGGAGAGCAGCTGAGACTTGCACCCAGTGCCACCGCCACTGGCTGTCACTGGTGGTGTGACTTGCAGCTGCTGCCTGACAGACAGCTCAGCATTGTGGTTGCTTCGCCACCCTGTTACCAGGCCACACGTCACGTATCTGTTTGTTACCTCTTAAAATCTTTTGGGCCTTGGTTAGCCCTGCCTGCACTTCATCTGACCACTGATGATGGGGAATTATGAGGGACCCCCTGTGCTGGGATGGTGGCAAGGGACACCTTGCCCACTCCAGTTCCTTTCCGGTGGTGCAGGAGGGTGAGAGGCCATGTGTGGCCATTATCCCCATGGCATGGCTGCTCACAGAGGTTGCTCTGGCTGGGATCCTGGAGGAAGTGGGAGCCAGGGGAAGCAAAGTGTGTTGGAGGGAATTTGTGGGATGTAGAGACAGCAAGACATCCAGAATGTTCTGGCTTTTTGCTTGGATACCGCGTGTTAGAGCTCGATAATGTTGCAATGATGAAGTTAAGATGGAGAGTCTTCAGCCCTCCTCTTGGAGGGAGCTACAGTGGAAAATTACCTGCCCCAGCTAAAAGCACATGGCTTTCCTGACTCTAACTTTCAGTCACTGAATCTTTTACTTTTCTCCACTGAATTCTTTGACAGTTCTGAAAGCACTTGCTCAAAGTGTCTCACAACTGGTTTTGGACAACTCAGACTAAACTTTTCATGCTCTTCACTAGGCAACATTTTTTCCGGGTCTTAGAAGATCTAAATGAGTTTAAGCATACTGAAACCTAGAGGTGTAAAAACACTGATTTCCCAAGTAACCCATACCGGGAAGTCTGCTTAAATATTTGAGGATAGAGTCACCTGTACTTAAAAGAGAGCAATTAAGAAAACTAAATGTGTTATTGAAAGGGTGAATAATTCCTTCACATCAGTCTCCACTACAGAGATGGCTCTGGAGGTGCTTACGAAGATCTCACCCTTTACTGCACTGAGAGAAAAAACATCAGAGACTGAGAGAGGAGGAGCTGGAACAACCAGTAAGTATAATTATCTTCCAGGTCATGATAGTATGCAGCCAAGAGGTCTTGGGGAACATGAGGATGAAAGGACCGCATCTCAAAAAGAAATATTTCTCTCATTGAAGAAAAAAAGAGCCCCACATATTTAAAAAAAAAAAAGAAGAAGAAAAAACAGTGTTTGATAGGAATGGAGAATGTTTTAGTCACATTTTTATCAGCTCTTCTGCTGATCTGGAGAATTATGAGCCTATTTGACATGCATGCAAATGAATGCAATGCCTAGCAAATTAGGAGAATTGGCCATGAAGCTTACATGGGTAAGACTGCTCGGAGGTGCAACCTGCAGGGATTCAAAAGGGAACCACATTTCCTGCAGTTGTGCAAGCTTTTGAACAAACCAGTGAACCAGCTGAAAAAGAAGAATGGCCTGACATAACTTAGTGACCTTTTTGGCAGGCTTTTTGCACGTACACGTTCAAGATGTGGCTGCAGACATCTGGCCAACATCAGAGGAAGTGGCTTATCACTGTGGCTCTCACACTGGCCAGGACATGGGCGAGCAGGTGGTCAGTGCCAGTGTGGGACAAGGTGTCAGCGACACGCCTTGATTAGCCACGGCAGGGACAGGGAGAAACACGCCAAAGCTGCAGTGAAGCTCAAGAAGGTCACTCAAGAAAGAGGAGGAGTAGGTGGAATACCTGAAGGAGGAAGCAAAGGATTCAAAAGGCTACCTGTGCCCAGGATGGTGCCATAAAGAGATACTGAGCGGTGAAAGTTGTTGTCTCCTCGCCATTGTGTGTTTATGTCCCTGATGCTGAAGATCTGGGTGTGTGGGACACCAGCACGCTGGCAGCGGGGACAAAACTGCTTTGCCAGGCAATTTCAGGGGGCTGTGTTAGACCAGTCCCAGGGGAAATGCTGAAAGAAATCCAGAGTGGGAGGCAACCCAAAAAAGCTGTAGGTAGGGGGAAAAGAGTACCCCCTTCTTGGTAACATCTGAGTCGATAACCTCCAGGCATAGCGAACCGGGCTCTTGCTGAGCCACTGAAGCACATCTGGTCAATAACTCAAAGTCCCGACTTGTACATTAGCAGAGTTAATTATCAGCTCTGCCCTCTGCTTCTTTGATTATTATTTCAGCATGTAGCAGCTGCTTCACAAGCGTTATGGCCCATCACACTCTGAAGCGACTGAGTTAAATCCAGATTATTGACCGATGAGGCCATAAGGATGTACTGTAAAATATACAGACATGTTGGCCCATAAATCCCCAGCGAGATTGCTTTCCAAAGCAATTCCTCTTGTGGTGGGACTCTGGGTCATTGTCAAGGCCATGAAAAATGTTTTTTCCACCTTATCCTGCCATCTCTGCTGTGGTGGTGTTTTCTCTATTGGCTTTGCACCTGCACGTGAATGTGGGGTTCTCCACCCCTTGAGCTGCTCATTAGGAACCCTAGGCTTCTGCAGGGACATTTGGGGTATGGCTGACTTTGCACATGGGCAAGGTGAGCTGTATGTAATGTTTCTGCTCTGGCCCCTGGTTTTCTGCTGGTCCAGAGTTACCCAAGTTCTTTCAAATTCCTCAGCTTTGGCTGAGGTTGTGAGTTTATGATTTGCAGCAGGCTGAATTCAGGCCAGCACAAGCAAGTTACGTCATGAGCTGTTCAAATATCAGGTAATGACAGCTTTCACTCCTCTGCCAGTCTGATATACTGATGGCCATCGGCCACGCGCTTCACTAAGGCCGGATGCGGCCCGCTTGTTTTGGTTTGCAAATCTCCTCAGCTTCAGGATACAAACCTCTTTCAAGGAAAGGGATGCATGTCTGTGGTTGTGAACTGGGAATGCTTTGTGCCTATAAAGAAAACTTCTCTCCACTAAAGACACTGGTAGCTGGGCCAGCAGTGATGAGACGCTCAGCAGCTCATTATCTCACTGGTGCCCTTCATTTGAAACCGAAGAGGAGTGTGGGCTCATCCTGGGCAGGTTGCTGGTCATAGCACAGCTGACAGCTCCCGTCCCTCTTCTGGGCTTCAGAAAATCTCATTCATTTTGACCACTACCCTCAGGCTGAGAGACCTGCTGGCTTACCCCAGGCAGTAAAGTTTTGTGCCCTTGAAGGTAGATCCCTGTTGCTGGCAGCCTGCTGAGGCTCCCTTAGTGCTTCTAAGTACTTCTTGATCAGCTTCTCCCAGGGGTGCTCCCCTTCCAAGGACAGGAGAGGATTTCACAATCTTTGAGCTGGAGAAATGGCTAATTTGGAGCTTGACATGTTACAAATTTTGGGGGGTTTTAATATAATTTTTATGTGACTCTGGGATGTTTTTTTTTTCCGAAGTTTCTCAAGTGCAGCATCCTGGCCACAGTTCTGGCCGCAAGTGTTTTAAAAACCATTCACTGTTGAGCCACTCAGATCCTCAGGGCCAGGCCCTCGTGAGTTCCCAGGGACGCCTGAATCCACCGGGATGGAGCCAGCAGGTGTAGGGGGATTCTGCTGGCCGCAGCTCCTGGAACCTGGTGCTGAGTCCCAGCTCCTGCAGCACCTTCATGTCACACAGATAAAAGCACTACAAGAAGCAAAGGAACGTAGGGTGTTCCCTGTTATGGCAGGTTTGTCCCAGCAAGGCCGAGCAGAGCAGCACACACCATGGCCACAGATGGCAGAGCGATTGCTATAGGATCACACCACATCTTTGAGTGCTGTGAACTCCCTGGTGTTTATACGCTTTAGCTCATTTTTATTCTCATTTCCTGTTCCTGTTTGTCTGTTGGCACACGTGCTTGCCTTCAGCTGTGTCATGCACATTTACTTTTCACTGCCAGGGTAAATCTCTCATATCAGCCCTGCATAAACACCACTCCTTTTCCCCCCAACTTCTCTTCCACAGCCTGCATACACTTGTAACACCTCTGTTTAAGCATCAGCCTAGAAAAAGAGGTTTCCTGGTGGTAGATTTGTCTCCTTATCAAGGATATCATTGCAGCACGGCTGAACCCATCAAGGAGGGACAAAAACTTTAAAAGACTGTACAGGAAAGTATCGCTGTGAAGTGTGACCTCTGTCCCTTCAAAGGCCCAAGGTGGAGGGAAAAGCCAACAAGCTACTGATGTTTTTTTCCTTGCTTGTCATTTTCAGAGAAGTCTAGACAGCTCTAAGCTTCATAATTGCCTCATGTAACCCGTCTGGAGAGCCAGACTATATTTCCAGCATGTCATGCATGCACTAATGTTCCCTGCTGCCTTTGCCTGCTCTAGAAATGTCAGGCTACATGCGATGAGAGCCCTGTGGTGTGATACGAAACCTCGACACAAACCACGAGCAACTGAAACCACGCTGCACCAGCACAAGCTAAACAGTTCCAGTCCTGCAGCAGTGTTCACAATGGCTTTCTCTCACTTCTTTTAAAGCCTTCTATGTCCTCACAGTCAAAGACTCCTGCGCTAGAACTAGAACTATCTCCTGGTTAATGCTGATGGGGGCATGCCAGACCTACACCAGTTTATACAGTGATTTTCAGGCTGACTCCTCTCACAGATCCACAGATGTGTCTCACTGGTCACCTTGGATATGTTCTTGTCTTCAGCCAGGGGCAACTACCTGAATACCAAGGCACAGATTTGGAATTAGATATGGTTATGTTGGCACTTCCAGGGATGCTGGTTAGGCTCCTGTAACCCTAACTCTGTCTTTTGAAAGATGAGGGATGTAAAAATACTTCAGTTTTTGAAGAGGAGAAGGCTGTCAAAGAATACAAAAGAGGTTTGCTAAGCCACACATGCAGCAAACAGGTAGTTCTTCACCCAACCCTGCAGCACAGCCACTGTGAGACCCTAACTGAAACTCCTACACTTCTTTGGAAGGAGCTACAAGAGGAAGCACATCTTCATGCAGCAGGTCCTGGACACCTGGCTCTCTGCTCCTCAGAAGCAGGCAGCCCAAAAGGTTTCGGCATGGTGAGAAGCATTTGAGGACAACAGGCTAAGGACTGGTGTACTCCAAAGGGTGGGAAGTGCCCTCTCACACCCATAGCTTTGAGAGAATTGGAGGATGATGGGGACAGAACCCAGGAGTGGTCAACCCTCTGTGCTCTTTCCCATGGCTACAGTGGGAGATCAGGCAACACAGCCCATTGGTGTGACCTGGACAAGCATTTCCTAAGAATCTAATCCCAAGATTTAAAGCCTTAAGAGAAATCTCCCTCGCTCTGAGCAAAACTTAGGATTTGGAAGCTGAGAAGTAATACAGACACAGGGAATTATCAGGAGGTTAAATATGTGAAAACATACTGGTGTCCTCAATTTTTCTTCTCCTGGTTTCTCCACTGTGGCAATGTTCAAGCTTGAGCGTTTTCCTGCTGGGTGATATCTCACCTTTTCTCACTGCAACACGGAGGTCGTGGTTTTTGGTTGAGGGCCCCACTGGTGGCTGTGACCCAGAGAGAAATGAACAAGCTGAAGCGTCTGATTAAAAATGTCCCTGTGGGGAGGGAGGACATATTTAACTGTTCCCTGGAGGGCTATGACTCCCTGGTGGCAGCTGAGCAAAGGCCAGCCTGATGGTGGGGGTCTCAATCCTCTATCTGCCTACCCACATTTGTGGAAATATAGGATGTAAGTCAGGGGGACCTAAATATAGCTGAGACTGCAACCCTTTCAATCAAATTTCCTTGCAAGTTGAAGAAAGGGCAGTGAGAAGACATCCATGGGGAGGGACAAAACGCTGTCTTAGGCCTCCTAAGAAACCAGCCTGGAAATAAACCTTGTCTGGAGCGAGGCTTCATCCAGGGCTGCTTTTTAGGCTGGCAGCTGCACTGTGGCTGCTAACACCTCACAGCACTGCTGAGGTGGCACTGCCTGTCTGCTGGCAGCCAGGCTGGTGCCTGCACTGACACACAAACGTGCACAGGCTGCAGCTGCCAAGCACTTGATCAGATGTGTCAGCCAGGAGGGGCTAGAGAGGAGAGAGAAACCCCAGCAGTAAGGAAGAGAGCCCTGGCAGACAGAGGCACCACTGGCCTAAACTCTTGGAGAGACAGGGATTTTTATAAAGCAAGGGTGAAGCACCTGAATTCCCCCAAAAACGCAGGAAAGCTTTCTGGATGCTCCTGCCTGTGGCGTGCAAGGCAGGGGAGAGGTAATGTGGCTACATCCTGAGGTCAAGGTTGGAAGGGCTGGGGACACAGAGCTCAGTTCCCTGCTGGAGGAGAGGGTTGGGATGGTGCTGCTTGGGAGCGTGCAAAGAGAGAAGAGAGGGGCACGGCTCCTGTGTGCGGGAGGGCTGGGGCTGTTGTGCTCCTTGGCCATTCTGGCAGCAGTAGCTTGGTTGTCAGACCAGGGAAGGTCCTCAGCATGCAAAGCCAGCTGCTCCAGCTGGCAGGCTTGGGAAAAGCCCTCAGAGCAGAGAGCAGGGTTTGGTGATATTATTCCCTGTATGAGGATCTGGAGTGAAGGGGAAGGGGAGGACGCTTGTCAAGGAAACAAAGCTGGGCCGGCAGCTCTGTGCCAGGCTGTTCCCACATTCAGGCTCCAGCACAAAGTCCTCTCCTGGAGCACTGGCTCTTGGTCCCAACCCTGCTGTCCAATGGGGCTCTGCTCACTCAGCTCTCCCAGGCCCCTGGTCACAGGGGAGTGCCTGGAACAGTGGTGTCATGGTTTTATTAACTCGTGAGTGAACTCAGCTGTTGAGCGTAGATGACAAATGGGTGGGCTCTCTACCCTGTAATTTAAAAGCTGACTGTCGTTTAGCTGTGACAGCATCACCACCAGCTGGGAGCACCAAGCTCATGCTGATGCTTGAGGTCAGCAGTTTTCTCTCCCTGGTGTGCAGTTCCCTGGGGACACATGTCCTGTTCTTTGGGGTCTGAGGCCCGTGAGTTTGCTGTCTGCTGATAGTCCTGCCGGACCAGTGCTGGCTATTTAGTTATCCCTTCTGGCTGTCCTTGAAACACCCCTATGTGGCTTCCCAGGTTGCTGGTCCTTGAGATGGCATATCTTCCTGCATCTTCATCAGCCTATGGCACAGTACTGCTCACAGAGAGGTTTGGGAAAGCATCACTGAGGCACATCTAAAAAGCCCAGGGAGCCCTCTGGTCAGCAGGAAGGGCCTGTTGTCCCCGTGCCTGAGTGCAGGGGAAAGTCTACACGGCCTCAGCAATGAAACTCTCCCTCTCCCTCCTCTGCTGGCTTTTGACATGGAAATGATCCTAATTTATTCCGGAATAATAGGATGAAACCGTGCATAGGAATGTTTTACACCGAGGATCGAGATAAATTGCCCAAAGCAAAGTCAGCCAAGAGAAGGGAGGAGGGAACTGCATTGCTTTGGTCACTCCAAGGAGCAAATATCTCAGTGGAAAATAAAAACGTTGGAAAAAACCAGATGCTGGCCAAGGACTGCTGGCTGAAATGAAGGAGGTGGATGCCGACCTTCTCACAGCCTCCGAGGAATTCCTACCGCTTGGCGCAGGGCCTCCCAAAATCTCGTAGCCCTCCTTTCCCCTCGCACCTCCGCTGGTAGGTAGGGCCGGCGGGCAGCAGCTCCCGGCAGAGCCGGGCTGCGCTCCCGGAGGGTTTCTGACAGTCTGGCACCATCTGCTGGGGCTTCCCGGCACACGGACCTGGCTCTGGGAGCCGCGGCGCCCCGGGACAGGAGCGCGCTGGGGCCGCGGCCGCTCTGTGCCCTTGCTGGCTCAGCCGGGGAAGCGGAGATCCCAAAATCACTTAGTCCTTTAGGCTGGAAAGGACCGATAAGGTCACCGAGCCCAGCCGAAGACCTGGAGCCGCCGTGCTCCCCGCTAAACCGAGTGGCACATCCATACCGCCTTTCGAACACCTCCAGGGATGGTGATGCGGTGATTCCCGGGGCAGCCCGTTCCAATGTCTAACCACCCTTTCAGGGAAGAGGGTTCTCCTTGTAGCCTGTCCGGGCACAGCCGCAGCGCGGCGGGGCAGTCCCGGCAGCCGCTGTCGGTGCCGAGGGGCCCCGCTCGGGGGCTGCAACCCGGGCCTGGCCCGGCTCACCTTGCCCGGTTCCCTCTGCCCAGGAAGAGCCCGAGCACAGCTGGGGCACCAGCGGCCAACCGAGCCATGGTAGCACAGTTATCACCATACGATCGGCACGAGATTGGCGCGGGATCGATGCCTGATTGGCACTGGATTGGCATGTGATAACAGCATGATCGATATGCGATAGTCACGTTATGATCCTGCAGTCAATGCGTGATCGATGTGATGGTCATGTAATCATTGCATGATCATTACGTGATTGACGTGTGAGCTTCTCACCATCGTTGTGTGAATGGCTCATGATCGGTGCATGATGGGTGAGTGATCAGTGCATGATCGGCACCTGGTGTGCACACGACTGGCTTGTGATCATCCCGTGATCGACTCATGATCATCACATGATTGTTGCTTAGTGAGCTTCTGGTTAGTGCGTGATGGGCATGTGATAGCCACAAGATTGGCGTGTCACAGGCACCTTCCCTGGGGCTCACCAGGTTTTGTGCCTGGCTTTGTCCATAGCATGAATTCATCCCCCTTAACCAGGCTTTTCCTCGCCACCCAGGCAAGGCTTTCTAGTCTTCCTGACTCTCTCATTAAAGCTCCCCCAATGCAACCATTTCCTCTTATCCTATCACTTGTTACTTCACCCTCTCCTCCTCCTGGTCGCTGGCAGTCAGTGTGTCCTCAGTAGCACAGTGGCAAAGGTGAATGATGGCCCGTTTTTATGGACCCAGGGCTAGTTTCCAGCTTGGGTCAACCTGATGACCCCTCACTTGTTCACCTGGTTTAGCTGAGGGGCTGGGGCCATTCACATTTGGAGAAGGTGCCTGCATTTTCTTGGGCCTGGCAAGGTCAACGCTCTTGCTGCTGAGTTTCCTTCATATGCTGTCCCTTTCTCTTGTCTCTCCTTGCCCAAAGGTGGTGGCCACTCCTGTCCCCAACCCCGGTTTGCTGCCCAGGCAGTCTTGATCTCTTCTCTGAAGCTGGGTTAGCAATGGGAAGGCATCCCAAGGCCACTGGGTCAGGGATGGTCCTGGGAATGACGGAGTGAACTGAAGCAAGTTCTTCCTCTGCCATATGGGCCCTCCTGACTGCTGCCTCAGAGAGGTCTGGGAAGGAGCAGCAGCAAGGTGAGCACACATTGAGGAACACATCCCTGACTTGTGACCTGGCAGCAGGGACTGCGCACGGCTGTGTCTGCAGAAACCACCGTCCTCTCTACTGCATGTACCCTGCGGTAGCCGGGCAGCAAGAACACCTCCCAGCTACAGCTACACTGCCCCCTTCCTGAATTTGTTCCCATCTGCTGGGTGAAGATGTGCCTGACACGAGCCTCTGCCCCACACAAGCAGCAGACAAGAGATGTCCTGGATTCAAATGCACTTGTCCTTATTAGAGGCTCCAGCGAAGCAAGGAGGAAGAGAGATGGAGAAAGGCAGAAGTCTGCCTCCAGCAAGACGGCCTGCACAAATGGACTGGCTTATAAATGAATTTCTAAGTTGAAATTGGCCTATAATGAGAGAGTTACTGAGAAAAAAGAACTGTGCACTGCAAACCACTTAGGAATCGGAGATCTCGGTGCATTACGTGGTGCCAGAGGGGAAATGCTGGGTCCTGTGAGCAAAAGCGTCACAGATTGGTGAGAGGAGTGACAGGCAAGCTCAGGCCAGTTATGCTGCCTTACCTGGAGTCTTTCACTGGCCCTGAATGCCTTCCCTAAAATGCATTCCCCTCTGACAAAATTGCGAGAGTGCTGGGCTCTTGAAAATGCTGCTAAATGCAGTCATTAGAAACGGTTTTATTTCAAGGCAGCTTTTATTAGTAATGGTTCTAGAGTCAGTTCTCCAGAGGAACATGGCTGTTTTAAGTGTTTTCTTTTTTCTAAAAATAAAGCAGTCTCCCAAGCCCACTGCTGTGGTTGAACTTTGTGCTTACAGGCTTCTGTCGACACTTACTTGATGAATGAAGATGTGAGGGAAGATGAGCTTTTCAGTGAGGAGGCTGTGTGCTTCCCAGGGCTGGAATGGTAAACAAGATGTAGGCAGTGATTGAAAATACGACATCCTGCACTCGGTACTCCCTAACATATGCAGAATCAATTTCACGTTTGAATTCCCTGAAACCAGAGAAGAAGTTGGTGTGCTTCCATGCATGTTACCCGTAGATTATCTGATTGGGAAGCGTGTCAAGATTCAGGTTTCTCTGAATTACGTGCAGCCAGGAGGTGTGGGGAAAGTGCAGCCTACAATTTTCCTTCTCCCAAAAGCCTTCTGACCTCCAAATCTGTCCAGAAAACTCTTGCCTTCTTTCATCCTCCCCCAGCAGCTAACCTCCACCTCAGTGCTGCCTTTCTGAGGTTCAGGGAAAAAGCATTTATCTCCTTTGAGTCTGGAATGATGTCAGGTGCCATCCCCAGCTGTTCACACTGTTCTGTTACCAGCTGTGTCTCTCTCCACTGCCTACAGCCAAGAGGGATGGAGACCAAGCAAGCTCAACAGGAGTGTCTCTTGATCCTTCATGATTCCACGCTCATTCCATGCTAAATCTTTGCACGAGGGAAAGCGACACTTCTTGAAATCTCATCAAGCCTCTCCCCTTCCTAGCAATGTGTGCCACAGGCATGGTGGTGACCTGCTCTCCTTTCCTGTGCAAAGCTGCTTCTCCTTGTGGGGCTGCTGCCTCAGGGAAGCTGCTGCCTTTCCCACAGCCTGACCTGGCATTTCTCTTCCCGCGTTGGGAATGTATTAGCATATTTTCTTTCCTTACTGTCACATGCAGCTATAAAATCTGCTCTCAAACAATTGGCCTGGGAGCTTCCAGAGATCACTAATAGAGAGAGAAAAACAGCATCTATATAAAGAAAAATCAGCCTAAATATTCAGCCGGCATTGCTCAAAGCTAAAGGGCTTCAAACCTCCTCTTTAATGGGGAGGTCTTAGGCAGTGGGAAGAAATGCCAAGCAAGGAGTAAAAGCCAGGAGCAGCAGCAAACCTCCTGGGATGTCTGCTGGGTACCATTTTCCCAGGGACTACAGAGTGCAGAGACACATCAGCTTTCTGGAGTCATTTTTAAATGAATTCTCCCATCTGAACTGGTTCCCTGGTCCTGCAGGGGACCTGGAGGATGTTGGTGTGCATTGACCCAAAAGTGCACATCAAAGAGGATGCATCTGGTATCAGCCAGAAACCCAACAGAAATGTCTTTGTGGGCGCAAACCTTCTGTGGATACCTGTAAACAACCAAATTTCTCTGGCTATAACATCTCCTGGGAATAGCTAAGATGACACAGAGGCAGGATTTCTTCTTTAAAGTGCATCCGTATTTTCTGCTTAGGTCAATTAGAGCTGTGGGAGATCAGAGGCTGATGAAAGATGAGTGCATTGCTATTGTCTTTCCTCCTGAAGTAGTGATTCTTTGGTTTTTTGTGTTCTAGTAAACCACTTACTTGGGAGTCCCGTGAAGAAGGGCTCTTGTCTGCTCCTGCCTCTTCCCCAGGGCAAGGAGGCAACCAGCTGAAGGAAGACAAAGGGATGGCGTGTGGTTTGGTTGGCCACCTTTTGTCCAACCAATTCCCTGTGCAGTAGCACGTCCTATGGGGCATGATCCTGTCAGTTGCTGGGACTTGCTTGCCTCCGTAGTGCTTGCCCCTTGCCTCTTGGTTTCTCAGCATCTGCAGATGCCGCAGGAAGCCCTTGGCCTTGCAGGAGGTATTGGTGCAGGAAGCACTGGTGCTGCTCTGATGTTTTTGTTGAGAAGCTGATGGCCAGGCTCTTCTCAGCAGCTCACTCTCTCATTAGGTGGTTTGACCCCCGGGATTGCTGCCTGTGTCTCTCCTGGCTGCTCTCAAAAGGGTTGCCTTCCTCTCTGCACGGCTTCTCACTGCCCTGGACAGGCACGAGGGAAGGAGGTATTTGCTTCAGCACTGATATGCCTCTGCTCTTGGATATTCACCTGGGTGTACAGCAGCACGTGGAGGAGCACAGTCCTCTCCTCAAACACCAAGGACCAAGCAATGCTTGTTGCTTGGCTCATGCCGCATACTCCTGCTCCCTGTGCCAAAGCTGCTGGTTTTTTGTCACTGGGATTTCACCAGGCAGCTGTTTGCTCTATGGCAGTGCCTGGCTGACGTCCCAAAGTGTTTTGATGCTTTCTTTCCTCTCCTGACAGACAGATGATTGGGATTATTTGGCTGAAGGAGGTTTCTCTAGCACCAGCCTCTCTGGTTCTGCCTTCCCTAGAGATGACACATCCAACACGGCAGTCCCTTGGCTGGCATCAACCTCCTGAATTACACCAAAATTGGAGAGACCCCTGGACTGATGTCAAGGTTGGAATCTGACGCCTTTCTGCTCAAGGACACATGCGGGGATCCCCTGCCAGTTCTGGAATGCTGAACTTTTAGGGCACGTGGCAGAGGCACTGTCTCCTGCTACCATGCTCAGGCTCTGCCTGAGGTGAGAAAGCAAGGGGTACTCAAACCTCGATGGGAAAGGAGTCCCCAACATGCCAGAATCAACTGTGGAGGGACTTAAATCTTGAAATGAATTTCTGAGAAGCTCCTCTGCTCGTTACCATGCAAGGAAGAAGCCTGGGTGACTGGCTTTAGCTAGAGCCATGTATGGAAATCTGGAGCTGCAGCTGCTACTGTTGAACATAAGGGACAGGAGATAATGTCTGTATGGTTTGGGAGCATTTTCGGCAAGTTTTGTCCCATTCTCTTCACGAGTTTAGTAACTGTGGTATCTGAAGGCACAGAAGGAGGGTAAAGCTCTTTTCTTGCACACACAGCACTGGCAGGGGCTGTACTCCTCATCACTGTCCCTGTGACGTGTGCCCCTGGGAGAAAGGAGCCCTGCAAGCTGAGGAAGAGCTGACTGCGACTGCGAGCCATCCGTGTCGTATGGCAGGGAATGCCAGAAGGAAATCTAACTAAGGACTCTGCCCCGAGTTGGCTTCTGTCACTTCAGCCTCCTGGCACAGGGGGTCTGCAGGGCTCCAGGGCTTGGCACCTCCCGCTTGCTTTTGCTTGTGGCAGCTGGACGACAATGCCAGCACACCACAGGCCGATCAAAATGGCCACAGACTGGACAGGTTTAACACATGTGTTTAGTGCTTTGCAAAAGCTCCCCTTCCCCATGCCCAAGCCACAGCTGTCTGACAGGCTGCCCTTCTGCAGCTCCACAGAGACTTGCCCATCTTGTGTTTGCCTGAGGAGCCCAAAGCATGTGAGTGGAACAAGCAGCAAAATAGCCTAGTATTTTTGGTCTCAAATGCAACTGGAAACAGCAACGCTAAGAGTGGCCGGCAGGCTCTCTGTAGCTTAGCACCCCCTTACAGCCATCCAGCTGATGCATGAGACAAGCCTCCAGTGAGGAATGCTGGAAGCTGGACATCAGCTTGGCCCTGCTGCACCCTGCTCCACAGCAGCCTTTCCCTTGCACCGCTGCTCCAAGTTTGGCACTCAGAAATGGCCATAAAATTAGATAGGATGTGTTGTTTCCTTGCTTGGAGCAAGTGGCAGGGCCCTATCCAGGGAACGGGTGGCACAGTGCGTCACTGGTGGCTGTCTGCCCGTGCCTTGCTGTGTGTCAGCCTGCTTTCCCTCTGAATGACAATGCCCAGAGAGCAGAAATCCAGAGGAGAACTTCCCTTGCTCACAGGGTCTTTCTGCAGCTTTTTGCACAGGGTTTAAGAGATGTACCTGGTCCTGACTGGCCAGGGAGCCTGTTAATCCCTGGAGATGTGTCACTTTTTGTTATGCCCTGGTGGGACAATGGCCGGGCTGTGCTGTGGGGTAAAGGCAGTGCTTTGTGTTTGCAACTAGGGTAAAAGCAGGAGAAGGGAGAAAACCCCATCTCTCTTGAAATACTGATAGGCAAGTAGGGCAAATGAATCTCTACCTCACATCTGGGTGCTTGGTGTGGCAGTACAGACCGGTGAGGGCACTAGTCAATGTAAAGCCTTTAAACAATATAAAAGGCATGTGGGCTTTTAGCCTGATTGGAGCAAAGCATGTGCCTGCTAGGGGTTCAAACCTGTGCCAGGGGAAACTTAGACTGGGTCTTGGGAAGTATTTCTTTATGGAGAGGGCAGTCAAGAACTGCAATAGGCTCGTTAGAGTGGCTGATGCCTCATCCCTGTTGGTGTTTAAGAGGCAATTAGACAATGCACTTCATAACATGCTTTAACATTTGGTGAGCCCTAATGTGGTCAGGCAGCTGGACTAGGTGATCCTTTTATGTCTCTTACAACTGAAATACTCTGTTCTAATATGCTCGCGCAGAGGGAGAGAGCGGTGGCTCCCTCCTGGCAGAAGACACACGTTTTCTGCAGTGGTCTTGTGTGCCTGATAATCAAAAGAGCACCCCTGGGCTGGTGTATGTGTTTGCTTGCTGGCCATCCTACGTGGCATCCGCCCCTCTCCAACGGCTGAGCTGGTGCAGAAGCAGGTCTGTGACAAGGTAAATCATGTGGGTGATGGTACATTTATTGGCTGTTCGTGTTCAGTTGCTAGAGAAAGTAAAGCTGGGGAGGAAGTTTAGAGACAGGAATAAGAAACACTGCCCTGGATTAGCAACAAATCAGCTTTGAGTCAGGTTCCGATTCATGGACAGCCTTCTCTGCCAAACCACAGCAGTGTATGTCCCCCTGGAAAATGGAGTTGAGTGGTGGGAAAAGGATTTTACCAACTGGACGTTGCGCTGTAGTAGGGGCAGAGAACAAGGGCTTTGCGGAAGGGATGGACGAAGTTAAAGGATAGTTGCTGGCATTGTTTTCAGCTCAGTGGTGCTGGAGCTCATCCGCACCCCTTTGTTTGCTAAATGTGTGCTGTGGGTGGCTAGAAAGGTGCTTTCCTCACTCCGACTTATCTGGAGTGAGGAGGAAGATGCTTAAGGCAGAGAAAGAAAGCTTTAGATGGGCAAGTGGGTCTGCCCTAAAAAAAAAGTACATGTACTCTTTGAACACCACATAATGAGTGTCAAAAGGGTGAGGATGGGAAAAAGGCTTTAATTACACTTGTCACTCAGGTACTATAAAGATTTCTTACTGCCCTAAGGCTCAGGCAGATCACGGGATGCTCTAAGCAGGGCAGTCAGCGTTGTGCCTGCCCTCCTTGTGCCGGGTGAGCTGCTTGTCAAGTCTCAGCTACTTCTTATGCTTCATGTAGTGCTCTTTCTTCCCCACCCTTTTTCTTTTGAAGCAGACCAGAATTAAGGGTAGGGTTTATCACAGCCTGCCTTTGGGAACGGTAGATTTGTAGGGCGAAGACGCCTTATGTTTTAGAAGACGCCATATGTTTTATGCACCTACATAGAAAAAAAAGAAGCCTCAGTTTTTCCCGGCAGGATGAGGTCTAGAAGAGCTGACAGCCTGGGGATAGAAAGGTGTGCAGAGGAAAAGATGGCTCCTGGAGGGAGAAATGGCCCCCTGTCTGTTTTTGCATGACTGTTATGTTAATGTAGAAGAGCAGCCTTCAGGCCCTGGAGTCCTAAATCCTGAACTTGTTGTTAAACCCTGATGTACACAACACCTCACGAAATAAGAGGATGCCTAGGCTGCGTTGTCAGGCATGGGTTTGGGAGGCTCCTGTAGTGCTGCTCCCAGGGGAGGGGTGTGTCTGTGCTTCTTCTTGCCCCTGTCACCAGCAAAAAAACCCTCCAGCAGTAGGGGAAGGCTTTCTACCAACAATCCTTATCCTTGGGGACTGCGATTAAGCTACAGTACTCCACTACTCATTTACCACACTCAACCAAAGAGCATTCGGTTGGTATTAATTTTCACTCACTGCAGTTTTGTGTTTAGAGAATTAATTGCTTTAATAAGGAGCTTAATTAGAAGTGCAAAAGTAGAATAAGCAGCAAAAATGTTGGATAAGTGCTGAAGACCATTTCCATAAAGAGAAATACTGCCCTCCCGTTAAGAAGGGGTGTTGGGCCAAGAGATTGCATCGTTGTGTCCTGCAGCTGGGCTTCACATCTGCCTGCTGCTTCTCCTGACAAAGCCACCCGACAATGGCGTGGTGCAGGGGTCTGTGCTGAGAGGAGCACTGATGAGCTGCTCTGTGGCCAAACAGCATTTCCCAACAGGTGGCTCTGTGCAGTCCCAAATTTCTGAATGTCCTGGGATATTGGGATACCAGAGCAAAAGCAGGGACTGCAGCTTTCCTCGCGTAGAGCAGTGCACTTTTGCCACCTCTTGCCCCCAGGCCGTTTGCACAGCCTGGTCATTCCCACAGTGAAGATGAACATTTCTGACTACAACTGAGTTAAAGAGCTTCAAGAACAAATGAACTCCACGGCAGAAATAGGCTATTTTCCCTCCACCCCCCTGAAGCAGATATCAGAAAGGAAAAAAACCCCTCAATTTTCAGAACAACTGAATCCATTTGCAAATGTATGTCAAGTGCGACAAATAGTTTGGGCTTAAATAACGGAGGGTAGCTTTTGTTCAATCTAAATATTTTATTCCCACAGTTCCTAAACAAAACACTTCCCTTTTTCATTTTGAAAAAATGTTCCGCTTTGAAGTACTTTTTTTTAAAAAAAAGCATAAAACAAAGTACAAACCTTCAAAATGAAGTAAAGGGCACTGAATTTTTGTGTCAAAAGCAAGGATTTAGCCAACCCAGTGTGTTTATTTTTCCATGGCAGGTGTCTGCAAGCAAACTGGAAAATCTGCATTTCTGGACAACCTGAAATTATTTTTATTTTCCTCTCCTAAGAGAGAGCTCAGAAATCAATTTCCACAGGTTCATTTTCTGAGCAATCGCATCACCCCTGACAAAATGGTCTCTCTACTCTTATTTGTACCCAAAACGGGCCGATAAAGAATATTCTGGAAGCAGAGGTGCAATTCCTCTTCCTATTTTTGTCAAGCCCGTTGGCATTGCTCTGATCTAAATAAGATGGAACTTCCCCCCCTTTCTCCCCACGGCAGCTCACATTTCAGGTGCTCACAGGATCAGTGCCATCACTTTGTTCCCCCACAGCACCTGAACTTCCCTTATTGTTTAATTAAGCCTTGCAACGATGCTGTGAGATACAAAAAGCACACAGATTGATTGCTGCCAAAATCCTCATCTGTCAGTGTTGCAGTCTTTTCTCTGTGTTTTTTTTCCTCTCTCAGCCTCACTTTGCACTTGCGCTTTTCCAGCCATTGCTGCCTTGTTCCTTTCTGACTCCGTCGGCAAACTGGCTGATGGCATATCTATCCCGTGCAGTCAGACAAATCACACTGGTGCAAACTATTTATGGTCCCCTAAGCATTGCTTGATTAACTTACTTGGCTGGCATGCAGGGCTGTCTTGCCAGCTGACAGAGGGAGCCGATGACACAGGGTACTTTCATTTGTTGGATACCTTGCAAGCCTGGGGGAGGCAGAGGAATAATCACAGATGAAGCCCAGCCACCAGCGAGCTGCCATGCAGATCTTGAGCCAGGGGCTGGCATGTCCCAGGCCAGGGCTTCCCCTGGGCAGCCTGGGGTTTTAATTGTATCCTGCAGACCGCTCCAGGGTGTACCTGTCAGTCAGGATCAGGGTGCATTAGCACTGCTTTTCAGGGGAAGTAGCTTAGGAAGCCCTTCCCTGATATCAGGAAGAGAAGTCTTCCCCTTTCTCGATATTTCCATCAGAGGCTGCTGAGCCAGCTGTGAGGGTCTTATCCTTCGCTGACCAGCACTAACTGCCCAGCTTTTCTGGCCAGTATGGGTAGGTGTCTGATGTCCTGCATCCTGTACAGATGCAAATATCCTGTTACACACACACAGCGGGGGAAAATACAGGTCCTCTTCTCTTAATTACTGACACTCATCCATCAGCTGACAGGAAAGGTCCCTGTGTCTTTCCATGCTCTGGATGGCCAGTTTCATACGTTTTCTTTGCTTCTCTGTGACCCTCTCTGCTTGTCCCCCTCACCATCCCTGGCCGTCTTTTATTGCGGAATCTGGAGAATCTTGCAGTCAGAGGAGCGAGGACGGAAATGCAAATGCAGCTGCCAAGAGATGGCGCAGAGGCACTGTCACTGGCGAGGCGGGCTGGGGATGAGCTCGAGGGGCTCCGCCGCCAGCGCAGGGGCAGAGCTGCTCCGACACAACGGGGCTCTTGGTTCTACGTCTCATTCCTGTTTGCAGGCATGGGGAAAGGCTCGGTGCTTTTGAGGAGGGCCGAGTAGGGCTTTGTGGCTGCAATGGCTGCACAGCCTGGTCTGCTCCAGCATCCCACCTGGGTACCTGCCGACCTGTGCCTGGAATGATGGAGAAGCACGTGTTCTATTTCCCCATCCATCTCAAGAATTAGTGGGTGATCTGTGTTTGTATGTGTGGAGCATATACACACCTGCTGGTGGAGGGGGCAGAAGAGTGGTTATCCTCCTGTGATGCCTGGTGGCTTTCTTATCCTTTGAGTGAAGGAGGGGAGTCTGGGGACAATAGACAGTGTTGCGTGTAAGTGGATGATGACGGGGCAGAACTCTATTTGCCTTTCTCCCCCCCAGACTCAGAGAAAGGGCATGTCTGTGTCCTACACTCCCCTCTGGTCGTGAGCAATGGCAAAGAATGTCCAAACCAGCTTCCTCTCTGTGGAGGTGAGCACTGTGCCAGCTCCACCTGCACCTTCAAGGGGCAAGGCAGGGACTGTCACTACACAAAGCGCCCATCCACCCTCTAGGCTTGCGTCAGCCACACTGGTGTTGCTCCTTGATGGAGCAAACCAGCCAAGTGCTCTTTAAACAGCTGTCTGCACCACTGAGACGAACGGCAATATTTATGGAAATGTATATATAATTTAAGGTGAAGCCAGGGTCAGTGCTTACCTCGGAGCAGAATCTCAGCCAGAGCATGAAAAGGATTTTCTGTTGATTTCTGAAATCTTTTAGTGTCTTTTCCTTGAGAGAGAATATTCTGGTTGAAAGAGAAAAGTAGAAAGGGAGGCTTTGCATTTGGAAAAAACCTTCACGGGGTTTGCGAAACCAACCCATTCTGCATCCCCAGAAAGCCACTGAGCTCAGGGGCCACTGAACTGCGGGACTCTGCTCTCCTCTCTGGTAAGGGGTGACATTAATACTGGCATACGTGCTGGGGAAGAATGGTAGAGCAGGCAACTCTCTGGACTCAGTCTAGCAGACTCAAAATAGGCAGTGTGATGGCAATAAAATTTCAAATACTAGAACACGAGATTTATATCGGGAAAAATATTCTGAGGCCGTTCTTCAGATATAAGCACTTACTGGCTTGTAAACATGTTTTTGACCGTGGCTTGATGTTCTTTGTGTCTGAGTATCAGCATTTCGATGTACGTTTGCCTGGCAAAAAATCACTGATTTGATTTTAGGCCTGGGCTTCACATTTTGGAGGCCATGGGTGTTTGTGGGATGGAGGGAGAGAAAAGTGAGCTTGATCAGTGCAATGAGAAAGGAGTCAAAAAACCAAGGCAGCTGTATTTGTTGCAAAGAAAACGGATGGATGTTGCGGAAAGCAATCACTGTTAGGAGCGAGAGAGTGATGGTATCCAATCAGGAGACAAGGAAAGAGTTCATTTTGGAGCAGTAACTTGTGTTAGCTTCCTGTTAACAGTAATAATAACTATATCCTGGAGTGATGGCTGAGATCATTTCGACCAGATTGAATTATTGCTTTATGTGCAACAAGCACCCTCAATTTGCCGTGCAATTTTAAGCTGGAGCGAGCTCCCTCACAGGCTGTGGTTTCCAGACACTGGGCTGCTAACAAGGTGCCTTCTTGCTTTCACACACCATCACTAACCACACGTTCACACACATCTATATTCTCTGATAAAATCGGGGTCTTTGCAGCTAAATGCCAGGTAGTATTTCTTTCAGAAAAATCCCTCTCTTCCTGGCAACATCCTGGGAGTCCCTTGTTGAAGACTCAGAGAGTTCTGTGCTTTGGAAAATGCAGCCTGCTTGTCCAGTTGGGGACCGGGGCACTTGGGCTCTGTTGCAAGCACATTTTGGGTGGAGAGTCTGGGAAAGCAGGGCACTCACCTTCCATTGGGAATGCTCTCATTAACCCTGGCAGCCTTTGTGCTTCCTCTGCCAAACTCAACAGAAGCCCTTGGGAATAATAAGACTGACACACCCCAAGTTTAAACTTGGACAAGCTTTTTAATACCCAGATGAAGAGATTACATGAACGACCTACTTGTTTATGTGTGTCAGATCTGTGAAATGTGCAGAAGGCTTTCTCATTAGGAGACGTGTGCAGGGTGGAGTTGCTCCACCAGCGCCAGAGCAGCCAAACAGCAAATTTAGATGGTGCCTCCAAGAAGATGGGTTCTTTAATGTGTTTGGAAATTCCCCACGCCACCCCTAATTTCTAGAAAAAATGCTTTGTGTTGCGAGGCAGGGGTGGCTAATCCCAGCCTCTAAGGGTGCCAGAGGTTTCCAAGCATTTCATGCTTATCTGCACAGCCAGTGCTACCTTGTGCTGTGGGCCTGGGATATGCAGGCTGGGCAGTGGCGTGCTGTGCCCTACAAGCCTGAGTCAGTTTTGTCAGTGCCAAGGCATGCCACGGTGTAATCTGAGATCCACCGATCCTTTAACGTGATCTTCCATATTGGCATTAATTAAAAGTCTTTTAGACAAATGAGACATCCTCTCTTTTCTTCAGTAGCTTCCATGTGCCCTGAGTGATGCCCAAAATGCTCAATTTCTGGATGACTGATTTCCTGCCTAGCACATGGCTCTTTGGGAGACTGGAAAATGCAAAATAGCACAAAAGAAATTTCCTTAAGAGAAGAGGTTTTTTTCTGCTGGAAGAAAGTACAAAGACCTCAGGATCGTCACTACTACCCAGGGACTTTCCCTGATCTGGATTTTGAGGACTTTCTGAGATGGGATATACTGAAGGAGCCAGGACATGGGTTATAACTTGATAAAAACAGTAACTTGGGTTTTCTTTGGGATGATCAAACCCTCCTGCAGCATGCCAGGCTGGGAGGTGCAGGAAAAAGGCTTCTGTGGTTCAGTTGATGGGAGAACATCGCCCAGCTTTTCCTCTGAGAGTCTTGAATACCCAGAGCCTCTTTGATGAACAGTCGTTGGTTTGACTTCCCTTATATTCACAATTTGCTAGGGTGTTCCAGAGTGCTGCTGCAGCGTCTCTCAAACCACCCATGGTCTCGTGACTTTAAGGAGGATGGACACATAGATGGACCTGTCCTGGACCTGTAAGTGTAGAACGTTTCTCAGCAGGGGCAGAGGGTCAGTGTCAGCCTTCTATGCTGTTAATCACACAGAGCATGCAAACCTCTGCACCACTATACTGCCAGACTTGTTCTTGGTGTCATCTGAGACATAACTCCTGTGCTGTTCCCATTTGGGTCAGCATGAGACCAAATTCCTCTGTGCCTGCTGCCTGCCGCATAGGGACTCCGGGCTGATAGCACTGCGTGGGAAGACAGGACGCTCCTGCTAGGGTACAAGTGTAACCCAAAGGATTCTTAATCATCTCCTGCGTCCTAGCCAACGAACCCAAAGCCATCCTGGCCAGCACATAGCAGGCAGGCAGGCGGCACGGGCAGGAGCAGCCCAGGGGTCAGAGCAGCGTAGGTGCAGCCGCTGAGTCCTTGGGCCAGCAAAAAGGAGAAAAAGTGTGTTGTTATAAATCTACAACCTGCTCTTAATGGCTTTAGGCTACAGGCATACAGATTAAATTTCAGTCCTATATTTTGCAGAAGTCATAAAGTGGCATATCAAGGTGCTGCAAGTGAGCAGTCCTCTGATGGTGTGTTGGGTTGTCTGGTGGGGGACTAACTAGAGCGATGAAATAAAGCATAACAATGTGTAGACTGAAGAATGGGAGAATTCTATATTGGTGAGATCAGGGCTGCAAAATAGCTTCTGGGGGAACTGATGGAAGTTTCTCCATGATTGGGTTTCTTTAAAGAAAGGATTGGACAAATGTTAGATGATGTATATTAGCCTAGTGGTGTTAAAATCAAGGCAATTTTTTCAGGAAAAGGATGACAGAAGGGTATGCTGTTCCATTTTCAGCAGTGTTACGCTGAATGCTGTTTACTTTTCTTTGGACAGTTAGGAAGCAGGCTGTTCAAATATTTTTTAGTTTTTTGGGTAGAGGAAGTTTCTTTATTTGTCAATCTTATTTAAGATATTTTAATTCTGAAGTGTTTTATCTTGTGCACTTTCTTGTGGAGTGGAGAGGTACTGGAGAAAGGTGACTTGCACCCCACTTAGACAACTCCCCCAATAAAGGTTTGTTCATGGTCCCTGCTAGTTGTACTAAAGGATGCCTCTCTGCAGCTGTCAGACGCAGGAATGGGAGGGGGAGACTGGCACAGACTGGAGTGGCATCAACTGGTGAATGGCACACCTGTGGCGCCCTCCTGCTGGATGCTGCTCTGGGGCAGCTTCCTTTTGGTGTGCCCAGTTTTGTCCATGCATGGACGCACAGGAAATCTGCTGTACAGTGGACAAGGGAAGCAACGACCCAGTGACTTCCCAGCCTGGTTCCCTTTTGAAGTCATCCCTGAACACATCCTTACCCTTCTATCTGCTCCTTGTTTCTTAGATAGTCCCAGCATGGCTTTTCCCAGCCTGCACATGGTGCTGCCAGCTGGTGTCAGCTCAGCCAGGAGAGGCCAGCAGGAAGCATTTGGCCAGCTAGCAAAGGCAGTCTTTACTGCAGGGCTGGAAATGAAGGGTCTTTCTTTCCAGCAATAGCTTCCTTCAGTCCACAGCCAGTTCCTGACACTCCTCTCCTGTGTAACAGCAGCAAGCCCCTGTATTTTTGGACACCTTGCCACAGCGGCCATGTTTACCAATCCCAGCAGTGACACTGTGCCCTCTGCGGGGTGCCGGGACCAGTCCCTGGCCCTACATGCCTTTTTGCATCCGTGGTGGCACCTGAGAACTGTGCAGCGGCAGCTGGTGAGGAAGAGGCCAGCCCTGCAGAGTTTGACAGGGCATGCACGGCCAGTGCAGTTTTGTCCCTCTCTTTCGGGCAAATCCTTTTTTCATCCCTGTGAATCCAAAGGTGTCATTCCAGGGGCTGCCCGTAGGGCCACAGCAGAGCAGAGGAAGGTGCCCCTCAGCCCAGGAAGTCTGTCTGGCTGTGCGTGTTGGGGGAAGCTCAGTCCTCGGTATAAAGTGACGAGCTGGTAATAAATATTCAATTTATTTATTTAGAATTGCAAATACCAGGGGAAGGAAACCAGTAAACAAAAGAGGCCGCAGTTGGAAATGTGGCTAAAATGCTGGAATGTTGGACGGCAGTGACGGATTCAGGAGGAAACAGAAGGTGGCCAGAGGTCAGCCAGGCCTGTGTGCTAGCAATTAAAACAAATTCAAGTCCAAGAAAAGAGAAACTCAAAAGGAAGCTGCTTAAGTTAGGCTCTTCTTAATGAGAGAAAAATACCCTGGAAAATATTGCCTGCTAACAGTATTCATAAGCTGCTCCCAAGATGTTTTGATTAAACCACAGTTGTCTTTCTAGTGTACTAATGGTTTTTAATCTCTCTTGATGCCTAGGGGCGAAGGGGTCTACTGATTCACAGCAGCTTGGTGAGCTGAAACTTGTCCCTGGTGAATGCATCTCTCATGCCAGAATCACTGCTTTTAATTTTTAAAAATGTAAGTTTTTAGAAAAGGGAGACTCTTCAGCATGTGTGCGGGGCCTAATGCCACGTGCCTGCATATGAAGGGAGCTCCTCCGGGAGAGAAACTCGTGCTTCTCCCCCTTCTTCTTGGGGTGCACTGAGTTATAATTCTGGCGTTATTTTACTGCTGGGCAAAACCTAATTACACTTTCCTGCCTGGCTGGCATGGAGGGGAAGAGGACAGTGCCATGAATCCTTCAGCTCCTATGCCGACCTGCCAGCAGTGGGCACCAACCACAGGGGTTGCACAAGGCAAAGAAGGTCAAGGCTCCTCTCAGGGGGCCCCACACCTCTCCAAAAACTATAGGGAATGCTGGTGGTGTGGTGGGTGATGCTGGGGGACCGCCAATACCTCTTCCTTCCTGTGAGGCCTCTCCTAAGCAGAGGGGGTCACCTGTGTTTGCCAAAGCATTGAAGGGTGAGGCACCACATGGGGAAGTGTGAGAACACAGCCATGCCTCAGCCACAATTTGTGTGGGAGTGAACTATATGTGTTCAGCACAGAGGATTTGTGCCAAGTCCTCCCCTTTACGCTTCCCTTCTTGCCAGCAGTTATGAGATGGCCCTAAGAGTCAACAGGGCTTCTCATGTCTTGGAAATTTGGCCTCATCTTCCGCGTGAGCATCATCTGGTTTTGCCACCCAGCTGGTTCACAGGCAGTGTTCCCACTATGGTAATTTTTAGTCAGGAGATGGGACATGAGAGTGCTGATTTCTTGTGGTTGGTGACCCTCACATGACATAGGAGTTCTGGGGGATGAGGGCAGTGAGTTGGGCTTGATTCCTGGGAGATATGGGAAAGTAAAACTTTTTGTGCCCTAGAGCCATGCTCTAGGCTTATACCAAATTGGAAGCACACCCGCCTGTCTCCCAGCATGCTGTGTCTGTTTGGTACTCAGCCTCCTACAGAGGTGTCCATACCTCCCTCCCTCCGTTTTACAGCCCCTCTGTTTCCATTCAACATTCCTGGCCACCTTGAGTCCCTGATGTTTGACTCTACTCTTGGTGGGCAGCCAGGGCTCACCACCAGCCATGACCCCCTCTTTCTTCACTCATCCCAAAGCCCACAGCCAGCAAACCATTCCCCTTCCATGCAACTTTGTCTCCTCAGTTTCTTCCCGCATTCTCATGTTAGTGGCTTTTGTGGAAAAACAGCTGGGAAGGCAAGAAAGGCTTTTCTGTCAGCTGGTATGAGGGCAAAACTCTGCATGCCAGGGGCTTGCACGGCACATGGCATGGGTTTGCCTCCCACCTTCTGTCTGTGCTGGGCAGCAGGGAGCATCCCTGATGAGAGCAGACAGTTCCTGTGTCCTCTGGGGACAGTAGCTGCTTGTTGCTCACAGAGAATGAAAACATATTAAAGTACAAAACTGCTGCACTAGTCATTTTCCAATTCCCCACTTGGAGAACTGTCTTCCCTGGAAAATAGGTCACTTACATAAAAAGCACCTTATTATCACACCACAGCAGTGAAGGAAAGAGATGGCTCAGGAGACACTTTCATTTCGAGCCCCTGTTCCTGGGTACTTAGATATTTCTGGAAAATTGACCCTTTGGGCTGCAATTTCTCATGCTCGTTTTCAGCCCATAAGGTGAATTTTAGGACCTCGTTCCCTCCACGGAGCTAGATGAAGTTAGGGAAGGAAATACACTCCATCTTAATCGTTGGGAGAGATGTGCGTTAAAACTCACCGCTCTCCACAGGGGTTGGGTTGAGCCACTATCCCTGATTTTTTACCAAGTGTGAGGAAGACTGCCAGAGAGGAGTAGATATGTGTCCTTCCGCCTCCTCCCGCAGTAACCCCCTGCCTTCAACCCTCCCCTGGTATTCACCTGCTTTTCCCCTCTAAACTCCAACCCCATAGTTTATGCTGAGCCTGGAGGCACTTGAGATGAGGAAGGGGGTAAAGAGACCACAAGAACATGCCCTTGTGAAGGAGGTGGGAGTTATCCAGTTTTCATTAAAGGCACTGGAGCTGAAAGAGGGAAAATGGGTGAGTGGAGAGAAAGGAAGGACTCACTAAGGACCTGTGCGGTTGGCCTTGGAGTCAGATCTTGAGAGGGAAAGGAGAGGTCTCAGATGAACAGCTTTGCCTTGCCTCACTTCAAAACAGCGACACTGGCAAAGTGGTCGGTTGTATTTCTCCAAAGAAAGAAGATCTGACTTTGGTAAACACGCTGCATGAGAGAATCCAAAAGGCCATATTCACCTCCTTGGTCCTGGGCTGGGTGCTGTGTTCTAACCTCATTTCAACTGGGAGATTCAAGTGCTCTAAACCTGATATAGGACAGCAGGGAGGGTTTCTTCATCCTCTCTAATCTGATGATCCTGGCTCCAGCCTTAGCCAACATCCGCTTGCCCACACTGTGCTGGTCAGGCTGTGGAGGAAGGTGCCTTTCCGGCTGCCCTGTACCCAGCTGGGCAGGCAGAAAGGAGACAGGCTGGGAGGGAGCCCCAGAAGAAGACCATGAGGAGCAGGAAGTGGATGGCGGCGTAGGATGGGAAACAGTGAATGCAATAATGTGGAGAGATGGGATGGGAGATCTGAGGGTAACAGCACAGAGAGAAGGCTGTGGAGAAACTTGGAAACCAGGGAGGGCAGATGGACAATGGGCCAACCAAAGAGAAGGTTGCCAGCCTTCCACCCTTACCAGTGCAGCTGTCCCATCCAGAGGAGGAACTCACTGCCCTGGCACGCGGTGGGGAACATCCCCACCAGCAACACCTCTGCTAGACCTGGTGCCTTGGCATGGAGGAGGTGCTTCCAAAAAATATCAGCAATTACATCCGCAGTGGCGGCAGCCAGCGACCAGGAGTAATTTACATAGTAAGAGCTGGGAGATAGATGGCTCTTTAAACCAGATCTGTCATTCCCAGCTCTCTCCCCGTCTCTGACGCTTTGATGTTCCTCTTTGAAGAGCTTTCCTCGCTTGCTATTCCGCGCTCCCTTGGTGCCGCTCCAGCTCTCCGAATGCCTTTCCCCGTCTCTCTGGCCGTGTTCCTGCGCTGCAGCCCTGGCTGCTGCGCCTGCATCCCGGCAGGAAGGATGCGGAGCGGGTGACAGCTGGCACCCTGAAAGCCAGCGCTGGCAGGGGGCTGTGGGGAGGGGCAGCGGCTTCGGCAGGCACCGAGGCATTTGTTCTGCACAAGGTCTGATTCACCAGCAAAGAGGGCAACATGAAACAATAACAGAGATGATGCCAAGCAGCTTTCATTCACTGTGTTGCCATGGGGGATCCAAGTGTTCAGGCCAAGTGTACAAAAAACTGAAGGTGATTAGGGGGTTAGAGCCCAGGAATTCCTAGTTCTCCAACCCTTCAAGGGGACTGTTTTCTTCCTAGTATTCCATCTCGTGTGGCACATCTCATTTCGCCTCTGTCTCTGGTAAGTTAAAATCCCTGGGTAAGGAAGGTAAAAGGAAGAAAAGACTCACGTGAGAAATGTGTTTTCGGGTGGTTGAAGTTGTAGGACACTTGGTGAAACTAGTGGCCAGAGTCTCCTGTGAGCAGCAGCAGACATGGAGAAGTCAGTCACAGCAGCAAGGACCAGACCTGAGGACTCTGTGTGAAGGAGGCACAGGGAAACAGAGAGGGGAAGGCGGGTTAGAGGAGCTAATTCTGCCTGCTGAAACCTACCTCCTGTCATGAGCTCTTCCATCTTGGGGTGCCAGTGACTGAGGGCTTGGTTTTCTTCAATTTAGCAGAAATGTCTTCACAAGCTGCATAAAGTAAACAACAAAAAAAGGCACTCTAATACCAGAACTAGTGTTTCTTCAGGTTCTTAGAAAGGGATAAAAGCTGAAAGACATAAAACCTGTGCACTTCCATTTGAGAAGTGGTAAAGGGGCCTCAGTATAACTCTTTATATGTCAAAGAGATCCCTTATGTGTGAATTTCGTAGCCCAGTGGTGTGTTGCACATGAGGATCACTTAATGGGTAACCTGGAGAGCAAAGTGTTGTCACAGAAGCACGGATATAAAAATGTCCTGTTGCTGGATATCTCACCTGTAAGACGCTTTGAATTTTTTGCTCTTTGGAAATAAAAATCATCGCACTGTAGGCACTGTGCACGCAGAAATCCTGGTTCTGTCTACTACTTTCAGAGGTGCTTGGGTCTGTGTTGCCCTTGAGAGCTGAGCTCGAATTTTGGCTCAAGGTTCCAGGGCCAAGAGGTGTGAAGCAGATGTTTTGACTGCAGGCACTAAGCAAGAGTTTCTATTTCTGGTGCAAATTAAGCCCAAATATCCACCTGCCTATGAAAGACTGTGTCTCCTTGCATCCCCATGAAGAGCGTCAGTCTTTTTTGGCAATACAGTCCAAATTTCTCAAAGCGAGCTCTGTCTTCAGCCACTTTAAAGATCTAAGTTGTTTTAGTTCCTCAGACAGGAGAGAGAGCTGTTTTGTAGCTCTCAGAAAATTCACCTGCATCCCTTGCAGATGAGTTTCCCTGATCCAGACACTATCTTTGGAATTGCTGGGCAGTGCCAGGAAACGTTGTGAACAGCCTGTAGTTTTTAAGCAAAGATCTGAGCCTTGTGCTGGTGACTTGGGAACACAGGTCCCTCATTGTGAACCGAGCCAAGTGGAGGCAGTCCTTGTCTCATCTCCCTCCCCAAATACTCTTGCAAGTAAGATATTTGTTTCTGCTGTCTGCTGTAAGCAGCTTCTCTGGTTGCAGTACAGCCCCAAGTTCACCAGCTTGGAAGGATAAAACCCCAGGTGCACTCTGGATGCTCTGGCTCTAAACCCTGCTGTTAGCCATGCTGCAGGGGGCCATTGCTATTTCTCAGCCTCAGGTTTGTGTAGTTTGCTGGATAAGGTGTGCTTGCAAATGCACCAGAAGTGCTGATTCCGGTTCTGAATCATTCTCCTGGCAAAAAAGTGCTGCCTGACCACACGTGGTTAGGCACAGTACAGTCAGGAACTGTGGAAGTCAGACACAGATGAAGGTGAGGAGCACAGGCACTAACAATCAGCAGGCTTTGGGCTCTTTTTATTTCCTAAATAAGGATTCTTGCAAGAAGAGAGGGTGGCAGTTGTTCAGGTGTTTGGCTGTAATCAGAGACCGCTTTAATGAAAAACCACGTCAGGTTTCACCTGTGGATTAGGGACCCTCCGTCTGCTGCCTGCACTGCAAATTAACTCCAGCATGCCCTTCCCAGGTAACCTGCTCTCCAGCAGGACAGGGATGCATGTGGCAGAGCTGCCAGAAGCAGAAGTGGGCTTTGTTTCTCTTGCACAAGGCAATGCACGAGTTGGTTCTCCTGCACAAGTCTCAGCAGCTTGATTTTCTCTGTGTGGTCTTGGGGCATGATGAAGGCAGAGCCTGGAGAAGGCCTTGAAGAAAAAAGGCAAGCTGCAGCACCATAACACAGCATCTCTTATTCCTGCCAAAATTTCTCAGGGCCAAATGACACCATCCATGTGCAAGTTTGTGTTAAGGGCTGTGCCCTGGGAGGACTCTGGGGACACTATGTCTCACAAATGCCCCCTCGGTGGCCTGGCAAGGGTCTCCCTTGGAGAGGGGTTTGTGGAAGCCTGTCCAACGAGCTTGCAGCACTAGAAGGGAGCCACAACACTTTTGCCTCCTTGCTTTTCTTATCTTTTCACCGTTTCTTATCCTCTCTTTCCTTTGGTTTACAGAAGATTGGGAAGTCGTGCACTCTAGGGAAAAGAACCTCTGTGATCTGGTCCCCTGGTGTCACCTGTGAAGTGGAAGGACTCTCCCTTCCTGGCATGTGTCTGACACTTCTTTTGACCACAGCCTCTACAGCTCAGCTTGAGGAAGGGAAATGTCTTGGTCTAAACAGGTTGGTGAAGGAAAAAAAAGGGTTATACTTCCTCTTGTGAATACTAGTGAAAAAACGGGCTCTGACCACTGCCAAGAAAATCTATAATTTCTAGAAAAAGAGCACTCTGTCATTTTCACCTCACTTTAATCTCTTGCCTTCAGTGATTATTTTCTCCTTGGCCATTGGAGACTATCTGGCTAGCAATAAGTACAGCTTACTCTACTGTTCTGGTTCAACTCTAACAGTTAATGATGTCAAGCTGTATTAAGCTTGACCTAGTCTGATCATCTCATTCAAAACATCCCTTGAATGCCATGGAACAATTTTCTCTGTAAGAAGCTCTTGGTCAATGGATTCATGCCTGCTTTGTCTTGCTGTTCTTGTCTTGAAAGGAAATTTTTGTGCTAAAAACTCTATGTATGTGTTACAGGAACAGAAAATGCCTGAGATGTACACTGACCTTCTACACTACATGAAGCGTTTGTATAAAGCTTTAAAAACATAAACCTTAGGGGTCATCCTGCATTTTCAGAAAGGATAGAGGGGCAGGACCTCAGCTGGTGTAAATCAGTGCAGTCTGCCTGAGAAGGGTGGAATTCTTCAGCTGAGAATTTGCTGAGTAATTTTTGCTAGAGGTCTGTAAAATCAGAAACAGCAAGAGGGCAAGCAAGGAACACCATTGCTCGGTTGATGCCCTAGAAGAATAAAGGGGCACTAGCCAAAGCTGGCATGCTGGATTGCTCAAAACACCAGGGAGACATTCCCAATACAGAGCACTCCTCTTCTGGGAACTCCTTGCCACAGTACGCTATGGGCTTATGTTTACATGGTTCAAAAGGCATGGGCACTTATTCATGGGTAAAATCTCCTAGGGCTATTAAAAAAAAGAACATACCTTCTTGCTCGGAAAGATATTTCAGCTCAGGGCTTTCTGTGCTGCAGGTTATGATAAACCAGGGAGGAATGCATTAAAGGGAGCTTCTTGGGCAAGCTAGAGCTCAGAAATCAGGTTAGAAAATCTAGTGAGGGCCTTTTAGTGTGTGGCAGAAGGTGATGCAGGAGAATGAACTCCCTGGTCATCTAAATTTTATGCTGATTTACGGAGACTCTTATGGCACTGCACAACTAAAGCAGCCATGGATTTCTCTCCCACTCCCTGAGATGAGTTGCTCAGGCAAAGACCAGCAATGTTATCAGGGGCTGGTCCTTCACCACAGACCTGGGAAAGCATTTCTGGCCACAGCCAAGATTCTTGCAGGTTTGCTGAGGAAGAGATGAGGTTTAATCCATCCAAAATCCCCCACTCCCGACTAGGACAGGACAGAAGGAGCGAGCATTGATACAACAGTGGAGGAGAGAAGAAGAGGAAGGCAACCAGTGCAATGGTAAGGGAAAGCCCTCCTAGGCAGGGACTGCAAGCAGGAATGAGCCTCTGCCCAACCCATGATCTCAGTCTACTCCTGAGTGAGGTGTTGAGACATTTTAGCACCTAGATGGCTGGAAAGAACCAGCCTGATGTTAAGGGGTGAAGAGGAAAGCCTGTGTGAAAGTACAGGCAGTACCCTGTCATGAACTATTCAGAAATGAAGCTTCTCCTGGGGCAAAAGGAAGGTGAGAAAAGGGAGGTGTTCTCCCTCCCTGAGCGAGTCTGACAGCCATATGGTAGTAAGAATTGTTGTCATCGTAATTAATTCCTTTTTGTCATTGCCCTGGCAGATGTCCACAGGTCTGCAGGAGCAGGGCTGTCTTCTTAGCAGATGCAAAGAAGTGGAGTTAAGAAAGAAGTGGCAGGGAGGGCTCCTTTTCTTTCGCAGGCTAGCTGGGCTTGCATGAGAAATGAGGCTGAATGGATTCCTCTCCCTCTGGCCCTGCAGGCTGTCAGAAGGACAGGGACTCCCTTCTCTCACACTGTCACTCTAGCCCTGGATTGCACCAACAATCTGAAGTTGGCAGTTTAATATAAAGCAGCTTGTGCATTGCAACAGGGAAACTAAGCCAAATCGGAACACCTGTCTCATGTAAACATAAGCTTAATTTCCAGCAGTCATTTGACACGCTCTGCTAAAACAAGTCTACCTCCAATTAAAATCATCTTAAGTGAGGGCTTTGAACTGCTGGGCACTAAGAATACAGCTCCAGAGAGATTAATAAATGCATATGGTTTCCCCTCCTTGCTGGCTTTTGCATCTCCTAGAAAGAAGGGTTCTGCATGAGACTGGATGAGGGGGGAAAGGGCACTTTTACATAGTTTTACCTATCTGTTTCTATTGTATATTAACCATTAATCCCCACCTCTGTGTTTCTGTGTACTGCCATGTGTTGTGTTGTGAAGGGGAGCTAGGGAGGCACACAGGTTATGATTATAGACATTTCTGCCATGCTTTCCATGACATGGTTCTGGTTTGTCCTGGGGACATGTCCTGCAATTGTGTGTTGGTTTGCTGTTCGTTTCAGCTACGACTCAGGCTTGATGCAGTTGTTATAGGCCTGGAAACACTGAGTGCGCAAAGAGAGGTCATCCGTTCAGGGCACACACAGGGGACCACGAGCACTCACGCCTTGGTCGAGGTACCATTACAGAGGATTTTTAAGAAATTATAAAAGGGGCGGATTACTGATCATTTTTAAACATGGCCGGCTCTTTGAAAGAGTCCGGTTTTCTGCCTTTCATATAGAGCATTTCCCTTTTGTGACTTGAAGTAGGGATTCCCTTCCCTTCCCTTCCCT
>VZTA01031859.1:0-12669 GCA_013398855.1 Mohoua ochrocephala
ATTCTCTGAGAAGTTGTTTCTGTTTAAATTAATAGGAAAGAGGAAAAATGTGGAAAATTAATTATATAAAGGCCAATAAGAAGTTTTAAAAAAACTAATAAAGGTTTTCCAAGCAGTGAAGTTCAGACTAAGGAAGAATTTCACGTAAACTTTGTATAAGTGTAAAAAGATTAAATTGATATTACCAGATATCTGGATAACAGAAATCCATTTCACCACTTTGATGTAATGTCTCGAGTGTTCTGTTTAAAATACCTTATAAACTATTTTGGTGTGATCTTCGGAGATTTATAACTTAAAAATAAAAAGAAAAAATTCTGCAGCCTGCAGCTAGAGACACTACAAGGCTAGTTGCAATCTCTTGCCTTATGTAATGGGCCTTGAAATTAAAACATACATGAATTTTATAGCGTAATAGACAATCCCATTTCCAGATATTAAAACTCAGAGTTCACGGCTTTTTCATGCAGAAAACAAAACATACTTGAAAAATGCTTTGTCTATTTGAAGTCTTATTCAGATATTGAAAATACATTAAATACAGTAAGCCCATTAAATATTTTGGGTAATGCTTTAGTGGACACCAGTTACAAATTTTTAAGTAACGCCTGTGTGTTTTGTATTATAGGTGCACGTGTACTATAATAGCTACACCCAACTACACATTTAGCAACAGTTGAAGTCACAATGATATTCAAACGAACCCAGAGCTTTTTAATATTTCTCTTGGCAATTTTCTCTTACGGGGTTACTCATGCTGAAGTTCTGTGCCTACAGAGGCACAGCATATAGGTGAAAGTGTTCACAGTCCTGAGTATCATGTAACATAACAGAATTTCGATGCTAGCTGTAAGTAGATGAGTTACAGAATATATGATATAAATGATCGCAATTGTAATCTTTGAAACAGAGATGGGCTGTTGGGTTTTTTCTGGCGGAATTTTTTTGTGGTTTGTTTTGTTTGTGGTTTGGTTTGTTTTGTTTACATGGAACGTCTGAGGTATAATATACAGCTTGTCAAACAAACTTATCAAATAACACCACATACAGATTGTATTTGGTCCATGAAAGGGGTTTATTTCATATCAGATGCGAACAGAATACTGTCTCTTGTAAAGGTCTCCTAGACATGAAAGTAGTACTTTGTTCTCAAATCTATGTGATGATTAGTTCTGTTGAAAAATTATCAGTCTAGCCAGTGTCTGCAGGGGATGAAAATGTATCATCTGTTGACATAAAATAATCCTTCTGTTGCTGGAAACAATGATTTCTTATAATAAATTGCTTTGTTTTGAATCTCTCAGAACAGGAATTTGAACTAGATAATAAACATATCTGGTTAATATTTATTTAAGGAAAAGAATTAGAGAGAACACTATTTACCATGCCTTGGTAATATTGGTGGAAAGGACCCTTCAGCTCCTGGGGTTTTTTCCTCCTGATACATTTTTTAATCACCTGGTCCCTTATCCTACAGCTTGGACTGGTTTTAGAATATGGAGAGTTTTGGCTCCATGTGCATGGTTCCAGGTCTTGGGCAAACCTGAAAACGTCAGCACCAAGAAAGATCCTAAAGCAGTCAGAAGCAACTCCGCCAATATTTGGTGAGAAACTGGAATCATAGCGAGCTTGAGGGGCAATGCCTCATACCTCAGTACAGCATCGGTGCACTCTTTCCATGCTTCTTCACTGTGTTGCCCAGACTCATATTTCTACCATCATCCCAATTGTGGCCTTGCCCCAAATATTTCTCATTCTCATTCTGCAGTGCCTGTTATTTTGGTAGGATGATCATCACACAGTCATAACTTTCAGTGTTTGTACCACCAGAAACCACGGCTTTATTCTTAGTTCACGTGAAGTATAAGCTTCATAATGCCATGAACATGGACTTAGATGTGGGCTAAGTGTGCCATTGCTATCAAAATGTGTAGACTACGCCGTGTAGAGTCTTTCCTCTCCCGAATCCAGATGGAAAATACATTTTCATTTTCTCAGGGTTAGCATGCAATTGCTAGATCTTGAAAACAATCAAATTTTCAACTAATCTATTCTTTTCACCATTTCCTGCTTTGCATCCTAGAAGATAAGAATCATATTCTAAAGTACACCTCTCTCCCCATGCTCCGCATGGCTAACCTAAGCATTTTCTCAGGGTACTCTGATCATCAACTTAAAGTGGCAATAGCAAAGTTTCTTCCTAAGTGTATCTGCTGAGCATTAGAATCAAGAACTATTTCCCACTATTTCCAAGGGAAATCAAATGCTTTTAAAAGTTTAGTCTGTATGTTATTGTTCGTATTTTTGATACTTTCTTGGCTGCTTAGGTCATGGTCAATCTGTTAGAGTTGCAAAAGAAAATAAATCTATAGAAAAAAAATATAAGCATATTACTATTTTCTGTCCTTACTAATGTCAAGCCTGAAAATGGACATATATAATTTCTTTTCCTACACCATATATTATCACTCAAAAATGATAATAAACAATCAGTCTGCTCTATTCAGCTGGTATGATTGATATTTTTTTCCTATAGAAATACATTTTACTTTTGTCTGCATATGACAATTGTTATATCGTATTGTAAAGCATTCAGCAGAGAGGTTTTTCCAGATGATTAATTGCACCCCTTTCTACTGTGTCTCTGAGTGCTTCCTGCTGTCTCTGACATTGCAGATCCCTCATTCAGTACAACACACAGACCACTGTTTCTTCCCAGGTGAATTACAATATGTATGCCTCTGACAAGAATCCTCTGAGATTAGACACTCTCCAGGGACTTTTTTCCTACAAAATACTAGAAACAAATAATGTGAATCTGTTCTAAAAAGTTATTTTGAATCAATTTAAAAAATAACTAAAATATAATTTAATTTAGAAAAATATTTAGCTTGAAACAGTAAAGCTTGGGGAGTACAGCCTCTAAAGACCAAAAGTCTACGCAAAACTTTGCACAATTAGGAGATTAACGGATACAAAACCTGTCATTTGCAGCCATCAGACACAAGGGAGTCATGTTGTCACTATGGCAGCTTGACGACTTTTTCTTCCTAAGATGAGCAATAATTACCTATTCTTAGCCATGACAGCTACACCAGTGCAAGCTTGAAACACGGTTTGACCTTGATTAATATCTGCCATACTACCACATACTTACAGAAAAGTAGGAGCTATTTCATTCAAAAAATGGCATCAATTTTGCTTGACTTTCAACATCCTTACCAAGAAATTTTAGTGTTCTTCTGATACGTTCTTCAGGACCTGGAAGGATTTTTTTTTTTTACAACACAGGGAACATGTGTAGGAAAAAGCAAACACATGAGCTATGTATTGACGTGTCTTGAGAATTCAGATGTTTCTTCTTTCTTTCTTTTTCAAGGAGAATACACAAATGTGCAAAAGCCTCATTTTTTATCTGTCATGTGTTCTAATTAGAGCAACCAAGGTAGATCCACTTTATCCAGACCAGTTGTTTCTGAATTCTCCCCAAAAAGGAACTTAGGTCAGAATAATGAGGATCAAATCATACAACTGAAAAGAAATGTTAGAGTTGTCTTAACAGATTTCCTTCCTTAAACAGGAGCAGAATTACCTGTCAAAAATATGCCTGAAAAATGCCCATACTTTTAAAGAGATTCATTAATGTAGAAAAAGTCCACAAGAGAAGTAAATAACGAAAACATCAGACACTTTACAACAACATTGTGATTCAGTACAGTGCAGTACAGCCTTCTAAAACATTCTGACATATGTTAAAATGAAAAACATTCCAGAGTATTTTGCACAAAAATGTCATAGCAAAGCATAAAGATGCATCAAGAAAAAACATAGCATTATCTTGTTACTTCCTAATATATTTTTGATCTTAGAAAGCAGAGGAAATATAAGTTCATTTCACTGTTTTCTACTGCTAGACATAGCCAACATGACTTCAGTCATGCTCTGGCTTTGCAGTGAAAATGAAACTTCGATTTATGAACTTACATCCCTGCCCACAGCAGGGATTTGGATCTAGATAATCTTAAAGGTCCCTTCCAACCCAAACCATTTTATGATTCAAATACTTTTTTTAAATTTTTAGTTCATATCATATAGAAAGGAAGTGTTTTTATTTCCTGACTTAATTTTTCTTGTATTCCGTATTAGCATTTTATGGGACGAATTGACCTTTCTAAAATTCATTATGGGCACCAGACCATGCAGCCCATAGTACCACTCGTTTCCTTCTTCCACAAATTTTTCCCAAAGTTAGAAGCAAGGCAGGCGTTTCACTCTACTGCTGTTACGTCTCTCCACAACTGCTTTCCGCAGGGTATCCCTGCCATCACAAGTACAGACAACTTTCAGTCTGTTATGAAGAAGAAAGTTAGATTAGTAAATAAAACAGTATTTAAAGTACTGGGTTTAAATTGTAACATAAGGAAACCCAGGTAAAATCTTGTTTGCTGAGAAAATAAATACCTAAATACACTTTCAAGTGTACACTTTTAAGGAGGTGCTATGGTCTCATTGATACTGAATACCTTTGATAAAGATATTGCATCTGAAGTAAATTCTAGTACAAGTCTTATTTGTTCAATTTGTATATTGGAGTTTAGAGAATAAATCTCTATATGACTCCTGAAATAGCAATGATTTCACACGTATAAAAAACTTTGCCAAGTGTGTTTTTAAGGTATCGGTGTCTGATTCAGCACCTTAACTAAACTTATAACAAAAATAAATAGGGTCACCTTTTTCATTTCTCTTGTTTTAGTTAAAAAGAAGCAATAGTTTTAGGGTTTTCTTTTACTCTACCTCTTATAAAAAGTATATTTTGGGCAGACAGATATTGTAAGCTTCTTAACACTTGTATGGCAAGTTTAGTCATATAATTTTAATTTTAATTTCATGTTTTGTCTGATTTATGAAGGCAGTGAATAGCAAAGGCAGGTCAAAGGCAACCAAATATATCCTCTCATGTAGTCCAGCAGCAACTGACAGCAGAAGTGCTCAATTGATTCTAAGTGCCATTACAGTGAAAAGCAAGAGAACACACTTGGAAACAGACACAAGCAGAAGTTAATTAGAAACGTAATCTTGAAATTATGTATATATCTACTAAAAGACACAAAAAAGAGCTAGCAGTAAGCCCTGTATTTAAACCAAAAACAGCTGTTACAAATGATAAAGCTAGTCTTTCACGTAGAAACAGTACTGTAATTACCTTCTTTGGGGGAACACTAAGTTTTGTTTACCTGGTCTTCAATCTGTATATTTGGGAGACATTTTCAGGCTAACTCACTGTGTTTTCAGCAATATCAAAAGAAAATAAGTTTGCCAGATCACTGAAATGTCTTACGTTTGCTATGTTAAAATCGAAGATCTCCTTGCTTTCTAGCACCTGGCAATTACTGCATTGGGAATGTCAGGAATCTACCACAGAAGTGTGGTCGGTGGCCACGGCCGATTACCAAAGTGATGTTACCAGTGAGAGACATAACAGTTAAAACTTCAAAGAAGTCATGTTCTAAGCCTGCAACCACATTTGGTGTTGTGATAAGGAGGGTGTATAGGCCCTGGCCCTCATGATCCGGTTGTATACAGCTTAATGGCCAGTATTAAAGAATGAAAGGCAAAAAAGGGGCTCAAAAGCTCTCATTTTTCTAAAAATTTGAACTGAAAATCAAATTGAACACCACCTATTGAGGAGGTAAATTATAGTGTAAGCTCCTTGCCTGTTTTTTAATATGATCAGCTCTAGATTTCACCTATATTTAAACTGATTCTCAAAAACCTATGAAATCATAAAAGAGACCTTTTATGATTCTTAGGTTGAAGTACTTGTTTTAACACATGTTCTCAAAATTAGAAATCCTCTAAAATGTACAACTCAGCATCCAGAAAAAATTATAAAAGCTTGTGTAATGATAAAATGTGAAAGGCAATAATCCAGACCAGTGGTTGCAGGAGACACGTACTACAAGTGAATGGACAGATTTTCAGTAATTGAGCCCAAAGGAAATTAATATGGCCGATAAAGTAGATCTTTATCTACTTTATTGAATGTCTTTTCTTATTTTGTAGGCATAAGTTGCAAATATATTGTTTCTAATAAAATATTTGTGTCTCTTGTACCATAATTATTTCCTGTTTTCTTATCCTTTCATTCTTTATAGTTCAATTAAAATACTATTTAATTCTCTAAGGTTAATTATATTGGTGATGAACAACAAGTTTGCATAACAGAAAGTAAGATCTCTTACACTCAGAGTCTTGTCAAATATTCTGTGAATGTTCTGAATATTGAGAAGATTCTGTGAATGCATTCTGAAAACAGAAATTAAAATGTCAAAGTACTTTCTACAAGGTCACGGAACAAATTAGTGCACTCTGACAGTCTTACCAGTACATTTTCAACCCTTACGCTGTTTTGAAGGCAAATTCTGAAATTCTTAGCAGGAAGTCATAGCACTACGTTCCTTGAAGGGCATGTTTATTCTTTCACCTGGTGGCTGACAAATGCTAGTGAGTCAACACTAAATGCAAACAAAGAACATATATTGCCAGTAAGTAAGCACAGACTTTCTTCATGGAGTCATGAATTACAATGCTATGTGGCATATCTGAGTTTGACCAAACCTGCCATTGCTTACCGTCTCTTCAAGGATGGTGTCTCTTGACCTTTGTGGAACTCAGGAATCAGTTGAGTGCATTTACAGTGCTGGTAACCCATATAAAGGAAATTTCTAGTGCAATGAAACTGACACTAACTGCAAAAGGACCAATGACTGATTGTACAGGAGAAATTAATTCATTCACTAATTCATTCATTCAACACCAAAAGGCTGCTTATATTTTTCTTTGGTTAAATATGGTAAAAATATGTTACTTTGGTGAGAATAATTCTGTTATCTCTGCATGTTTTCTCTATAGGTTATAAAAGTAAGCGAAATTCATCTCCATGAAGGTCAAAGAGCACATTTCACTAGTTCTTTAAAGACTGGTTCTGATATGGTGAAATATGTTTTATTGCCCTAATTTGCATCTTACATAAAAGAAGGAGATGAACTATTATCATGCTTTGCCTCAGTTATACACCCAACAAGTAATCAATTAGTAAGATAATAAGAAGGCAATGGAGTGGAATAAGGTGATGAGAGATATGCATCTATTAAATTTTTTTAAGAGATCCTATAGAAATTAAAATGTGTAAATGGGCAATGGAGCAGAAAAAGGGACATATAAATTCTACTGGCTCAAAGTCAAATATCAAGAAAAACAGCTATTTGCACACCAAGACCACAATATAAGTTTCCTTTCAGACCTTATAAGAACATCTGATTTAACTAAACTTATCAGTGTCTTTCAAATTCAGAATGCAGAAGATGTAAGGGAAATTAAAAAAACTCTATCACTATGATTACCTCCAATTCTTGGACTCAATTGATTACCTACATTCATATCCATCTTGGATCACACAAACTGTGCAAAACTTTATGTTTCAGGAAATTGCAGGCATGACTCATAAAAAGGGTTGTATTAGTAAAGAAATAGGCAAAAAATTCCCTGTCAGTGACATAGCAACAAATACTGTTCAAAATAGCATATTCAAAATAGAATGCCATAACAGTACATATAATTGTCATTAGCTCACAATACAGCAGTCACAATTTAGCAACTGTATGTGAAGAGAAAAAAATCGTCTAAAGATAGAGCTTGCATGAGTATGATTTCCCTGTATATTTTTTCGTGTGTCATATAGTCCATTTATTTTGTGTGTTAGCAGATTTTTATTATTATTTTTAAGTTTAATTATTCAAATCCTTTTGAAATTAATTTCATAACTAAGCATAAAAGAACTAGGTAATAACATAGGCAATGCTTCATCATTATTGCTGTGGGATTATTTTTCTATCATCTCTAACAGTTTTAGGAGTTTACCACTCTCACAAACGTTTTATGTTAGGTAATCCGCTCTAAATGAAACGTGTCTGAGGAAAAAAGTATCAATCATTTAAAAAGCAGATGACAATAGTAAGAGATGTTAAAAAATCTCACCAGCCAGTTAAAACCAAACACCAAAAGCTCCTTCAATTCATTCTCTGAAGAGTGCTAGTGTCTTCATGCTTTGAAACATGTACTCTCTTTGAGTAGGTGCAATGATATGAATTAATGTTGGCAGAATTATATCCAATTAGAAAATGTTCAGTATCTTTTGAGAAAGGTTGAAGAAAATGCACAGTTTTCATTTTAATTATAAAAAACATTTTCACTTTAATATTTTGGCAGGAAGAAAAAATTAAAAATAAAAGAAATTAAAAGTCCTGGAAACTTCCATTCTTATAGGTTAATGCATTTTAACAAATACTTCAAAATATGATAAATATCCTTATAAGCATGTTCCAACCTCACGGGATTTATTTTGTGTACGCCCAGTGTCCTGGTACAACTCTCCATCAGGCTCAGACAATGCTGGTCTGCCGAGTTTTGGGCCCTAGGAAAGTGAATATTATCAGTTCTCTTTGGCATGCTGAAAGCTGCATTCGGCTGTGCTGGATTCCCAGTTTCAAAAGTGAAAAGCTTTGAATTCATAGCCTGTACTTATGAGCAAGCTCTCATAAGGGTTGAGACAGTGTTTGTAGATAAAATATGCAATGGGAATGTTGAAAAGGTCACTGCTGGCATATCTGAGAAGACAAACAAACATGTCTGCATAATAGTAATCTTAACTACCTGCCCTTTCAGATAAATTTGTTCTAGCCAGGTGCTTCGTCAGCTTTCTGAAGCTGTAGGCTTCACTGGAAGAAAAACAGTAATTACCTAAGTATTAGTGTCTTTTACTGGGACATATATATATAGTAGACTGTGTTTGTCACTGTTTATTAATTTTGTAAGTATTGATAAGACATCACTAAACAGGTGTAATAGGAAAGCAAACAAACAGAAAACTCATACTCACATTTACTAAGCATTCCATGGTTTCGATGAAATTCCTTAACCGAATTACAAACAAATCCAAGGTCAAGAGCCTGTGTGTAGGAAAGAATCAAAAAGAGAAAAGAATCAGTAAGAACGAATGGAATCTAGAAGCAAATACCAGTATTCTACTGCACATTAAAATCTCATCTATTTTGCAGAGAACACATTTGAAACATGGAGCGTATAGTAAAATTCTAAATTTTCGTATCCTCACCTAATGAACGGTTTACCTTTATCATTGTTTTCTGTTTTTAATACTTATAATATATCTCCTGTTACTACTTCATTTTCTAAGTACTTTAGTGAAAATGCCCTGTGGCATTATGTCAAACACATTGGGAATCCCCAAAGAAATGACATCGAGACAGCTATATTTCCAATCAAAACTGTTAAATAATTTAAAAATTCAAGGGCTATTTTTGACATGTCTCTAGACTTGGGTAAAAGTAGCCTAAGCGAAACACATCTCAAGTAGGAATTTAAATTAGTGCACCATATGGATTGGACAGAATTAATTTTCTTTATATTAGTCCACATAGTGTTGTGGGACTATTTGTGACTAAACCAATATTGATAACATACCAATATTTCAGCTATTGCTGAACAGTGTTTGCACAGTACGGAGTTCTTTGCCATTTCTCACACCGTACTCTCATGAGAAAGCATGGGCTGGGCTAAAGGTTGTGAAAGACTCGGCTAGGCCAGACAAACCAAAGCGGTATTCCATGCCATAATGTTAAACTCAGCAATTTCAACTGAAGGCAAGTTTTTCTGAAGTAGCCTTTGTGTACAGACTGGATGGGTGTCAATCTGTGGTGAATTTGTTTGGGGACTATCTAATCCTTTTTTCTACACTTATTAAACTGTCTTTATCTCAACCCATGAGTTTTTCCCATATTTGTCTTTTCAAATGTCTCCCCAACCCTGATAGGAGAAGAGGGGAGGATTTGGATGGATGCTTAGCTGCTGGTCTGAGCCAACCTACCACAATCAGAATCATTTTAACTGCCATAAATAGTTAAGGATGACTCTGCTGTGGTGGCAGTGTCTTAAGTTCATCATATTTTGATGTAATATAATTAGCCTATAAACATAAAAGACTGTCTCACCACCACTTGAAATATTGAGGAAGATCAATATTTTCCTAATATGCTTCAAACAGGCCTGTTATTACTCCTTTTGTTGCTCAATTGCTGCTAACAGTTCAACTCTACTTCTTTCAACTCACCAAAGAACAGCTGAGAACTGTTCCATCTGTGTATGCAGACTGCAGCTGTTGGACCTTCATCAGGACATAATCCATGCACTGGCTCTCCACTCTCAATGTGCAGAAAGTCATCCTCTTACCACACCTGTCTCACCTGAAGGAGAAAAACAAATTCTTTCAATGAGTGGATATTTCTTCTGCACTGTGTCCTGTTCTAATACTCAAATTACAGCACAGTAAGATAAGATGTTAACATGGCCTTTGCTTAGTGTAGAGATTGATTCCAGCACTCCTGATTAAGTCCTTTCACAAACCCTAATTACTTTCTGGATACTAGAGACAAGAGTAAGTCATACAAGACGTGGCTGAGAGAGCTAGAGTTCTTGAGCCTGGAGGAGACTCAGGGGAGACCTTATCACTCCCTGCAACTGTCTGAATCTACGGTGTCACCCAGTGGAGATCAGCCTTTTTTCCCAGGCAACCAGTGACAGGACAAGAGGACATAGTCTCAGGCTGTGCCAGGGGAAGTTCAGTCTGGACCACAGGAAGAATTTCTTCACTGAAAAGATACTCAGGCATTGGAACAGGCTGACCAGGGAGGTGGTGGAGTCACCATCCCTGGAAGTGTTCTAGAAATACCTGGATGTCATATTTGGTGCTATGGTTTAGTTGATATAGTGGTGTTTGGTCAAGGGTTGGACTCGATGATCTTAGAATCCTTTTCCAACCTAATGATTTTTTAAAAAAATTATAAAAATACTGAAAAGACTGCCTCTCTCTAGAAATATGATCATGACCATTAAAAGTTCCTTAGGAAACTGATGAGTGAGCTGAAGTTTCACTTTCACTAGTATATAAATATATATATATACACACATAATGGAGAACATATCTACTTAGAAAGGTTTATATGTGATATTATTTTTTTCTGAAATTATTCTTTAAAGCAAAGCCAATTTCAAAACCTGAAAATAAACATGTCACCAGTTAGTGATCCTATTTGGATAAAATTAGAGTACACAGGAAATTCTCAAAAATCTCGTCGGGAATTTCTGGGAGTGAATGCAGGTTGGAAAAGTTAAAAGCATAGCTACTATTTGAATATGAACTATGAATATGAATTATTTTAAGATCACAAATTGCTGTAGCTAAATTCTTTGAATAAAACAGTTCAAGCAGCACATGCCAATGACACATTCCTTTTTATACTAACATTTGTTATGGTAATACAGTGCTGACTCAACGTATATATGACACCTCATCTGAAATGAAAATTATTGCCTGTAGCAAGACACAGTACAACCCATAACACAGCTGAAATCAAGCAATATTAAAAGTGCTGGGTAAATTGCTGCCTAATGTAAAAGTAAATAGTGATTAGTCCATTTCCTTCCTTACACCTTGTAAGTGTCTTTATTTCCTCTACTAAGCCATAAACAACCTGTGCACTAAGCCACCAGTACTGAACAGTTATGTACATTGTATTATATACATGTTTATACATGTATTATAAATTAATATATAACTGATTTTTGTTCTGGAAAGAAAAGTGAATGGGCTTGATGACAGGTCATCATTAGGGAAAAAAAAGAAGACAGAAAATGTTTATGTTGGAAGATGGTGCGACTCAAGACAGACATTGTCTCGTATTTTCCAGAATTTAGACAGTACAGGTGAGAGGAGTAGTAGATCCATGAAAGATCATATGTCATTGTTGCAGTGAAAATTAAGTCTTTCGTTCCTCAATAGAGCACATACTCTGGCTGATAGGTTCTGCTGAAGACCTTCACAGACTGACTTTAACAATAAGGGGTTCAAGAACCAGAGAGAAGTTGGAAAAAAAGGGTTGTGTAATTTCAGTTGCTAAGCAAAAATTAAGTTTATAGGCTTTTTGTTACACATGCTCTTATGAAGTAGCCCTACATGTTAGGTTTCTGTAATTTTTCACCCTGAAAAATCACAAGAGAAAGGGGGAGGAAGGACATGTTGCAACTGACACCCCAGTAGGACGACAATAAAAATGGGATAAAAATGATCACGAGAAGATGAAAATTATACCTGTAGAGGTGGCTGAAACTGAGAAGGAATTTTTAGATATGAATTTATAAGACTTTTAGTCACAGAAGGATACAGGATTAAAAAATTAAATTAATTTTGTCTAGGGGTTTATCTTGCACTGGGAGGAGATGGCTCATTATGATCCCAGCAAGACAGGCACACAGACTGGTAAGTTATGATTTAAAATGCTTTTCATTACTGCTAAAACTGTAAGAGAATAACACAGGTGATATTAATACTTTTAGATGTTAGGAGCCCTGAGCAGTGTAACATCAAACAGACTCTCATCCATGTGCAGCATGCCATGCAGACCCTGTCCATAGCAGCTTTTCCTCTTTTGGTCATCCGAACTATTGTAAGCCTTTGTTTACAAAAGAAAAACTCTATTCATCATTTCTACAATTAAATATGTTACTGTTAGGGTTTTGGGAGTTCCCCTTTTG
>VZTA01031994.1:0-23634 GCA_013398855.1 Mohoua ochrocephala
TGGGAGTTTTGTAATATGTTGTACTGCAGGTTCATATATGTCCAGATTTTAAATCATTAGCATCATGAAAAATGTGGTAAATGTTGTGATAATTAAAAACATTTTTTATAGCAAGTATTATCAGTAGACATCTAGACAACTCAGCAGTCTGGTTCCTTGGGTGCAAGGAAACTTTTATCACAAAGTAGTGAGACATTTCTGAAGTGAAAAAACCAGCCAGTTTAGAGATCCTAGCAGCAATGGAGAAACTCTCCACAAAGGCATTGTAAAAAATCCTCCACTTCCAGAAAATACCTCACTATTTTCACACAGTAATTGAAGGAGATATAGTTTTTAGGATGGCACATGGAAATCCACAAAACAACACAGTGCATGGTGCTCAATTATTCCATGAAGTAGGAAAAACTCACCGTACATTCAGGGAGCTATAAAGAAAAAAACCCCATACCTGATATTTGGACTTCATTAGCTCAATGTCTCTATTTGGAATTTGAACCATTACTTTAGAATAACAGAGAAAGGAAAAAAAAATTTTGGATATTTTGGGGGTTTTTTTGTTAAGGAAGTTATGATAGTGAAAAAAGGTAAAAATGTCTTATCTGTGAAAGGTGCCTTCTCTCATGATTCCTTCATCCAAATTAGGCTCTGCAGAAGCCCTGACAGGGTCAGGGAACAGATGCCAAATGAGGCATACAGGTCCTGATGCTTCTTTAACCTTCATTCAGAGTTAGATATACAATTAAGGGGGGGAAAAAAAAGAAAAGAAAAAAGTAGAAAAAAAAGTCAGCATATAGCATGTAGATTTATAAAGCTGGAGTGGTGCAATTAAGCAGTTTCCAGATGTGATTATCTCAATTTCATTTCATATGCAAACAGTATTTCATTAATGACTGGATGGGACATTACATTTTCATTGTTCTGTACGTTAATCTTAGAATTCATTGTTATTGATAACATCAACTGATACCATGGTATTATGAGAGTTAATGTCTATAAAGTCCCTTCAACCATCCAGCTGGTTTTGAATCTCATTTCATCAGATGTTAAACATTATAAAACAGTGCAGGGTCGTTCCCACCTTAAAGTCCAACACTCTTCCTTATGCATATGATGACATAGGTAATTTTATTCTTCTTTGTTTCTTGTTAAGCACAATAAAAATTCTCTTTTACATCCAACAGACTGTTTTTATGATGGTCTCTTCATTCCTTTGATAATGGCAGTTTTCACAATGGAAAAAATCGGTGGGTGAGATCCAGCTCATCTGATATTGGTCCAGGTTTTCTGTCATGGTCCATTGCTGGATAATTTATTTTTGATTTTGCAGTTCAAAGATTATGGTTGGTGGATCCCTAGAGCTGCTGCATATTCAAAGCTCTCATTCTAATTCAAATACAAATTCTATTCAAATAGAACTCCAGATGCATCTTAGTCCTACCTAGGAACAAAGACCTATGGACCCTGGATTTCAGAAACCTTGGTATGAAAAGTAGGCAGGCCAGCAATAGCCCATCTTCCCCAGTAAAACTGGAAGGTGGGGTGTTTCTAGTACATGCAACTGAAGTTTATCTTTTGACTCATTTTACAGATAAAGATCTATATCACCAAGTCCTCACATTTCAGTTAGAAACCCAAAGCTTATACAATTTTAGTAATGATCTTCTTACGCACAAAGTTAATGACACATTAAGCTCCCTACCTTCTTAGCAAACACTACAAATACCTGCCACCAATAAATATTTATTCAAGTTTTTTTTAGTAAATATTTATTCCAGTTACTGAAATAAATTTCTTAGTTAACTAGGATGACCTTATTTCAAACACTTCATTATGTATCAAACATTGTTAAAAATTTGCAATGTGAATTACAGAAATTCTTTTCCTGGACTTTGAAGGAGGAAGCCAAAAGATACAACTCAGCTGGAGCCAACCTGCTAGATGGTAGCTAATGACAACATTCTCACTTTCCTTCAGGAAGGACTTCCTGAACTAACTTTATCCTGACCTGGCAAAAAAAAGGGAATCCTAAAAAGCCCTCAGGTTTCAGCTGAATAAAAGTCTTCCAGCAGAATACCTTATTTTTTTTGCACTGGCCTTTTGAGCTAGGGCACATCTGCATAAACTCTACAGAAAGGTGTAAAGATTTTTTGTGTGTAGGTAGAGGTGCAGGTTTTGCCAGTCTCTGTGTACACACGGTAAGATGTACAGAAGAGGATAAATTTTGCTCTGGGGTTTATTCCATCCCCAGCTGACAGCAGGCAGCAAAAAAGGCAGTAGAACTTAGACTTGTTTTTTAAAATATAGCAAATCAGTTTGGGGGGAGGTGGGAAATTTTGGAAGCAGGATTTTGCAGTGAGGCCCAAAACACTGCAGCAGGAATCTAGTGTCTTTTAGCTCTTACCCTGCACAGGGCTCCTCCAAGCACACTTCTTTCAAGCTCAACAAAAAATTAGGTTACATAGTTCTGGTGTAACTTCAGGATTCTTGTGTTTCCAAAGTTATGCCTTGTAGAATGAATTTGCCCTCACGGTTTTAGAAGGCAATAATTGTTTTCTCAAGTAATTCTTTCTCTGTAAACATCTGTATGAGGAACACGCTGACATCAATAATTTAATCTCTCACATACTTTCTAGTAGTCTGTAGAGTCTAGTTACACAGCAGACCATGAAATTAGGTTACCACTAGACACAAAAGGAAAAACTAACTGTGCCATTATTACACAATAAAGAGAACTATCACATCCCCTTTTTGCCTGTCTGAAACTGAACTTCATCACAATATAGAGAGGCTGTATTTTCTTTTATCAGTGTGTGGTTGTAACTAATGCAATACCTACATATTATAGGTGCCTATAAATCAGATTCTAGGACTGAATACAACTTATCTAGTACTAAAAATCACGTGTTGTCACAGCCTGAGATGAGAAATATCAATTATAATAAGGATTGTTTAAAAGGCTTTTTAAGGCATTTTATACAGGTATGAGTGTATTGAAGGGGAGGAAGAAACAGTTATACAAAGTGCTTTATACATAAATGCATTTTATCAACATGCTACAAATGTAGCAAGTGAGGAAAAAAAATGCTTTTCCCTTAAACCCATTAATTCTCTGTAGCATTCTGCAACTTTTCAACTGTGGAAGGACTAGTAGTAGTAAGTAGGAAGAGTAAGTATGGGAAAATAAAAGAAAAAGCAAAGAGCACCCTTGCAGTACTACGGTACACAGCAGAAAACATTAGCAGAAGAGAAAGAAAAGATTAAAAAGATAAAAAGCAAAACAAGAAAAGAAAGGACAATGTTTATTAAATTGATTTTTTTTTCAAACCCAAACGAAGTGTGTGAACAGAGTGTTCCCACAGGAAATCTTGCATGGAAAATGTGAATATCCTCCAGGAATTAATCACTTTCTTCACTATCCAATATCTCAAGAATTATTTTACCTAAGTAACCCTATATAATTTCTTCTGTCATTTAATCTCAGTATGTGTTTGTGTAAATTTTTGTTGTGGCACCAACTTAAGTCTGCAGGAAGCACATTACGATCACTTCCCAATAAAGTAGTGGAACACATTTAGTAACCTTGTGAACCTGTGTCAATTAATTCAAATTATCAGATAATCAAAGATAAATCTTTTAAAAATATACACTTGTGGGGTTTTTTTGGGTTTTTTTTTTGTTTGGTTTTTTGTAACTACAGAACTAAATTATATTCTAAAAGAAAACTTAAGAATAAGAAGATGTATCAGCCCTTTCTGAAAGGGCCAAAGGAAACTGAGCCTTAGAAGGGAAAAAATCACAGGTAAATGAGAACAGATAACTAGTAAGGAAACTAACAAATGACTATTCTTCAATGCTCTTTTCAGGCCTTCTCTTGCCTGGCTTCCCCAGACAGATGAGTGCGAATCTGTTCATACACTGATAAAGACAGAAGGAGGCTGCTTTTATACAGGAGTAAGAAAACCTTGTCAAATTTCTGTAAGTGAAGTCAAAGAAAGTCTGTATATTTTGAAGTGTAGTGAAAGATAATGAATGTTTGCATTTTTGTTTGCCTTTTAATTGTATACCATTATTTAAAAAAAACAGATAGTGCTTTTATCTGTATTTTTAAAATATGTGTTCAAGCTGAATAAAATGTAAAATGCTGAAATCAGTTATCAGGGCAGGGGAGGACAGCAGTTACTTCTGGGCGGTGGGTTTATGGAACTGCATCAGCAACATGTTCAAGGGAGTCTGGGGCCGTGTACTGACCATATTTCCTTCAACTCTCCTTCTACAAGAACAGACTTGTGGTTGAGGCAATAGGTAAATATTTGATCCTATATCCAGAAAATTCCATAGTCTTTTGAAGGCCTCTCTTAGTGAACTCCTTTGTAATCTCCACATATAAGTGATAAATAGGAGATAAACTATTAAAAATATTTTTTCAAATCAAACAGCAATGATTTTTATCCAGCTTTGGATATCATGATTATTTTCTGTGAGAATCACGGACATCTGACTGAGAAACGGAAGGGGGATGGAAAGAACCACTTGCCTGCCAGACTGGCCTATCTGGGATATGGGGAAGTAGGCTCTGCTCACAGGAACCTGAGATCAAGCACTTCACTTCTGCGGGATGGATTTGAAATGTGTAACTGTGCAGCAAGCAAGAGCTATGCTCATCTCTGCCTGATCCAGGGGTGTGCTCAGAACCAGTATTGATTTGCTGATTTAATCAGATATGACTCAGGCATTTATAGTGTTTCATTTCACTGAAATTTAATTTTTGCAGAAGTTTTGCTCACAAAGCTTAGAACAGTTTTTTGTATGGGACCATGCACTTTGCAATGACAAAGTTTAAAATCTTTTCCTATGCCAGCACAAGTAAAATTTTTCTACCTGCAACCAAGTTCATGTGTTTGTGTCCAGATGAGAAAAAGAAGGTAAAAACCAGTTAGCCATTGCCAATGAATTCTATGGTAATAAAAAGCATAACAATTGTAAAAGTTTTGCTTCACTTGATGTCTTTGAATTTTATTGAATCTCTCTTATCTTTCCAAAAGAACAGTCTGATTCTGGGACCCAAATTGTTCTTTAACACAGACTTCTTAATATCCTGTTGTTTTGAAACCATACTTTATCAGCGACACTATTGACTTGTAGATCCATGTAACTGGAAATCAATCTGAATACAAATCTTTGTTCTCAACAACCTAAAATGGTGAAAAAACAAATTTCTGACTCGGTTTTTCAATTTTTCCATAGAGCTCAATAAAGTGCTGTAGAAAACCCCAAATCTCCAAGTTTATCGGTTAAATTAATTCACAAGAGGAGGAGCTGAGGATGAAATGGTTAAAAAAAACTTAAGTAAAAACAGTGCATTAGAAAACAGTATTGAGAACCTATAATAAAATCCCCCAATTTTTAACATTCATGCTCTGGGTTAGATGTGATGTTGCTCTGTAGACAACTCTATTCTGCTCTATAAAAATCCAGAGCAGAGGAAAATGAATTTTCCTGTGACGTCTTCCTAAACCTCAAAGAGAACAAAAAAGGTATGAGACAGTAAACGATCCTGTCTTATTCATCTAAGTGGAAAGTTCATTTTGAATCCAAATTTTGTCAGTTTTAATATATGGAGGTACAGAGAGAAGTGGAATGAGGAATGAATTAGACCTAGATTAACAACAGTAGAAATTGCCTTTTTTTCCCCCCTATATTTACCACCTCCTTGCTCTGCAGTTACTTGAGCTTTTCTTCTGCGTTACATCTTCTCCAGCTGAAAAATTTTCACACTATCTACAGTGATCTTTTCTAGAATTCTCTCTCTGTTTTTTTCCTAAAACTGAGCGGAGTCAGAGACTTTTTTCTGAGTTGCTTGAAAACTCTCTGGTGCATTACCAGCTCCCACAGTGGAGCAATCTTGATCTTACCATCTTATGAGGCACTAAGCGGGCTCACCAATACAATTACACAACCATGGATACAGATATTATGCCTTTGATTTTTCAGCATGGATGAGAAGCTTCAAGTGAATGATGAGTTTCATCAGAGATCACCTGGTTTTCATCTATGGAAGATTAAGTCTGTTGCTTTGCTGACTAGGATTAAAAACAGAAGTTTGTGTGAAAGACTAGCCAGTGTACAGAAGCTACACAAATTAATCCACATTTCTGCTTTTATTTAGCTAGTATTTTGGACACTTGAGTATTTCAATAAAAGTGGCGAGGTTGTTTTACACACATCATGTATTATACCATGCCATTTTGCAATAGGACTGTATAACAGTCCTAACCATTTTTTATATGTAAGTAAAACAGCCTGTTTATCAGGCCAATAGGAGTAATTAAAATTTATTTGACAATTCCAACAGACAGCAGTATTTAACTGTCTGAAGAAAATTCTTGCAAGCAAGTTTGCTTCTAGATAGTTTAACTGTCTAACAATAAAAGTTTTTGGGTTTTCTAAGAAAACTTTAAAATGAGAACAGATCTGGAACTCCCAAAAAAGGGAAAAAACACATTTAAGAAATAATTATGGTAAAGAATGTGTCTAAGATCACTAAATGCAAGATGTGTACTGTCTCAAAGGTGTGACTGGTATGTAGTGGCATTTTAAATGTAGGTACAGTCTTCTAACCAGGGATAAATCAGAACTGAGCAACCAATAATCACACATTCTGTTATCCTTATATATGCTTGGGGTTGTTTGATAGGTTTCTTTTGTTTGTTTTCTGATTTAATCAATTTTAGTCAATTACCTACATTGATCAGTACAGATTTAATCTGTGTGTGAAGCAAAAGGGAAAAACTTTTTGGTGAAGATGGATCTTCCTCTCCTCTCCTTCATCCTTGTTTTCTTCATATTCTTCTCCTGTATGACAGATGTAAGATCTAAGAAGAGAGGCCAAGGAGCAGAAAAAGTATTCCTGGCAAATGGTTGGAACTTAAAGGTCAAATGGTATAAAGGTCAACAGAAAAAATAAAGAAAAATTAGGAAGAATTAAAAACTACAAAAGAGAGTGTAAAGTTCTGGAAGCTGAGGAGTAAACAAGCAGAAGCAACGACTGAAAGATAAACACTAAACACATACTTTAGCTCAGCTTTTTTTTCTGCAGACTGATGGTAGAAATAAAGAATAATGACAGTAGATGGGAACAAGAGGATAAATCCAAGCTGAGCCACAGCTGAGCTGGAAGCAGAAATCAAAGGCTAAGTCTGTACGGCAGAGGAAATGCAAACATGAGGTGCACCATATGGTCAAGATGCCCACTTCCCTTGTAACACCTGTATGTCCTGTCCTGCTAGCAAGAAAATAAATAGATTTTGTTCAGATCAGCCATGACCAGTTCTCCCAGTTCTTTTCCTGAAGAGGTGGTCATATATCCATTGTTGCTTCAGCTTCAACTTCTTAATTTATCAATTGGTTGGATACAATTTGTTTAAAATATAAGCAAAAGAAAAGGAAGTAACAAAATGTTGATGTTTCATGGCAGCCTGTTCATTTGGCTGCTCCAGAACAATGAAGCCCATCCATGCACAGCAGGAGAGAACCATGAGCCCCCAGCTGTCTCAACTGCAGGACCCTTCACAGTGTTTATCTGTTTAATCTTTTCTATCTGACTCTCCTGATTAAAAAAAAAAAAGTGCTTTAGGCATCGAAACAGTCTTTGCATGATTTAGCATTCAGGTCCTGATTAAAACAAAGCACTCAGCATGTTTTAAGCAAGATGAGGCATCAGGTGAATTCTGCTTTGTGTCTCTGTACTTGCCCTGTGGGTGATGCACACTGGAGTCTGGGCAGCAGCCCGAGACAGGGAGCATACCTGTTGCAGAGTGCTGTTTCATACAGAACTCCCATCATCCAGTGCACAGCAGCAATTTGGGTATCATAAAACATACAAAATACAGCGTTTTCACATAACTCTCCCTTGCCTGCTGTCAGGCATAAACCCAAGTGTGATACAAGAGAGTTCTCACTGTCATTGCTGAAAAGTACTGATGTGAAAACTAATTAACTGGTCTGCCTTTGGAAACAGCCCATATTTGTTTGGGTTAGAAATTTTAGTTATTCTAGCCTGTACCCGTTGGATGTGATAAGAAATTTTAGAAAAATATGTTTCTTCATTGTCTTGCCAATAACAACTCTGTAGGATTCAAATGGCAACTTAAACAAAAAAACCTTGTTATCTTCTGTCATTCAGCAGTTCATCTCCCTCATTTGTTTGTTTCTGCACATGTTATTTCAGTACCTCTTACCAAAATGCAAAACATGCAGTTTCTTCATCTACATCCCAGGTAAGATCATCATTTCCCATTTTAGCCATTCTAAATAGATTACTGTTGGTTTCAAGATTTTAAAGATCATTTCTAACCTAGATGATTCTGTGAGTCTCACAGGCACCAAGGCTTTAATTCCCAGTAACAGGGCATACTGGGGTTTTGCAACTGTGTATCTCATACTGCTTATTTAAATAGCTACTTATGGCTTAAAACTCTCTATTTTTATGGCTGAGATGTGTGAGTCTGTGAAAAACTGCTTTGTCTTTACGATGACTTCTTTCAGCAGTTTCCACAAAAAGGACCACAAGCTAAGCCCCAGCCCCCACAAATCCAGCAGCTGATAAAGCAATGAGGTGGCCAGCTTCATCACCAAACTGATCCTAAAAGGCAGGGGGTTCTTTTCCTCTGAGGACTTGCCCTAAGTAGAAAATACTTGTGGTTTTAATATCAATTTGATGGCAAATGCAGGCCAAGTAGACTTTGTTCCACCACAATTTTTATATGTTTTCAGTGTATTTTTCAGACACCTCAGCAAGCTACAGTAGAGAAGGCACCAGTTACACCCGCGGTCGCCTGCTGCCTGTGTGTCTTCCTGACCGTCTGTCGTGCTCTCTTTCTACACAGCAAACCCCCTGGCAATTAAGAGCTACATGGAGTTCATTAATGAGTAACGGATCTAGATTTATGATCTTTTAGAGGAAAACTTCAATTTCCTCCCAGCTTCCTCCGTCACAGAACATGTTGACATTAGAGGCAAGAGAAAGAGAAAACAGTGTTTTTATATGCATTTCTTATCATACTTGCATAAACTATGTGCAGGTGAATGTGCTATAGTTTTCACAGTAAAAAAAGCAGTCACAGCAAAGTTTAGCTTCCTTCGCAGCTGGGCAAGAAATTGTTAAATCAGGAGCAATGACGAAAACTGATTCTCTTATTTAATGAAATGTTATATAAAATATAAATATATTCTCAGAAAAAGTAGCATTTACAGATGAGCTTAACTCTGGCAAACTTGACCATGTATTAGGAATTACCATTTCTAGCCAATTCTTGCTTCTGTTTCTGCTCCTGGCATGCCCAGGCTCTGTGATGCTCAAGGACAACAGAGACTGAAGGGCCTCTTGTGCAGTTGTGGCAGCTTTGCACCGCAGAGATCTGGTGGTCTGTTTGCTCACAGTCATGGCAAAACAGTGCTGACTTACAAAGGGATGCTGTGATTTGTATCTTCAAGCATAAACAAGGAGTAGGAGGAAAAATAACACCTCTTTGAGATATAACAGTGTTCTTCCTTAAGGACGTTTATTTCTACTGTGCTTCTTGTAGGAGGCCAGAAGCACAGCATCGCCCAGATCAGATCTGTGTGGGTCAATATTAATGACAACCAGGAAAGCTTGATATGCCCATCAGATATTTTAGGAGTGCCTGAGGTTTTTGAAGTTAAAAAACAAATCCTTCTATCTAAACCTCTTACACAGACTCTCAACAACAAAAATGATCAGAAAATACATTTCACACTATTTTCAGTGGTTTTAAAGTGTACTTTAAATTTTTTTTTTTTTACCTTAGTAATGCAGTAGCCTGGAATCTACAGCAGTTAGGAAAACACTTGACTACAGTTTTCCTCTGGAAGTTATTTTCATCATTTGACTTTACTCCCAGTAAAGCCATCTGAGTTCTTGTCAGTCAAGTTCTAATTACTAAGATCCATTTAGTCAGAGGAGCTGCTACTGAGTTAGTTTCTTCTATTAAGAAATAAAAGAACAGTAGTCCTGTCTAAGAGCAGCAACACATCTTTCACTTTATTTGTAGCCCTTCAAAGTCTCTATCTTTTGAGACAAGTACCCTAATAAAGTGTTGAAGGACTTAGACTCAAGGCTAACTTAATTTGACATCATTTTGGCAATTGTGGTTACATAGTTACACATATGATAATGTGCAGGAAAAAAAAGGCAAATTGGAAAAATATTTGTGGGATGTATGGTTTAAGGGAGTATGACGCTGTATAATTTCTGTAATGCTGAGATATATTAGTGGTGCAACAGAAAAGAGAAAGTCAACTAGGATGTGTGAAGCATGTGAGAAGGGAATAAACCTTACTACATCATTAGCATTTATCCCTTCCTATACCACAGAAATACATACAAAATGGCTTTCCTGCTGCTCTTCCAAGTTAAGCATGTGAAACTAATTGGTTTCTTTAGTTGGTTGATTGGTTGGTTGTCTGGCTGGCAACATTTCAACTGTAATCAGGTCAAAACCAAGGAAAAGTCAACTTTTTTGACAATTCACAAATATTGTTTTTCGTTTTATTTTATTGAGTTTTATTAAAAGTCTTCACATTAAAATTGAAAGAAATTTCAATTTCATCAAAATGTCAGAAGAAAACATTATAACATCAATATGAATGATCTGATAAAATTGAAATAAACTAATTTTTCATGTCATTGACTCTAACTCTCATAAAAAAAACCTGTTTAGTTAAAATAATTTTCCTTAAACAGTTAAAAGTGAGAAATACTTTCTTAGGCATATTAAGATGCTTGGCTCCTCAGTTCACATCTGCGCATCCACTTTCTATGCTCATGAGCTGAAAATAGAGTTCAGAAAACCTTTGTGTTTAACTGACTATGAAACTTTTCTTTCTGTATAAACTCCCTTTAATAATTTCTGTATAATAATGTTATAAAAATAATGATGTTTGAGAATAAATGCAATCTGGAATAGCACGATGCTAGTATCAGATCTTTAAGGGCATTTTGCTTTTAAAGATGACACGAGACATAATGTATCTTTCCTTCCTTATACAGATGAGAAAACTGATTAGTCTCATCTTTATTTTCCTCAGTGCTTTGGCAACATATCCTAACATCTATTAACTGCAATTAAATAGCAGATACTATTGAACTAGGAAGCACTAGGTTTTTCATATTTTATTCTTTCTGTCTATCTTTTCCATCTCTAAAGCTATATGGATCATTTATTAGAGAACCTCAGTGTTTTGGTGCCTAGTCTGAGCAGCTGCAGGCTCCCTTCAATTCTCCCTATAACTTGAATGCTGCTGTGCCCATTGCATGATCAAGCATGGTAGCCAAAATACTGCTCACCAACAGGACCTTAAGAATTTTACATTTATCATTAAAAGAAAAAGACACATAAAAAATATGCCGACAAAAGTCAAGTGTCAATATTTAAGTGATTATATGTTTTAGTTACTTTGCTGCCAAACAGCATTTTACTTAGTATTTCTTGGTTTACGGTATGTGTGAGTCAGCTGTCATCAGGAACTCATGCAAATCTGCAAACAAAAGTAGACAGTCTGCTGACAAAACAGAACGGATATGTAGATTGAAAATGATTTCTCTTTCATTTAAGACCAAAGTGGCTAAAGACAGCCTCCAAAATGGAAGACATGTCAGTCAACAATATCTCTCATCGTCATTTATTAATTTGGGCCTTGATTATTCTGTCAGAGTCAAGCTGGCAGTGCATCTATGGTTACACATACAGTGTTCATAATAGATCACAGTGACTTGTCATTTAGTTTAAATAGCTATTTACATAATAATTAATTGATGTGATCTGAAATATTAACTATACCGACATAGGACTGACAAATATTTTCCTGCAGAACTGTTTTTTCCTCTCTTATTATTCTCTAAGGAAAGGAGTCTCCAGGTCCTCTTGATTTTACTCTCCTCGTAACTATGAAAACTCTCTTTTTGCTGCCTTATTGAAGAAGATGCCTTTTCACAACCTTGAACTTACTCTTCCAACCTGATTTTCGTGTAACTCTCACATCTTTCACAGAGTAAAATTTTTCCTAAGGAAGATGACAGAGCCTGCCATGATCTTATCAAATCCATAGTTATTTCTCCTTAGGCAGCGGCTATTTTACATATCATAGTTGCTGAATTTTCTCAACCTATCTTCATGCCTCACATTTTCCATAGGACAAGAAGTCATCTCTTTGCAACATTTGAATGCTCATCCCCTGACTTTCTCACATGGAGATGTGAGAAGGTTGAACTACACTTCCAAGTATTTTCACCTCTTTTAGAGGAGCCACCAGAGTAAGCCTGCATTGCCTACTCTCTCCATTTGCAAGCCCTCATCTTTATGCTCTGTCCCGGGCTGAGGGAAAATGAATCTTTTCAACGAATGCAGCTGCCAAGGGCTGCTTAAGCGAGCCCATGTGTGGGACACAGAAGGTCACTTGCTTGGAGTTCTACGTGGAGGTGCTGGAAAGAGAGACTGGCAATGGGAGACTCGGCAAGGAATAGAAAGACATAGGGTGGTACAAAGCTGTTTGGGGTCTGGAAGAAGGGAATGAGTCTCTTGAGCAACAGGCTTGCTTTGTGTCCTCCTATGAGGCCCATCCACTTCACATTTCTTTTCACCCTTTGGAAGAAATCATTCATCTATCATGATATTAAAAAACTCTGCCCTCTTCCAGTCTCGCAATGGGCCACCATCACCCTGCAGCTTGTGATCTCTCTGCAAGACACATCTTGAGTTGCTGGAAACAGCTTCTTTCTGAGTACTGCTAGGCAAAGGAAATGGGGCTTTTCTCTGAGTTTTTTTTTATTTTTGAAACATGGGAAAAGAATTGAGATCAGCTTAGACTATAACTCTGGGGAAGTGGGATAAGTCTGTTCTGGGGATAGGGAATGGTAGAAAAATCCCCCTCTTCCTTGTGGGATTTAGAAGAAGATGATTTCATAAGGTCTCCTGTCTTCATTTCTCTGTTCTCACTCTACCGAGCCATAGAAACCTTCCTCACAGGAGATCCACAAAATTCTTGTAATTTTCACTTTTCTCTCCCTGCTTGTCACATTTAATTTTAGTTTTACAGATCAGAGAGAAAGATAGATGTTGTTGTACTTTAAGTATTCAAGAAACAATCAAGTTATTGCTAGTGAGATCTCTAAGTCAGTTTAGGTAATAAAAACATATATTCTGCTTTCAGAGTTCTTTGGGGTTTGCAGAAAGGATTTTGCTTTGAGCCTAAAAAAGCTGAAGGAGCTTTTTGGCAGCTTGATATCAGATATCAAATGCATGTTTTAAAGAAGAGTTCTCATAACATCTTGCAAGAGCAGGTAGAAATTCTTTTTGACAGGAAATTCGGTTACTGTTGATGCATGCAAGTATGGGGGGTGTGACTGAATGGGTGTAGAAAGGGTTTTGTTTGTTCTGTACTTTGAATACAGCCACCCTGTTCTCTTTGCAAAGCCTTTTTTTTTTTTCATTAATGTCTAAAACCCACCTGGAAGATATGCATCTCATGCTGAGTTATAAAACATATGGAGAAAAATGGTTTTTGTATCTTTAAGAGAGGTTCTGAGCAGAATGAAGGACTTGCGTGTATTGAGGAAAACACACCCCATAATCACTTTGCAGTTAACCAACAAGCTACTTGTCCAGTCTGCTGGTAATTTTCTGTAACACAACATTATAATCAGGAGGCCAGATATTAGTACCTCCTTTGCAGTGAAGAGCCATCATTTTTATAAATATGTCCTCAGTCTGGCCTTCACACGTCTGTAATAGAAAGCTAATATTCATAAGATCTACATGGTCTTTGGGAAAATAAATTACAAGTCTAAACTCGAATTATATTGCATTAGCTGGAGAGGTCAGAGATCTGTTTCAGAAGAATTTCTCCAAATCACTAATTATTCCTTTATAGATGTAAATATTTCCCACCGAATTTAGAAAATTCACTGAGAAATTATAATTCAGAAGTTTCTCTCAGCCTTTCGGAATGGAATTAATAAGGTGGTGAGCCGTGTAACTGTTTGATTTCCTAGCATCTCACTGTGCAGCATATATAAAGGCAGTAGTGGGAGGTAGTACATGAGTTATCCAGGCAGAGAAGTGAACTTGCTATCAAAGGACAGACTTAATTAACTGGGGAGATGTACTGATTTTTGTAAGAAGAATATATTATAATCAGCATACTACTGTTGATGATTTTGCCTCTTCAAATCATCATTTGGTAGCAGAAGACTATTTCCTTGAAAAATTTATGATTAGCTAATTAGGAAAAAAACAGTTTCACTTTTTCCTTATGAAAGCTTAATAGCTTTGTAATTATAAAACTACTGCCAAATATACCTTAAGCATGAATTTTTAAGAAGCTTGAGGTAGACAAAGGAATGTTACTTGAAAATGCAAACCTTGAACCAGTTTTTGCTGCCTTTCCCTTTGTGCTCTTTAAATTTAGCTTAAAGACAGCTTAATTATTTCTCTCTGAATCTGGAGGTAATATTGGATTAAAATTGCATGTCAGACTAATTTTGTGGAATTGAAATTGTAGAAGTGTAAAAAAAGATTGGCTGATTTCAGTTGTAACTATAGAGAGGCTATCCATTATTGTCCAAATACAGGAATAATTATTTGAGCTGTTTCCTGTGCTCAGTCAAAGCTCAAACACAAAGGAGAGTGGATGAAGGGGCAAACACTGAAAGTGTAGAAGCAAGTGTTAGCGCATTCTGAAAACAAATAGTGGTGCTGCAAAGCCTTCACTATTAATGGCTGTGCCATGTGCAATTTATTAAGAGGAAAGATTGTTTCTGTTAGATAAGGCGTTTTGGAGGTGCAGACATATGTCTCTGTTAATGGGCTCTTTGTACAAGTCCGATAGGGAAATCAATGTGCCATGCTGGAGTGAAGCCCTGCTACAGAGAGACATTGTCGGAAAAAGCACCTTGCAAGGTAAGGATCAGGCACAGCAAAGGCGAAGCTGCCGGGGTACGGGGGCAAGGAAGGGGTGCTGGGGAAGATATGTGGGGCACAGTAAAATTCCCAGATGGATGAAGGGTCTGGGTTAGAGCTCACGCGTGGGAGCTTGCAGCGGGGAAGGATGTCCCTGGAAGCCTGACAGATACAAAAAAGGGATGTCTTTGAGGTTCTGTAGAAGATACTGAAGGGCTGAACCACCCCCTCCAAGAGACTGTCCACTCCCCAGAGCCTGGCAATGTTTGAAGCTGATACAATTCCAAAACCAGAGTCTCATCCTACTACTATGGGTAGAGAAAAAGCTGGGATGAAGGAAGCGAGAGGGGACTGCAAGAGATTGCTGCCATTGCTGCTGCTGCTGCTGCTGGGGAGACTACTGCATGGCAGGAGCTGATCCCACCCCCCTCCATCCATGCTTGTCCTTCAGTGCTGAGGAGAAGAGCCTTGCAGTCTTTCCTTCCTCCTGTCCTCAGTTACAGAGAAATCCCACAGCTTCCCAACCCAGCTGCTGCTGGGTGTGCGCTCAGCAGGGCATGGGACAGGCTGGCCAGGATGCCTGAGGGATGGGCATCAAAGGGGGAACCCACTATGCTTTGATTTGGTAGCTATTTCTCCATTAGGAATAGTTTAGGTGTAGTTTGCCCTTTCTTGCAGAAGGGAGAGAGAGTTGAATATGCTACTCCCACCCCAATATTCTCTCTAATTTCTGTTTCTGGGAAACATCCATACTGTCATAGGCTGAAGGAATACAGGCAGTTTCCTCAGTTCATTTTTCAACAGCAGCAGGTGATGAGATATTCTGTCCTGCATCATGTCACTGGAAGCTTCCCAGGCTTTTAAAATTTCTTTCCCTCTGCTAAGCTTCTGAAATGTGTTGTGTTTTCTACCTGATATGACTGAGTCAAGACAAATGAACAGTAGCTTTGAATTTTAAGAACAAGGCCTCTTGGCAGCAGTAGCCAGAGAGGATGAGGTCTCTGGAATATCTCTTGACCAAATTATTTACCTCTCAAGCAAGTCCTCTGAGCAGTGTTCCCTGATTCACAGGCGTGGGTTGTTCTTTCCCTTTTCTACCGGTTTGGAAGTGGCCAGAGACACTTCTTGATCACTCTCCATGGCATTTGTAGACAGCTTAGAGTAATTTATCCCAAGGAATGACCTGAACTGGAGGAAAAAAGCATGAGTTGCTATGGCAAAGTCTGCTTCTCACCGGTAAATATATTTTTCAAGCCACTGAAGACTGTGAAAAGAAGTATTTATGTTTGGTGTTCCTTTCCTTGATGTCACATAATCATACAAGTTCTGGTCATGCTGGTAAGCATTATATCTAATAATCAGACAAAATTTTGTTTCATATCTGCTATTCCATTTAGGTAAATACCGAGCTCCTGTTTGCTAGGGAAAGATTTGACACTGAATTAAGTATGCAACACTGGAGATAGCTGAGTATTTTTATTGTGGCTCCTTCAGAAATTGCTCATAAAATCAGCGCTTTTCCACATATAACCTTCTAAGAATGAAGATTAACCACTTTGCCACTGTTTTGCTACCATCATTTGCTTTACTGCTGCTATATATCTCTATCTGAAATTACACAATTCAAACAAATACTAGCTGCCAGTAGCTACGGTGTTATTGTTTGTCTGATGCATAAAGGCAGCTCTGGAAAGGAATGAAGTTATGACACAGATCTTATTGACCCAGATTTGTTCTGTAGGCCTGATGATTACTCTTGTCTAGTAAAAAGAAAAGTGTTCAGTTCTATGCATGTGCTCTGTGACAACACAATTTTTTTCAGGTAGGCAGGCTACAGAGATTGCAGAATAGATGATCTCTCTATCCTACACAATAATGATATTTCAAATCTTTCTAAAATTCCTATTCAAAGTTTTTAGAAATTATTGTGACGATAATATAGAAAAATGGGCTCAGAAGTACAGGAAGGACATGAACCAGAGTTTCCTTTGTCCTGAAGAGTGCCCATGACTACTTAGTCATGGGGTATTTTCTATACATCTTGTTCACTTATTTTCCCTTTCATTTAATTGGAATTCTTGACTCAATCTTTTCCAGGAAAAGTTTTGAACTAAAAATTGTTTCATTGAAAAATTCCTAACAAACTTTACTGGGGAAATTTGGCAATATAACACAGGTCATACGGATTTGACCTTCAATGTAGCTCTAAATGTCAAATTAATTGCAAACCACAAAATCTCAGTGTTATGTGCAATGAAAACATTAGCAGCATTATTCCAGTTTAAAGGATGTTAGTGATTTCTTCACTTTCTGAAGAAAAAAAATTAACAAAGTACACGATCAATCAATTAAAAAAATTAAAGGATTATGTTAGTTTTACACTAATTCCTATCACCCTTTTTTTGTCTTATTGGAGTGAAATTTGTAGCTACTTCTAGGATCAACTAAAGAGTATATGCTGTTCTTATCTCTTAAGTGACCTGTTTGCTACTTGCATGGTGGACACTTGTGTCATCTTTAGGTACTCCTTCTTTTAGAGTTTAAAGACCCCAAAATATGTGGTAGTTGTGACATGCAGGAAAATTCCACCTGACGAACCTGTCAAGTGTTTTTCTCTCAGCAGCTCCAGAATACAAAGAAACAGAAGCTGAATTACTCTGTACACGCCCTGCAGTGAAAACAGACAGCCAAAGGATTTTACTTTCCACTCAGACACCATGGGCATGTTTGCACAAATCTCAGAAGATGGACAGGAACTTACTTTGCTTTGCATTATAAATGCTTGCACTTGATCCAGTTGCTGACATGAGCGAAGCCTGCGCTCTGCATGACCCTGCCTCAAGTCTGCAGCTTTTGGACCAGAGCTGGCTTATGTCTGGGCAGATTGGAGAGAGATGGATCAGGGCCTCCCTACAACCCTCCTCACTATCAGCAGAGTGACTGACAGTGGCATACTCCAAGGAAGAGACAATGATTTTCAGCATCTTCACTTTCTTAGGCTGTCTTACTGCAGCATCTAAGATAGCACGGACCTACTTTTAGTATTAGGCATAGTAACATGTCATTTAGTGTATAATTTAGCATATCCTTACAAGAAATCATCTTCTTAAATAATGGTCTTTATTCATGTAGTTACTTACTGTTCTCAAAGACATTTTGTACAGACTTTTTTTAAAAAAAGTTTCAATTCCCTCCATTTTATTTATTCATAATCTGCAAGCCATTTTTTATATAGGAAAAAGATATCAGCAATTATCCTTCAAAGCCCCAGTTTTAGCGGAAGTCAATTATACTGCACGTTTAGTAGCCAATTATTCTGCGTCTGTTCATACTGACAGCAATTCTTCATCTCAGAGATTTTAATAAAAACGTGTTTTGTAAAGCAGCCCCTTTCTCCCCATCTTGCATAAATTAGCAGTGCAATGGCAGAAAGCAGACTTTGGCCTTACACTGACTGCTGAGCATGTCTGCACTGCACCCAACCCCCAGAGCATCCCTCCAGGCAGAAAGGTGGCACATGGAGCTCTCCATGAAAGAGGCTCAAGCTCCTCAGAGCTGTGCGTGGGGTGACTTTAGTAAGAAGGGAAGGTGGGCAGGGACAACACTTGCTGAAACGTCTCTGCAGCAGCAGGCTTCCCCCAAACCCATTTCTACTAATTGTCACTCTCAAGCCTCAGGGAGAGAACAATGGTTGGAAAGGCACATGTGGATGGTAACATGATAATGGGCTTGAACAGAGCTTGGCCAAACAAGGACCAAGAATTGATGTGCCATTGTCCAAAATCCAGAATCACTTTCCTGTTTTAAGAAAGAATTTATTGTAATTTATAGAAAAGGAGGGAAAAATATTTGTTTTGTCTTGTGTCAGAATCTTTTTGTATTTCTAGAACGGATTACGTATGTTTTCTTTGCTGTGTGTTTCTCTTCACTCAGTAAAATTTGTTTCTTTTCAATGCAGAAGTCTTTTGTCCCTACATATGTGTTTAAAGAGATACTTCCAAGTAGTTTAGACATTACATTTCAGCTTACTGGAACGAGTACATCTATATTTAAAGCAAATATCTATCATTGTCATCCCAAAATAAAATAAGGAATAGCAAAACCATTAGCCACTGTTAAAACCTTGACATGTGACACTGCAGCAGAGGTATTCCTTGAGACACCGCAGTTAACTCTCAGGAGCTGTGCCACTGCTGAGGAGTCATAGCTCTGATTTCAACAGCAAAAAGCGTAAAAGGCTTCCAGATCAGCATTTAGTGCTGTAGATAAATAGAGGAGAGGATGACATCAAGAGCTCATGCTAGACCTGGTAGGTCTTGGATAGATTCTTAACATAAGTCTCAGAATTTCTCAACCATATGATCCAGCTTGTCCCCTAGAATTTAATTTAATTATTGAACTAAGAAACAAAAAAATGAACAAGGTCTGTGTCTCAATTGCATTCAGGCCAGAGTAAAATGCGACTGGGATATAAACAACACGCAGGTGTTGTGCTTGCTTTTTCAAGGGAAGAAGGTGAGGGTGGGTTACCCTTGCATCACTTTGCAGTGCAGCTGTGACCTCTGAGTGCCACTGTGGCTGTGCACTTCATAGACTGTCATGGATGATTGTGATGATGCTCTTTTTTTAAATGACCTCAGAAAATTTCTGTGCTGCAAAATAAAAGAAGGTTGAGGGCAACAGTTTTACTGGACCCATGCCTTTCTGACCTCCCTATTAGCTTATTCTCCAGTTCTCCTGCAGGGTGACGTCACCTAGCTCTCTCCAAGTACAGTCTGAAGGTAGCTCACTCCAAGGATGGATTCCAAATGACAGCATTCCCAAGACCGAAAGCTGTTTGGCTTCTTGAAGTCCTGCAACACACATCCAGAAAGCTTTGTGTCCTCTAATTCCTTCATGCTAGATCCCAGGGCATGCAACACAAAGCCTCAGGTTCCTGCTCCAGGAGCAAGATTTTGGTGGGCTTCAACATCACTTTCGACATCTTACAAACTAAAACAACGTTTCTCTTTAAGGAACACAGATACCAGAGGAAATCCAGGAGCAAGATGAAGAAGCAGTCTGTTCTGGATGGGGCTAATCTTAGCCAGTGCATGTCTCTTGACAGGCAGACAGTACCCTCCACTTCTCTTATTTAGCAGAATAGGAGAGCAAATACTCCCATCTGTGGAAGCATTCTGGAAAGATGGTCCCTGAAATTATTAGATTATAGGCAATATCATTTGCATTACAGTTAGAGAAGCAAATGTTGGGTTTTAGGACGGAATTTTTTTATCAGTATTTATTTTTAGAACACAAAAAAGATGCAATTTTAAAAGATGTTAGGAATCTTTAGCATTCTTTGTTTTCCTGTTCTCACTCAAATCGAAGTCATCTTTCAGTACATAGTGGTTTTCAAGACAAAAGTCCAAAACACATATCCTCTTTCTCTAACCAGAGAGTGAAGGCTGAGGCATCCAGCCGTGGTTACAGCCACAGTGTCTGAGCTCAGCCCTGGACACTTTGCTTGCCCAGCTGAAGTTCAGGGCTTCTCAGCTGCACTGACCTTTCTGCTACCTAGCTAGCAAAAGTCCAGCTGCAAAGATGGCTCCTGAAATGTGCTCCTTGGACCTTGAAGGTGGGGCATTGAGCCACCTGAGCCTGAATTTATAAAACTGACAGCTCAACTTGTTGGGTTCAAGCACAGGATCTTGGTAATGAGCTGACGTCTGAGGCTCCTACCCCAAGGTGCCTGCAGGAAGCCTAAGGACTCTGGGTACATTATGGGCTCCCATGCATACAAATCACATATGGAAACATTCAGTGTCTAATTCTCTGAAAAAAGAAATAGACTTCTATTAGAAGTAAATAACCTTTCCTGCAACAGCATAAAACCCTCTAGAACACAAATCATGCAATTGTGCAGCACATTTCAGACACAACAGAGAATAAAATTAGCTTAAAAATTAACTGAAAATATTATTCCCAATGTCACCATATTGGAGAAACATACCCCGTTCATTCCACTCCATGACAGATGAAAATAACGACAGTCTTTCTCTGAAGGATAATTTATATACATAATCCCTCCTCATTTTGGTTGTTTTAGATAGCAACCTGCTTGGAATTAACTGCATAGTTCTTAAACACGTAGTGCAAAACAACTGTAAAAATAATGTGCAGTATGAATACCAATGAAAGTTTGGGTTAATCAATCTTAATCTCGTGTCTTAGAAGAATATGGTCATTTGAACACAGTAGGTAAAATATTTGGTTTAGAATGCTAAAAACATTTATTTTTTTTAAAGACTACCTGTATAATTATTTTACATTTATTCATTTAAGAAAACTTTCCTTGCAGAGGTAAAAAAGTACGTTTATGAGTAGAGTTTCAGACACTGTTACTTCAGTTACCATGGATCATGAAAAAGATGCTTTCTGTTGATTTGAAAATATTTTACTGAAGAATATGGCTAACCGTACTAAACTAGTGACTTCATATCTTTGAATTGCTTGAAACCATATTCTTAAATCTGGCCATTAATATGTTTGTTTCTACATGCAAGGGACCTCAATGTTTAAGGATATTTCAGATATAATAGAGTACAATTTTCTCGATATTTCAATGGAAGAAGTTATTTGTCTGCTATTTTCTTAATTTTTTAGACACACAACAGTGATCTCATGAACATGTTTTATTACTAAATTAAGCAAGTAAAAGTGCAAAGCTTTTGTATCGATCCCTGCATTCCAAGTCAGCATATACATTGAAACAGAAACTGATATATAAGGCCTCTCTAAGGAGATCAGCTTTTTCAAATCTAGTCACTTCTCTAACACCTTAAAAAAAAAAAATCTGCTCTTCAGAAACAGGCCAAAATGTCAAATACACATCAGATTTTCAACAGGATTCTGTTAGTGGAGGTGGAAAATCCTCTCTTCATGCACTGCCCTTTTGACATAATGGATCCCCTCCCCCACGTTGCCTTGCATTTCCCTGCCTTGCCATCATGTCACATCTCGTCCCTTGCCTGGCAAAGAGTCCCTCAACCAGTAACATTTTATCACTTTTATTGCCAGAAACTGGTGCTTATATTCTTTGTAAAGAGTTTTACGTCAAGGACTGAGAAATGCTTTGCAAGATACAGCCATTTCTGTTATTACACTTTGCAATAACTAAGTTTTCAGTTCACTGGCTGGACAGAAAAATATTTTAGGTTAAACACAATCCTTATTAGTTATGCAAGAAAAAGACCTACATTGTCTTTTTACAGTTTTAAATTTCTTTAAACTTTACATTACAGTAACTTATCGTAATCTCTTTACAAATATAATGCCTTTACAAAGACTCTTTATGCCATTTTGAGCTTTGTATTGAAATGGAAATAATGATACAGCTCTATTTCAAAAAAGGTTAGATGTTTTAAAAAATTGTAATCCAAGAGTTAGGCCCATGAATAAAACTGGATGAATTTGTAAGATGTAATTTTTCACCACAAAATTAACTAATAAAAATTTAAATACTTAGATTTATTTTGTCAAAATATCCAGAATTCTTTTTGTGATAAAACCTTAGCACAATGTTCTCTCTAGAAATCTATTTATTTTGTTAGGAGTCTTTTAAATAAAACTGAAATATTGTGCTTAATGTGTTTTTTTTTTGACTGAAGAAACTTTACAGTGTTGAGTCCAAAAAGCTATTTTTCTGCTTTTCTACACCCACATCATCTGAAGACTCATTTTTGCAGGTGTGTTCAAGCAGAGGCGTTTCTGAACTGAGTACTTTGAAAAACTGTTACTTCTTTATACCATAAATTGCATTTAAAAAAAAATCTCCTCATAGATAGTTGAAACAAGCCTGTAAAATGCCATGTTGAGAAGATGAATGCTGGGGCTAAAAGAAGATTAAAACCCCCTGGCATTTCTGCCTGCCCCAGCCGTACATTGCAAATGGCCCAAACTTCTCTTGAGTAGATAGAAAAATGCATGTAAGATTCACAGAGCCTGGCCAGGAGGCAGATTTTACTTTTACACTTACAGCTGTCATGAAATAGTGTAAAACTAAGGAGAAATGATGTGCCAGAAGGTAAAAAAGCTATGAGACTGCCCCAGGCGCCCATCGAGAAGGTGACATGGTGTGGAAAGGGGATGACTGGGTAGAGGAAGGCGCAGGCAGAAGAGAAAGCCCCTACTCCTGAAGCGCGATACGTGGGCGTAAAGGCTGGCATGACAGCAACAGTCAGCATGGGAATACCAACCAGGAATTCTGGGTTCCCTCACCCAATACGTTTTCAAGCAACTGTAGCAAGATAATCACGGTCTGTCAGTTCCTCTTGTTGTCGATATGAGAGGCTGAGAGGGACCAATATATATGCCTCAACATGTGTCACAAATGAGGTGAAGGAAAATTCCTATTAAAAAAAAACCCCTGTGTTGCCTTGTCCCCAGAGAGGCTTCACCTGGCAGTCAATCAGGAAGGAGAAAACTTCCATGATTAGACTGTGAGCAGCTCTCCACCCCCCTGCCCCCACACGCACGCTTGCTGGTGAAAGCACGTGCCCGGATGCCCGCGAAAAATGCCCGCCAAAAACGGGCCTGCGAAGCCGAGTGGGGGGCATATAAAAGCAACTGGCTGCAGCGCCAGGGGTTCTTTTTCTGGCTTCTTGGTCTTTGGGTCTTT
>VZTA01032047.1:0-12467 GCA_013398855.1 Mohoua ochrocephala
ATTTTAAATAAATAATCAGCATTGTACATTGGCAGTAAAACATCTTCCATCTGTACCATAAATTAATATGCTCAAGATTCAACTCCTTTGTAGTACTTGTGTTTACTAAAAGATAAACTTTTTTTAGTATCAAAAGTAAATCTAGGTATGGATTTTAAAAAATTTGGATATAACACAAAATTAATTTCAAGCAACTGCAGCTATAAGTACCATATAGAACTTCATAAACAACAGTGGATGGAAATTATGTGATATTTGACATTTAAATTCTTGCGAAAGAGGAATTTTGAAAGACTTAGTCTAATGATGAATTAATGAAATTAAATAATACTGTCTTCACAACATGTCACTTACTGACCTCAAAGTCATCAACTTGGTACAGCTCATTTTTATACAACAGATTTAAGAAAAAAAATTGATCAAATTAAATAAGTAACTTGTGTAAATAAATAACTCTGCAATTCTTTTTAAATTGAGGGTTTCTGTGGCTTCTAAAAAGAGAAAAGGTAGGGATTAAAATTTGGTGGAGTGTAATTTGTAAGGCTTAAATCAATACATAAAGCAATCAAAAATATTTTTGTAGATAGCTTGTCCTTCTATTGGTTTCTACCATAAAATTCTAGGACTGATAAAGCATGACCTTTACTTATTCAAATATAGAAATATTTTTAAAGCTCTCAATGTTAGACATTGCAAAATAAAATTAAATATTGCAAAATAAAGTGATCATCATCGTATAAAAGTGATACTGCAGAAGCGTATGAGGATAATGTTAACAACTTAATATTGCATAAATCACATGCTGGAAATGTGGAAGAAATATGCATTTCTCATTGTTCGTGCCTGAAAAATGGAAATATTATAGCTGCATACCAGATTACATGATGATTTTCTGGCTTGTGCTCTGTAGGAGCAAGTGTCTTCTACAAGATTTGTGAAAATGGTGACAGTCATTCTTGAATGTTACTTGATGATCCAATCAAAGCTGTAAATCTGTTCCTTTTTGAGTCTGAATTTTCTTTGACTTTCCTGACTACATTCCCACACTTCCATAACTTTACAAACATTTGTGATTGAGACAGGCAATCACAAATGAGGTTATTTTTCTCCCATGAGTGTTCCAAGTGATTCAAGTATTGCATAGGAAGACACACTTTCACAATTTTAGCCCAGAATTTCAAATATCGAAGTGCCTTCTCACACAGACGTTACCTCCAGTACAGATCTCCACCTGTTCACGTTGGGGGTTTCTTCTTGTTGTGTTTTGGTTTGTTTTGTTTTTTAATTCAAAGCACTAATGCATTCTTAGTAAATGTAATTCCTGGGGTTATCTATGGGCTAGAACTACAGGTTAAACCCTAATCTTGCTAAGAGAAACCCTTTGTTCTGAGGCTTCCAACTGCACTGAGCTTCTCTGAAACGGAGATTTCTGTTTCCTCTCCTACAGCAGCACTTCTCAAAGGTGACAGCGCATAGTCCTCTCATCACAGAAGGATCAAAAAAAGTTTTGAGATGCTAGAAAAAGCAATTGGCAGCAGCTCATTTCTTCCAAGGAGGAGGTCTAATACTACTGATTGTTTTAATGCCTGGAAGAAGCTCCAATTCCTCCACGACCAAAGAAAAAATGTTTACATTTATGTGTAACTAGACTCTTCTCTTTTTTCCTCCTTTGTCACTGCTTAAGAAGAACATGCCAATACAGGGATTTAAAGGTATGTCTCAAAGAGGACTGTCCTAAACCACAAGGCTTTTCCTTTTCCACAGTTCTTACTGCCTGTGATTGAATGGGCCAAGACAGAGCGTGAAGCACTCCTGGAACAGTGAAGTGAGTACATGTACTTACACCTATCATTGCACAGAAAGGAAGCCTATATATGTATGAAAAAGATCAGAAGTACAAAGGAAATTTTCGAGGCATGAATATGTACATGGGTGCTAAAGAAGGTGAACTGGTGTATTTGTTTTCTGCAGCCTTGCAACACTCTAGCAATTACCTTTCCATCAAGAGACCTTTACACTTGGGGTTGGGAAAAGTAATATCCAGACCACCTGTTAGGAAGCCTGTATTACAAGGCTTTAGTATTTCACCCTGTCAATGCAAACACCTGGTTAATTTTATGAATTGTAGAATCCTCTTGCCACTAATTCTTTACTCTAATTAAAGTGTGTATTAAAAAACAGTTTTCACAAAATAGAACTTTTCCCATACTTTGAAATTCAAAACAACAGTTTGTTCCTAAAATTGGGATAATTGCATTTGCAGTAACAAAGATTTTACGCCACTTTGGATTTGTAAGTGAAACCAAAATGGAGCAACTCAATGCAATTACTTCAGTGTGGCTCAGCAGGGCCACAGTGGTTCTCCTGTGTCTTCCAGTCTTACCAGATTCATGGGAATGGACTGCTGAACAGAGACCCTTCAAAGTCAAAGGAGCCCTGAAGTACACCCAAGTTGCTGATTTCTGGCCTTTACACGTGCCAAAAATGTGAGGAAAGTTATGCCCATGTGTCTTACAAGAAAAAGGAGAGGATATTTGGATTAGGGAACAGGTAGCAAGGGCTGATGAGCACAAATCAGAGGAGCAGGTAGATAAACAGCACTTAATAAATTATGGAAGATGCAAAGAAGCTTTTGGACAACTCAGATAGGCATTCAAGCTCTAGCTGGCTATAAATATGAGCAAACTAGAGTTATGATCAATAAGGTTTCTCTAAGAAGTTTCAAATGGCAGTTTGACAATCTGTTTATCAAAAAAAGAGGAATTGTTTACCACTCTCCCCAAAATAATTTATATTATGCTTCTTTTTGCTATTACAGTATTGCTTACACCTACGTTTAGTTCCATACAATGGAACTTAGGTTTAGTTTAGATATTTCAAGGACAAATCACATATTAACTACTATCGAATATTTCACAAATAGGATGCCATATATACAGATCTATTTAAGGTATTTCAAACAACTCTTTACCTCTCTGAAAAACATATGACTGAAAAAAAGCTACAAAAATACAAAAATCACATTTCTAAAAGCATATTTAGTTACACCAGTTGGAAGCATTAAAAATAGTTTTAAAAAGACACTTTGAAAAGGCACTACTGTAAAGATTTGAGTCTGCCTAACTGGTACGTCTAGACTCATTAAATGTCAAAATACTAACTGTCTCTTATTTTCAGAACACAGAAATGTATATTTTTCATGTCACAGATGCCAGAGGTGAAAAGCAATTTAATTCCAAGCTGGCATGATATTAAAAAGAACTGCTGCAGAGATTTCAGGAACAACAAACCCACTTCAGACCTCAGGGAAAGCCTGCAGAGAAGTGTCCTTACTAAAATTTAAAAAGAAAGGCTTTGAACTACAACATGGAAACAAATACGGACACTTTCTGTGGGCTCAAAAAAATAAAAAAGAAAGAGAATAGATTATTCCAAAACGGAAATAAGGTCCCGGCACCTCAGCAATAAAAAGCTCACAGGACCAAATATGTTTAGTCTCTTCCCTTCATGTTTAGCTTCAGTTTTGACTAAGAAAATGTTATCCTTTCAGATCAATAAATCTTGGTAATGGCCTCTGCAGAAGTCAATTTCCACTTTATTCTATACAGTAGGGAACACAGTATGAGAGACTCAAAGATTTATAAAGCATATTGTGGGGCTGGGAAGAAGCGCAGGTTAAGTGCAGATCTTGCCTCATGAAACTTCAAAAGACAGTGAAAGAGGAATGAAGGAAAATTAGGGCCAAAAAGAGATGCTGATCGAAAAGAGTAACTTAGGATCTTCCTTCTTATGCTAAAGCTCAAAAAGCCTAACAGTGGTTCATTAGGGAAAGAACCCCAAAAGCTGTAATATTTAACTCTTTTTTTTTTCTTTCTCTTTTAACGTGAGTTTTTAAACACTGGGCAGTACTCCTGAGGCTTGGGAACTACCAGTAGGCTGAAGACCACAAACAGCCATGTAATGACTTACCAACATGAAATGAGGGCTTCACAATCTGGCTTCTAAATGGAACATGTCTACCTCCTGTGGTTTATCAAGCTCTAATAATAGAGAAATCATCTCTTATGATGTTTTCATGTGAGATGGAAAATGACACCATAGAACCACAGGGAAATGTAGTCTTGGGTCCCCATACATATGGGGGAAATGGTCTCGTTGAGAGAGGACTAGATGACAGTAAAATGCTTTGGCACTAAGCTTGGATGAGCAACTGTCCATGCAATTTTACTGCAGCCTGCCTGACAGAGTCCTGTCACAGTTGCACAGTCAGTGCAAATGGCATCCTCCCAGACACATTTGGAGCTGACTTCTGCAGCTGACCAAGGACGGCAAACACGATATATGAGACTGCCTTCTTTGCAGGAAGAAGAGAGTTTGCTTGTATACAGGCACAGTGTGTCACCTACACTCTGGATCAGAGAAAAGGTGTTGGGCATTTTATTTGCAAGTATAGGTGAGCTGTACAGCCACAGGAGCGAGTATAGCATCAGATGGGTCAGTGGGAGCTGTGGGAACCTGAAGGCTTTAAAATGCATGTTCTCTAAAGGAAGCCACCTCTCCCCAGAAGACCCACACAGACAGTACCCTCCTAAAACTGGCACCGTGGATAAATGTAGGCAGTTTTGTGGAGTTTTACTGAAAAGACAGTAGTGTAGGGCTACACAGCTGAAGGCAGAGGTTTAGGTAGCTGGGATGTCGCAGAATGAAACTAAAATGAATAATGTCAGATGAAATACGTGCTACCCGGGCCCACCTAAATGTTAGCTCCTACACTAAGTTGGAAGGTTAGCTGGGAGGATTAGTAGCCATGGGCTCTTCATTCCTGTTTCTGCTGGTCATAATGAATGGAACTAGGTGATCTCTAAGGCCCCTTCTAACCCAAAACATTCTCTGATTCTATAATTCCACTCAATAATTTCCCAGAAGCAGCAATGGAGCATCTGGAAGGTCTGTATAGTGATCTGCACAGCCTGCTGGGGTCCTGCATGGCCTCCCGCCCAGTGGTACCTGAACAGTGGTACATGAATGAGCACAGAGCTGACAATGTAGCCTGCAGGGCAGTAGAAGGTCACATAGGAATGGACAGGAGGATTTTGTTGGTTTCCCAGGTAGTGGCTGCTCTTGATTGTCCTGATATGTTGAAGAGAAATTGTTAATTTATTTCATTTAACATGCTATAAGACTTTAGAACTCACTGTGCAAGGTTTTTTTATGTAAGAAAGAGTTGCACACAAATAGTCCCGTAAAATTAATGGTGACTATGTTCACATCTGTGCAAGCTTTATTCATATTATCAGGCTCTTTTAGGCTATATTTCAAAAGACGACTATGAAAAATATCTTTGCAATTCCGCAAAGGGAATACATGCACTTTCATTTCTGGTTTGCAGACACTAAAAAAAAGGGAGTGAAAGAAACAGTTTGCTGCAGAAGAAATTATTATTTTACTTTTTTTAATCTAAGAGCACTTATCTTATTACTTCTTACTAATCCCAAATGCTTATTGCAAAGACAAAAATTTAATTTGCATTAAAGTTTATCACTGTTATAGGATATGGATTACCATAAAGGCAACAGAAAACATTATTGCACAGAGCTGTTAACAAGGCCTCCTGATTGACTCTAGAAAACAGTTTTGTGCACCATGCTTTATGCAGGCATGTTTTTTAGGAAAAACTCCAAGTTTTCTGATGGGTGACCCAAGGCAAAAGACAGCAAAGAACTTAGAGCAGAGAAAATGTTGTATAGTTGAGAAAATAAACAGACACTTAGGTCTGGCTTCATTTCTTTCTGTCACAGGTAACTTAATAACCATGATCCACTGATTAAACACCACTAGCAAATTAGGGCAATTATTTTCCTTGTTCACAAAGTGTTTGCGATAGGAATGTGTAAAAAATTTTACCTAGAAAGTAGAGAGGAGAAATTGGTTTACAAATTATACCTCAAGAATTGCTCAACCATTTTTATTCAAAAAGCAAGCTTTTTCCACCTTTTCTATTGAAAAAGAGGACTGGAAGACTGCTAGCACCTTTCAGAAAGTTCTGAGCATTTTGAAATAACAAGACAAAATTTAAAAAAAAAAAAAAATTCAGTGTGCATTATGAATTCAACTCTTTATTTTTTCAGTTAAAAAATGTAGTTGTAATAAAAATTTTCACCACTCATGAGATATAACAACTTGCTTGACATTGGATGAGAGTGTGGGCAAACAGGCAGGAGAATTGCTAGTCCAAACTGTAGTACATAGTACTTAGGAAGTCAATAAAACTCTTACAGTTTCTGGCTAGCTTTCCCTTGTTTTTCCCTCTGAATGTTACAGGGCTGGGGAAGATATGTCCTATGGATCCAATCATCTCCAGTGATGATATTTTTTCTGCATGCTGCAACACAGGAGAAAGCATAAGGAACAGGTGTCAACTGATCCTACTTTATCCTTCTCTCTGTTCAGTGCCATACAGATAATCTTTGTGTCTTTTCACAATATATATAGTAGAAGGATCAATGACTCTGGTTCTCCCTTTTGGAACCATTTCTGGAGGAGTGCAGGGATGATAATCTGTCTCCCCTCTAGAGCATTAGACGAAGAACTCATCAAGAGCACTGTTAGAAAAATACCTTGTAACAGGAAAAGAACGGAGTCGGCAAAAGGAGAAGAAGGTTTCTGCCTTACTTTTTACTACTTAATACCTCAAAGAGTAAGCATGACTATTCTAGACTTTTAATGAATTATCAAAAATTACACTTCCCACTCTACCTGAAGAGTACACACACACCCACACCCACAAAGAGGCATCACATTTGTCTGCAATTCCCGCAGCGGACTATCACTATCTGCGTTTGGAGGTTGATCACAGTTTAACTTATATTTTTCTGCTCTGCTATATTGTTGCATGTCTGAGCTCATCTGTGTTTCATCCTAATTCTGTACTACAAAAGAACACCAAAAATATAACTAAATTGTTTCATAACTTGCATTTCCAAGGACCCTCTGACTTTTGCTGAATTCAGTGATATTTAAGCCATACAGTGCTTTATCTACTCTTTTCACTCAATTCAACTTTCTCAGCAAATGAGTGAAGTAAGCCATAGGGGTTTTCTGACTTTAAAAAGCACTTATTTTCTAGAAAGTCAGAACAATGGAAACAAAGTGTTTCAAAAAGTATCTACTGCTCACTATTGTACCTCCAGAAATAGCACAGAAGCCTGAACTGTCCCATTTCCCACAGTTTTAATTCATTAGTTTTCCTTCAACTTTGAAAATTAACTTATTTCCTTTCCCACTTGTATTATGATGTCATACCACAAACTAGCTATGACAGGACATCAAAGAAATGAACAGATCACCTAATTCTGTGATCTTGACAGCAGTGTGAAGAATATTTTCATGAATCCTCTTTCAACTTTGTATGCAGTGGGGATTGTCTGACATTTAGTAAGTGCTATCATCTTGATTTCCAGAATTCTGTTCAGTGGTCTTAAATCTGTCCCCAAACAATCCACAATGTAGCTGTTTCTTTCATTTCCATACATAGTTAAATTAAAGTTTGATCTGTGTGGGTTTGTAGTCATTTTGCAGAGAGGAGTGTTTGGGTTTGGTTTGTTTTTTTTTTTTTTTGGGGGGGGTGTCATTTGTTTGTTTGGGTTTTTTGTTTTGTCTATTGATGTTGTTGTTGTCGGTTTGGTTTGGGGTTTTTGTCCCCAGAGATGTATGACCTGGGAAAAATGAGGCAAGTAACTGAAACCTGTATGTGCAGAGGAAAAGGCTTTCTCCTAATGGGTTGTTTGAACACTGTCTGCCACGCTGAATATATTCTCATTCTTCCTTGCTTCAATTTTGCTAGCCACAATCTGCTTCAAACAGAAAAGTAATATTGAGGAACCCTATATTTAGTCTTCCAGTAAAATGGCACAGCAGCAGGAGAGGTTCCGTTAATCAGCTGGAGCTCTGCTGTTGCCTTGGTTGACATTAGCCGGAGAATCGCTTTTCTTGAGAGGTGCAGAATCTAAAAATGACTCTTTAAATCTGACTCTGATGTTAGAAGACTTCATTGAGGGGAAGCCACCACTGGTTAATTTAAAAACACGGATTGAAAAACTTTTTGACTTTAGAGACGACACACAGAAATATGCTCCAGATTTGGAGCATGTACTTCATCATTTCTGAAGACTTTCAACAAAACTTTCATTTTACTACTATTTTCAGCTTACTTAAACAATGATAAAATCACACAGATATTTCTTTTCTTCTTTGGAAAAAAACTTCCACTTTCAGAAGCAGGATTTGGAACGTCTAGTCTCCCAGGAAAAATATGTTTAGGAACGTACAATTTTGTCTGGTTTCATAGTCCACTGGTGATTGCCAGCACCTGCAATAAACACTGGCCAATATGCTTATCTGCTCAATTTGATGAAACCAAATCAATAGAAAATCCAAATTAGGTGCCATAGTGTCTTAAGGAGAAGAATCCTACTAACCACACATGGCTCCCTGTTCTGAATGATGCTTTGGGAATGTGAGGCAGGCAAGCTCATAGGTCGATGCTGAAAGGTATGACCCTGCTGGCCCCATATTTTGAAACATGCCAGAAGCCTGTGTACAAATAGTGCTCTTTTCCTCACTTCACAAATTTCAGCAGTTTAACAAGTCCCTGAAGTGAGGCAGAATGCAAAGCCTCATCCAAAGCATCACAACAAGAAGCTGGAAACCCTCTGGAGATCTGCAGTCCGCCAGTGCCTCCACTCTGCTGATCTTGTCTAAGCTGTGCTGAATGAAGGTCAACCTTTCAATTAATGCCTATTCCACCGTAGCAAATTGCTTTTTTTTTTCCCTGAATTGATATGATATAGGAGACTTTTTTTATTATTAATAATTTAAAGGTTCTATCTTTATTCCCTTATCCAATGGCCTGCTTTAAAGCATTAGTGGAGAATACTAATAGGGCTACTTTCACATGGGATATGTTGGTGTAAGAGATAGTACCTATAATAAGGTTGAGCATGAGGCATAGGTAATCCCTAGGTACCTTGTGATATTTGCTTTGATTTGTGGTCCTTTGCAAAAGAGGCAAAACATGCTTGAACCTGATAAATGTCCTGTAAGAGAAAGAAAAATGTCTATTGGTCTGAGAACAAAATTACTCCCAAGGGGATATGTTGCTTTAAGAAAGAATATTTTCCATATCCAACTTATTGCTAATAGCACAATGAGCTAGGGGAAGAGACAGAGAAAGGTCAGATTCAGATGACTCTTCAAGCTCCTTCTATTTAGTCTGTTATAATGTAGTGTAATAAAGTTTTACAAAGAACAAAATCTTCCCATAAGTATTTTATTAACTATTAGCAGGTTTGGAGTGGTTTAGTTAAAACACTGCTACCTTTATGCTTATAAAACATGACAATAAACTTCAGAACTTTTTATTTCTATTTTCCATATCCCTTTTACTGAGAGGAGCCTATATTTTCATTTACAGGTTCATAGCACCTAAAATTTTGGGATACTGCTCTTGCTTGTCTACAATTAAATTATTGCTATGAGCAGCACTGCAGCTAACACAGCATGTCTTGCAATTGCATTCTTCAAGACTCAGACCGATAATGGCAGAGGATATTTTTAATAAAGACAGTAGGCAATGTTTTTCCAGTTCTATTTGCCAAACAAAAGGTTTATTTCTCATCAGCACAACCTTGACTTAGCATCCAAACTCTCGCAACTTGATGACCTTGTGAAAGAAACAACTTGGAGGTTCTTGGCATCAGAATTTTTTGTTCTCCATCCCCACCTGTTTGGCTTCAAGTACCTTGTAGTTTGTGGATGTTAAAACACTACATTCTTGAGGAATAAATACTCGTATATCTAATAGTGTAATTTTTTTTATTATTATTTCTAAGACAAGCCTTCTGTTCCACAAGCACAAACAATTCTTTTGATTTTTTGATGATATGGTCCTCAGTGCACTCATGAAATTGGAAGAAGTTTAAAATTATTGAGAGAAGATGGAACTAGCTGAATATCAGTGAGACTGATGTAGTACAACAAACACATCTCGTGCAGTGTTGAAGAGGCCCGCAAAAGCAAGGAAACCTTTTGGAGAGGACAAATAAAAGTTTTGAAAAACATCTTTATGATTTGCATAGCTGGGCTATTTCTGCTAACCATTATTCAGACTTTAAAGTGGAGATCTTTCTAGATGTTTAAAGTGTGAAAATGTCATGGCACAACTGGTGATGAGACAGTATAACCCAAAAGAATATAGGACCAAAGAAGACATGTACCTCAGAAGTGAGATGTCTGGTATTCAGTAGAATGCCAGTCTTGCCACCCCTAGGGTAAAGCAGTATATTTTCCCCTTTTCATAAGCTAAATTAATAACATTAATTATTTTAACTAATGAATGTGTTCCTATAGGAAAAGGCTAAATAAGGGGGAAAGTACTTGAAAAATGACAACATGGACATCTTTCACATCTTGATGTTATGTCTTGAAGTCTTAAATCATTGCAGGAAAAGAAATGACACTGCTTGTCCTATCCTCCTCGTGAAAGTGGCTGTCAGAAGGACTTCATCACACACAGACACCACACACAAACTTACATAAATGCACAGAGAAGGTTTGCACTAATCTTCTATTTATCACCAGCACTGAAAACACTACTCTTCCTTTTATTCTTTTCGATAAAAACTGCAAGCATTTCCAAACTTTTCTCATTAACCTCTCTTTTCTATACTTATCAGCATCTTTTCCACATTGTTGGGGCCATTTTCCAAACAATTGTTTGAGGGAAGGGGAAAAGCCAAAGCAATAATGGGCTCAGGGTCACAATTGAGACTGTTCCATATAATAAGCAAACCTGAAACAGTAAACTGAGAAAGAAAGAGGGAAGGAGAAGGAGAGAAAAGAAAATGCTGACTTGGGTCAGGGGTCAGCTCTCTGATCTCATTGTCAGCGCCTCTGCCTTTTGCGTTATGGAATTTGTCTTTCATTACCCTGTCTGCAACTCCTGTCAATACACCCTGAAAAGACTCCTCAATAGGAAATTGTGAAGTTCTGGTTGAGGTAACAGGGGGAACTAGCCGCTGAAGCCAGCTTGTGGCTCACTGCCGTTTCCTGGGTCTCCGCTCTGGTGCCAATCTTCCCCCTGCATTGCCCGACAGAGCATCAACAGGGACTGTGAGGGAAGAGGGATTACACAGCCGGCCCCACCCCACCCCTTCCTCCCTGGCAGGGCTTCCCTGCTGCTTGAGGGAATGTGGAGCTTTAATATCCGAGCCCCTCAAGTGCTGCAAAGACAAGCAATGCAGGAACACCTACTAACACAAAGAACATTGCAAAATCATTTGTTTCACCAAGAGAAATAACATAATGATCTTCCGAAATGAGACATGAGGTAAAATGAAGACTCTGAGTGCGGTAACAGGAACTTTAGGCGTCATATACGATGAAGATATTTAGTGCTGGTTTATTCCCTCTAACTTCCTACCTTTAACAGACTGGGGATTTCTGTCATAGTTGAGAGAGTTATAATCTCCCCAGACATTTGTACTACATCAACCTACACTGAAGGCTTTTCCAATTGAGTACTCAATTATCATTAACATTGCTGAATGTCCCAAGGTGAGCTTTTATTTGGTACAAATTAATTAATGATTTTCAGTTTTCAAACCAAAACATTTGTACATTAAATTCCATTTGAAATGCCAGATTTTCTTTTGTTTTCAGTTTATCCTTCAATTTAAGCAATACCATATTTAAATGCTTTAAATTTTTTTTAAAATTGGAAGTATTTTCTTAAAGTTAGTGTAATCTATTCAAATTTGTGATGCAAACCCTCAATTTAGTTATGTGACTGGTGAACTTAGAACACCCCTTCACTGGAAACATTTGCTTGAAACAAGGAATCACATGTCCACTCTGTTTCTGAAGTTCCAGCAAACTGTAATTGAAGCTTTGCTTTTCCTCACTAAACATTTTTATTTAGACACAATCTAGATCACTGAATTTTAAGATGTCACTGTCCTTGGAGGTGCACCGAGACCTCTGAAGCCACACTTAAGTCTTTGCATAGAGCTACTCATAAATATGCTAGGATATGTCTATTCCAGTTGCAAAACAGTGTCTTAAATTTACCAAGAAGAATTGTAGTATGGCTCATTGAATCCAGCCTAATTCAGCTTACACTTCCTATACAAGGGAGATCTCACTGAGGAGGATGCTTTAATTTCTGTAACATTTTCTGCAAAAGTCCAAAGCAATCCAGTAGTGCTTTTCCTGAGTAGTTTAGTCTTATCAGCTTAAGAAAGTATTCTGATATGGTCCTCTGCAGGTTGATTACTTTCCATACAGTTTCTCAGTCAGAGCAAAAAAAGTTATCATTAATAAATTGACCTACACCAAATTTTGACATCACCATGGCCAGGAGTTGGAATGAGGGAAGGAAGGGAAGATGGGTAGGATAGGGTAGGGTAGGG
>VZTA01032185.1:0-10965 GCA_013398855.1 Mohoua ochrocephala
GTCCAGCTGAGGCAGGGAGTGACAAAGAAGCTTTGGAGGCAACCTGGCATCCAGTCAGGGTGGACCCACCACAAAAATACAATCATAAGGGCTTATCTTAGCAGCCAGTGCAGTATTTTAACACCAGCCTCCCAATTTTATTGGAGTTACTATATGACCTAAAAAGTATCTGGCCTCATCCAGGAGTGGCAGGAGAGTGCAGGAACAACCCAACTGGAGTGGGTGCCTCTGGGTGAGAGCAGACCGGTGTCCGCTTGGCTCAGGGTGCTGATGGGCCGATTGTCTCTGACCAGGGGATTAAGCTAAGCTCTGCTGGTGTGTGTTTGGGTTGTTAGATCCAGTGTTCTGACAAATCCCTTGATTTCTATGAGCTGGCACCCAAAAGAAAAAGATCTTTACTGACATTTTACCTCTTACATCATGTGTGGAATACGTGGGGAAGTTCTTGCCAGTTCATAGTTAAATGCAGGGAGTTGCACTCTGAGTTAGCATATTTGGAGAGGAGCATTACACAGGAGAATTCCTAAACTATAAGCTTTTTTTTTTTTATTTATTTTCTAATTATTATAACAAGTGCAGTTTCTAAAATTTTAATTATTTGTACTGGCTCACATTTCTTTAGTAGGTGTACTGTATTTTATTAAATAATGAAATCAAGGTTTATGTTTCCTCAGTACTGACATTCAGCTGTTTAATCGTTGCAGAGAAGTGGAAAAGACTCTAATATTTCTCATGTTAATTGTAATGTAGGAGGATTAACTAAATGCATATTGGCTTCTTTTTTTAACTTACTTTTTTTTCTAAACCATTTTGTTAGGTATTTGAATCTCTTCGTAGGGCTTAGTGAATATTTTGGTGAACAATTTACCCACTAAAACTGCTGTTTTGTTCTAACTGACACTAGTCACAGCAAATTCAGCAATTGATTTGAATCTGAAAATGGGAACTATAGTAATATTTACAATTACTCTTATATTGCCAAAGAAACACAGAAATATTGGTCTGGAAGAGGTCTTGTGTGTTCCTATGCCCCTCCAGACTTTGCAATTGCTATTAGATGCTAACATTATTTAGAGATATCTATCTTACTCATCTACTAAAAACAGATTTCAAAATATTCCTTAGTGTCTCATAAGAGATTTGTCCTGATTTGAAAATGACAACACCCAGAAAGTAACATAGAGATATACAGAGAAAATTGCCCATGTCTCTTTTCCTTTCAAAACCAGCAGTCTTGTTGTTTACTTCTGGACAGTCTTGGGAAAACCAAATACTAACCTACTTGGAAGAAAATAAAGCCTTAGCAGCTGGCCAACAGAAATGAAATCTAATGGAATGGAGTCTAATGGAAAAATTTCTTCTGAATCCAGTTCTAACAAGCATGTTAACTTTACATATCTGAGCAAGGCACATCAACCAGACACCCAACAAATTATCAGCATTAGGAGCATCATCACAATTCAACAAATGTGAATTTTTCAATTGCTTATCTGAATGGTTCAGGACAGGTGCAAAATACCCCACCACATTTATCTTATGGAGGATGCTTAAAATTTACTTCCGGTTGTGCCAGGCGTGTTTTTCACTTAATCTAGTATTTGTCCAAAAAATAAGCAAAAGAAATCCGTCAGTTGCTTACATTGATCGCTAAAAGGGTTAATATTTACACAGGAATAAGCAGAGCTTCTACTATGACCATTGTAAATTAGAGACTGGCACTTGTATTTCTGCCTTTAAAAGTCATCCCCTTGATCCAAAACGCTGAGAATATTTCGTACCAGTGTTAGCAAAAAGCAGAGCCTCTGTGAGGTACATGCAGGCTCATAACTGGCTGTCCCTCACTCTGTCCTTCTGTTCTGTTTGGACAATGATCGTGACAAAAGTCAGAAATCTCATAGGAGGGATATTTCTTGAGCCAGCTGAAGTTTTTCATATTTTCAAGTAATAAGATCATTAGGAATGATATTCAAGGATATAGAGAGGTAAGGTTTAGGGAGAGGAAGGATCTTTTATTAACTCAACTTTATGGCTTCAAAACCAGACATGCTTCAGGCATACAAACCTTTTTCTTGTGCCCTGGAAACTGGTCTCTTTTTATAACTGTATCAGCTAGTTTAATAAAAGATATTGCTTCTCCCTACAAACCTTGTCTTTCAGATTTTAAGACACATTAAAGCAAGTGAGTTCTGCCCTGCTACGAGCATTTCACAAAATTTTTATTTCAAAGCAATAGTCAGCAAAATGCTCTAACTTCAGCAATTGATATAGACACACAAAAATGTTGACTTTACATTCCTTTATATCTTTAGCCTCCACATTCCTACTTTATCCTCTTCATGCCTGCTTTCATCCTTCTCTTCTGCTGCTTTTACAAAGTGGAAGTACTAATTGCATGATCCCTCCATCTTATTGATACAGATTAAACCCAGCGGTGGTAAGTCTAGTGAACTCAGTGGGATCTTTCTTAACAATTTCTGCAAATTAAATAATACTTGTTCCTGTATATGATATCAGTAGTTGCACTTCACACACATTTACATATTTCCATGCTTTTTATTTAGACATACTTCAAATATATATATATTTTAAAGCTACCATCAGAAATATTTTAAAGTGTCACATAAAAATAGGCCTGAAAAATACTAATGGGAGAAATGTCACAGGCCATCAAGCTTAATTTCTTTCCGAAGTAATAATAATTCCATAATACTTTTCCTCTCTTCTTAACCTATGTTCCGCTATTTCTCTCCAACTCATTGTACTATTCCTGTCCCACGATTCTCACTTGTCCTAATTATGTTTATTACTTATAGCTGGAGAATAATTATGAGTCAAGTATGTGGGAAAATTTTAATTAATGCTAATTTTACATTTAGATTTTTTCTGTGTACACATATATAAATAATTATATGCAGTTCTGGAGTTACAGAATTTTTTAACCCAAAAGCAAAAATACCCAAAATCCCAGTCTGGGATTAAAGCATCAGCTTGGACAGCTGGAAAGTGAACATTGCACCATTTAAAAATGAGACAATTCAACATATCACTGGCAAGAGCAGACAGGAGAGAAAATTCAGTGGTCTGGTCTCTGTCACAGAAGCTATGCACTTGGTTTTTTAAAGTGTAAATAGCAATTGCCAAAGATGCAACAAGAATGTTTGCCTTTTGGGAGCTCTGCTTGGTAGGAGATGATAAACCGAGGTGATTTTCTTTCCCACAAGACTCTCCCTTGTCTGTGTCCCTGCCCCAACATGCGCTGTCCATCACAGAGCCAATGACTCCCCAGCTGCACTGGGAACAGAGACTGGACTCCTCTAGCTCATGGCACAGAGGCTTTGACACTCGACAGGGTTACTCTTTGTGCCTCTGTGCCTCAGCCTGGTCTTTTCTTCCACAGTATCCAATGACCAAAGGTAGGATTCATCTGATCAGATGTAGGAACCTACTATCAGATAGTCATTTATACTCTTTGTGATCATTAAAAAGAACAAGATACTTCAAGGATGAAATTTATCTTAATCTAAAACTGAGGTTTGATAAGGAATCTGATGAATTGCATCCTAAAAGTGCCTTATTCTCACCACTGCCTATAGTGGGCACTTGGTTTGACTTGTAGACAGGTGCCTTCAACCTAACCACATACCTGGAGATACAGATGGATGGTACATCTCAAATGCACTGGGTCAGGGGATATTTCCATTAAATGTTCTGGAAGTCAGACTTCAATTTTACCTTAGCAGTATTTTAAGCTCATAAGTGCTCTGCTTGTTCTGGTTTTAGCTAACTAACCTCTTTACACACTTCTGAAAATCTGTGCAGGTGTCTGTCCTTACCTTTGAAAATTTGGTTCTTAAGACCTTAAGTCCAATTCTAAATTGTTTCTAAATTCCTAAGTTTCTACTGAAAATGTTAGTCCTGCGACTAACATTTATATAACATTGTTTTGCAGATAAACTACTAAGTGCTCTTATCTTGTCTCACAGAAATTACTTCTACCCCCAAATAAAATGGGGACATCTAAAATGTGAAAGCTGATTAACTCTCAATTAGCTTAACAGCACTCTTTCTGCTTCTCTTTCTTAAAAAAGGTATTTTTGCACAAAATTCTTTCTTTGGAAAGACTTTGAAACCTTTATTACAACTGAAATCAAATTAATCAGTCTATATTTAAAACATGGGTAGTCAAAGTGAATCAAAATGTACTACTGTAAAATTTTCTGCAGTATTATAAAAATAAAAATTTTGTTGACTTTCTAAGATTGGCTAATGTATGGCAAATAAAAGGTCACAAGAGTATTCTGGTTTTCACTTTTCTAATTAGAATAATGGTATTCAAGTTTTGGAAAATTTTAAATAGATCTAATTTTTAAACTGGTTTTCTATAATTCTGATTGGCAAAGAGATTGAATCATAGAATCATAGAATAGTTTTTGTTGGAAGGGACCTTAAAGTTCATCCAGTTCCAAAACCCCCGCCATGGGCAGGGACACCTTCCACTGGACCAGGGTGCTCAGAGCCCCATCCAGCTGTGCTGGCCTTGAACACTTCCAGGGATGGGGAGTCTACGACCTCTTTTGGCAACGTTTACTTGGAGCTGAATAAAAATATTCACTATTAAAAGTAATTATACTTATTTTATTATAATGATAAAGAAATAAATATATATATACACTAAAGAAAAGCTTTAAGAACACCTTTCAAATTTAATAAATAATTCCTGTGCAGTTGCATAAATGTTAGCAATTTCATTATTTTTGCCTGAAGATTGTAATTATCATAGGAACAATTTCTGTAGTCTGGTTTTGCCGTCCCAAAAACACCACAAGGGGGGAATTACATCTCAGGAAAATTGGAAATTTTCTTCCATTTTTTCCCTCCTGCTCCTAGACTGCAGTAACTTACTCCCAGGGTGTGCTACCAACCTCGTTTCTATTGCAGTGACACAGAAGCGGAGGCGGCAGCGCTGAGGGAGGTGACACTCAGCTGCTGTGTGGCTCAGAGGTACCAGGATCTGGGGGTTTAGAGTGCTAGGAAAAGCATTAGAGAGATGCTGAGGGAGAACAGTATCAGCCACAGATTAGGAACACATGAAACATCATGCACAAGGCTGGCTGTGTCTCAGCATTAGTGCTGGGACTGGGGAGAAATGGCTGTGGCAGCAACTGGGTGTACTGGTAGACCAGCAGTGCTTACTACAGGAGCTGAATCACAAACTTGGAAATTTTGTAATTGTCCCTGACTGTAACTCCCATCAATCAGTAGCAGAAATATCATATGAACCTGTGTGTATTTTCTGCTTGCATTTGAAAATAATGTATTTATCCTATTCCATTAGCGTATTTTAATAAGCATTGCTTTGGGACAGTATGCCTGCCAATTTATGTTTATGAGACTGTCAACAGAATTTACATGCCTAAGAAAATATGATACAACATTGCCAAAGCAGGGACTGCCTGTCAAATGAGGTTGTCATGGAGAAATGAGACATAGGAAAGCTCATACATAAAGTAGCACACGGAGAATGCCAGGGATTTTTTATTCCCCCTGTTGAGCTCAATAAATATTTATTTCGGTAAGGGAAGGGGTAAGAAAATAATGAAATTATGAGCCATATTGTGCAGTCATTTTTATTTAGGAGAACTTTTCATTGAAACTGGCCTGATACGAAACCACACCAGTAAGTAAAGTACTTGCATCCTATATTGTGCATTCTGCCTTGAAAATGAGCAAGTCGAGACTAAAGGTCATTTCTGGAGTGTGCCTTTGGGTTGGCTTGTGGCTGACCACCGGAGTGGCTCTCAGGAGTCTTTGGGAGCTGATATTAATTAGACAGCTCCAGACAGCACTCAGCACTCAGACTGGGGCTAAAGTGGCTCGAGATTTTGAAGGTATTTAATGACCTTTTTGAACTCCTGCTCATATCAGTACTGAATAATTTGGGATTTTAGAGAAAAATACAAAGACAAATTCTTAATCAGCCTGACAAAGCAGGCAATTCGGTCTCTACGAGATTCTGGCAGTGACACCAACCTGACACATGTCAAGGAGATAGGAGTTAGCCAAGTGCTCTGGAGTTGTTTCCCTTATCATAATTTTAATTACTCCAGGGAGAAGATTAGATGCTGCTTGTTATTTACAGTTGATTCATAAAATGGTGATTATATAATGAGGGAAAACATTGAGGGGAATATCACTTCAATTTTCAAACTCTCTAGGTAGAACTAATTCTCCCTGACTTTAACTCACTAAGAAATTATTATTGAAATCTAAGCAACTCATCTAGGCTTACTTAACAGAGATATAGTCTCCTTGAGACCATGATTTATCACCTTATAAATTAGGTGAAATGATATGCTCCTCAAAAAGCTCTTTTTTTCCTCCAGTGGCACTAAAGGTACACTAGAGAGGCCTAGAATTTATAAGAACCAATCTCTGAGGATTATAGACCACCCTGAGCTGACACCTATGATGTGGTCATGGACTTGCAGTCTGAGGTGATATTTGCCACTGATGTTTGTGTCTTAACTTGCTTTGGCTCCAAAGAGATCCAAGACCGGTCTGCAGCTTCTTTCTTTGGTATCGAGGGCAACTTCAGATTGCTGATGGCTTCTATGGGGAACCCTGAACAACCAGCAAAAACAGCTGAATCAATTACAGCGTGACATTCACCTGGACCATCCATGAATAATTAGCATCTGTTCTTTGTGGACTTCCAAAGCTATACCTATTTCCCAGGTGCTCTCCAAACACCTTTGAGTATTTTGGTATCCAGCCCAACAACCAGCTACCAGCCAATCAGTTTGTTAATTGGATACATGCACATTTCCCTCCACCCACCTCCTGCCCAGGTATTCCAAGTGAAATTTGGTGTCCCTTCCAACTCAAACAATTGTACGATTCTATGAAACTGATGTGTGCAGAGTGGTAAAAACTATCTAATATTTTCAGTCCAGGTAAATTATTATTTGCATTATTTTGGAGTTGAATACGTCCCTGAGTATGAATCTGTGCATTTTGCTTCAGAGTTAATTGCATTGAATATCTGACCAAGTTATTGTAAACTGTAAGAAATATAGAGCACATAATCCTGTGCTGTATAACTTTCACAAGATGTAATGGTATGCTAGCATATTATAAATACACTAGAATAATTTATTTATTATATTCCATTAGTGTATTTTAACAAGCATTGCTGTGGGACAGTATGCTTGCCAATTTATGTTTATGAGACTGTCAAGATAATTTACATGCCTATGAAAATAAACAACATTGCCAGTGCAGGGTCTGCTTGTCAAATAATCTTGTCAGGAAAAAATGAAACACTACCAAGCTGAAGAGTAAAGCATATTCATTATTGTTGGCTACACAGATTCTAGATGACACAATGAAATACATTTATGCCATTTTTCATGTATCATATGAATAAAAAAATGAGGAAGAGGGGTACTTCAGGCTGCCATATATTGTACTGTACAAAACAGATTTAGCACTCTATCACAATTTTTTCTTCAAAATAATAAAAATAATATTAAAAAGATCGAAATACCTGAGCCCCAGTAACTTTAGTGGGCAAAATAAAATGCATTATTCATCTGGGAAACTAAAAATGCTGCACAAAATCATGACTACTTCACAATGGTTAAGCTGAAATAAAATAGCTTCAGAGCTGTCTAGGGCTGAAAAAAATTACTGGGAAGAGTTCATTCAGGAGTTCTGACTAGATAATTATTGAGCTGCACTGACAAATTCTACACTTCCCTGCCAATTACACCTTCCAGGCCATGGCTTTTGGAATAATTTAAAGCAGTGAGATTTAGAATCTTGTTCTCATAATTCCCCATAGACAGCTAACTCTGCATTCTCTTCTTCAGGAGAAAAACCCCAAACTGAAAATGTGCTCTCCTCCAAATCCTCCCTAAGCATGGAACTGCCCTTGGAAACAGCCTCAGAGATGAAATGTATCCAGGAGGAAAAAAATGACCCTAAATCATCCCGAAGCAGATAAATAAGTCTCTCACTAAAGCCTTCAGAATGTTCACCGTTACTGGCAAACAGTGAGAATGACTTCAGAGAAAAATGGATAAGAGGCATACAAAGGGGGGTCAGTGTTTATCAAAAAGACTGTAGAGGTATTCTCATTTACGTGGAGAGATTGCCTGTACACAGAGCAAGCATCTCAGACGTGAATAATCTCTGCAGTGCACGGCACAGAGCGTGGCAGCAGCCGATGCTATCGGCAGCAGCACGGAGACAGACAACAAGCACGAGGATGATGAATGAAGAACAGGGATAGGGCTGAGAATCACCGGAGGGATGATAATTCAGTACCAGTGAGATAAATTAGAGGGGTACAAGATGAAACTCAGCTGGCTCGGATATGCATATGCACAGACACCGAGGAGAAAGCTGGCTGCTGAAGGAGATTGCTGCTCAGACAAGGCCGCACTGGAAAAAGAAGGTGAGCTGTCCATGGAACTTCACTTGCCTTTCCCATGATCAAGCACTGTAAACTGAACCACTAGATGCCCTAAAAATCTGGGACCAAGCAGACCTGAACCTGCTGCTTCAGGCTGGCCTGGCCCCTCTACTGCAGTCTCCATCTGAGTATCTCATACTCAGTGTCAGTTCTTGGCCAGCGAATCAGTCCCACAGCAGAAACCGCACTACTATACTTGTTGCAACAGATTACATGAAAGACAGCAAAAAGATATTTTAAGAGCCATTCCAAGATGAAATTTTGCTGGAGGTGATATCATGCTAGGTCATTTTATAATGGTGGTCTGGTGGATCCATCTCACACTGGCTTTTAAGACGGCAGCTGCACCCTTCCACTGACAGTTGTATTATATAGTTAATATGCAGCTAGAAACCTTGCCTCCAGAAGCAGATGACAAGACAGACTTTAATGGGACTAAGTTGCCTTTCTTTACAACTTTCTTGATAAAAATCTAAAGCCTATCAGGTAACAGGTTGGATTTTAGACAGATTTTTACAGGGTTGTATGAGAAGACTAAGTCACAGGTTAGAAAACAAGCCAAAACTGTTTACTCCTCATTGATTTTTTTAAAGTTTGTTAAAGTGCATAAATTTAGATTGATTAATTTGGTATTAAAATAAAAAAAAAGAGTGAAAAAAGAAAAAACCCAAAAATATAGTGTTGCTCTCTCATCCATTTCAGATTCCCAATGACAAGCTTCAAAACATATTTGAGTGCAACTCTATTTTGGAAACACAATTAAATGTCTCAAAATAGCAACAAACCAAATGTCCAGTAAAACCAATATGAACCTGGAGTGGGGTTGAAATAATAGGAATGGAGTCAGGTACTCTATGGAGATGATACAACAGAAAACCATAGAATGGTTTAGGTTGAAAGGGTCCTTTAAAGATCATGTGGTCGACCCCTCTCCCCCATGGACAAGAACATCCTCCACTAGACCAGGTGGCCCAAAGACTCATCCAGCCTGATGTTCATCACTTCCAGGGATGTAGAAGCCTCTCTGGACAACCTGCTCCAGTGTCTCACCAACCTCACAGTAAAATAATCGAACATTCTTATGTTCAATCTAAATCTACCCTCCTCCAATTTAAAACTCTTGCTCTTTCTCCTGTCACTATAGGCCCTTGTAAGAAGTCTCCATTTTTCTTATAAGCCCCTTATGTACTGAAGGTCCATGTGTTGTGTAGCAGGATAAAAAGTGAAATAAATTGCATAGAGTGGTAATGCTGTGATTAATGGGGGAAATATTTTCACAAGAGAGTTAGGGATAATTTAAGACAGGCACAAAGTAAGATTTGTCCAGAATCCTTCTCAGTACACATTGGTCCTGCCCCATAATAAACTCTGCATCCCAGCACTGGACCTCTGCAGTAGGTGCTTCCAGTTGTGTGGCAATTTCTGATTTGAGCTGTTATCTATGAGAAATTGGACCTGGCTTTCTTCATAGCACTCTATCACATCCCCACGCGTCTCTGCAGTTGATTTAATTAACACTTTTCTCCAGCCCTTTGCCCTCTGTGTAAGCTTCCATCTATTTATTTATATTTCCTCCCAGATTGTTGACTCTTGAGTTGTGTGAAATATTTTTAGGTACATTACATGTAATGCAAAAGTATCACAAATCAATCTGCCTTTAACTTCTCAGGCACATATATACCCTATTTTAATGTGGCCATTTATGCTGCTGTGTAATACATCTTCATAGTGTTGGCTTAATCACGAATGACAAGTGTTGAAAATGTAATAAAGACAGGGACACATTAATCCATTTTGTATGAAAATGTGAAAAGGTAATCAGATTCTGAATGGCTGTATGCTTTAAAAATGTACTGGCTGAGATTTTTTTTTCCATTTGGGATTCTCACTAGAGATTCTGATTAGAAAGATTTCAGTATAAAATTGCCTTAAAATATTACGATTGTGCCAAAAATGCACTGAGGAAGTTTTATAAAATTAGAGATGAATCTCAATCAGTAATGTGATGACCCCAAAGCTTCTGATATACTTTAAATAATCAGGGAAACCTGTATTCCTTTTCTTTTTACAGACTCTTATACACCTTGCTCACGGGTAGAAATGCAGGGTCTATCATTACCATTTTTGTTTCTGAATATCCAGAGCTAATTAAAAAATTATTGTTAATAATTATTCCAGTCTCCACAGGCAGCTAAGGCTACCTTCTTACAAAAACCTGTATTGAGAAATATCATCTTGGTTTTTTTTCCCTTGCAAAAACAAGAAATAGGAGGAAAACCTGCATTCTGTTCAACAGACATTCTTGTAGCATATTCTTCCCCATCCATCACTGTGTAACACGTGTTTCCCATGCCCTAGAGAATCTATGCAGCCTGACATAATGAAACTTTTTTTGTTGTTTTTGGTTTTAGGGGTTTTTTTTAGGAAAAAGAACAAATCCTTTGCATCTTACTTTTTTCTCACCAGCCTGTTGCGATGGCTGAACCACC